>QGSO01000748.1:54973-247945 GCA_011037825.1 Carya cathayensis | reverse complement strand
ACTCAATACTAAATAAAATGAAATTAAAAATTTTAATTTGATACTATCGTCAAAAAAGTAGAAGACTCTAGGATTATTTGAATTGAGAGAGTCTCTCAACTTGTCTCATCTAATATAATTAATATAACTTTCACAAACGTTCACACAAAATACCTATTGAAATTTAATTTTTTTTAAATTTAAAAATAAAAATAATATTAAAAAATAACATCTTAACAATATTTTATTTAATTTTTATCTTATCTTATCCCAACTTAACTTACTATTCAAGCTCATTTTTCTTTTGTGGGAATACGAGAATAATAGTAGAACAAACACTTCAGGTAAACTCATTTCTCCATGGTTAAGATACATAAACTGATTAAGCCCGGTCTCTGCAACCCACGAGTTTGGGCTTTATGAGCAAAAATACGTGAAGATGCCTTAATTTGGTACTGCATTTGCATTAACGGCTACTACTTACCGGTACGTACAAAGGCAGGCCATTTGAAGCGAAGCGGGGAAGCTGACATTCTCTGCTTAATTTCTCTTCATATCTAAAGGATGCATAATGTCTTTTAATGCGAGAAATAGTTTGTACAAGACCCATATGTCTCGTGAACTTTCTTTAAAAAAAAAAATAGATTAAAAAAAATCAATTTTAATTCGAGGCTTCAGGGAAGCTGCCGCGTCATGACAAATTTTAAAAACAAAGGCCAATGGACCTTGGAGTTTCCATTCTCGCAGGTGCTTCTTATATGCGAAATCTTTATCATAAAGCCCTTCTTGGACGTTCGTAACAATGGTTCCTCATGGAAATAATGGGCGATAAGACTCTGTTTGTGAGTATTTCTGTAGTAATGCGGCGTCGTTTGCTGGAAAGCCTTGACTTGCAACGCAGCGTCTCAACGCATGGCAGTAGGAGCTGAGCTAATACATGGCAGTTTGTTGAACATTCTAGAATAAGCAGTCGGTTACTCCTTATTTCCATTTTTATTAATTCTGTTATTTAAATTGGTAAGGGAATGGTTATCCCATATATAAGAAGCAGAATTTCCAGCTTGTATGATCTGTAAAATTGGAGGAATTGGAGACCTCGAATACCCAAGGCTTAATCATTTTAATCTTCTTCTTTGTTATGATTATCTAATTTTTCATTTCATCAAACATTTTGTGTGCAGTCTGTTTATTCATCACAACAATTATCTTCCATTTTCATACCATTTCCTTATTACAACACAGTGAAGAATAGCTAGGTTCATTACAGTACAGCTCTTCTCATATATTTTTTATTATTTTAATATTTTTAATAAATAATTTATAATTATTTACATATAATTTATTATTATTTATAAATAATTTAAAATATCCTTAACATCTAAACGAAATAGAAATAGAATATTGGTGTTGAGGTGTCCTATTGAGGAATCACTGGGATCATTAGACTTTATGACCCTTTTTTATTCCTCTTCATAGTCCTGACATCGCTGATTATATTTTAATATTTTGATCACGTTCAGAGATTAGTAAAGACTAAAAATTGCTACAAAATGTTCATCTCGTATTTTGAAGTTAGGTTTTAATAAAAATATTATAAAATTAAAATATTATTAAAATATAATTTTTAACATAATCTTTATTTTTAGAATTGAAAAGATTGAATTGATTTTTGTATTTTATTTAGAAATTTAAAAAATTTGTAATGATTAGATAATTATTAAGATAAAAAAATTAAAAATTAAAAAATATTTATATTTATGGTGTTTAAATATTAATATGAAATAGAATACTTTTTATTATCCAAGTCTAAGCCTAAATATAATATCACAAGTCAACATAACTAGGAAGAGTATGTAAACATGATTCCCTTCAAGAGCCCATAAAAGCAAATGATCAGTCAGGCAATATGTTTTTATCCATTCTTCCAGCCACCATTTCCCACCTTTCGTAAGAGGATTAAGCCCTCATTTCACCGATGAACGATCTTTGTAGGCATTAGTCCTCAAGTACTTCAGAATGGAAAGAGATCTCATTATCAACGATGCAGCAGACATTTCATCATCTTCAGCAGTATCATATCTGAGATATTGCACCATACTTCCATTGTTATCATTTGACTTCTCGAGCAGAAGATAAACGCCACACTTGCTCACCTCATTGTAGCCCGAGCCCCAATTATTGAAAGACACCTCGATTTCCTCTCCACTAACCATTTCCATTTCCTTTTCTGGGAAATCTACCGTCTTCAACTTATTTCTTATCACAGGGGCTTGGAATAAGAATAAATTATGTGAAAATTTTGTACAATGTTCAACCGCTATTGACATAAGAAGATGCCGGAAGCCTCTAGTTTTATTATGGATTATCACGTCCAGATCTGGCGTATTCCCATTTTGCAGGTATGAACAAACAGCGCAAATAAGTAGCATGCGAATCTCACCTTCTGAAAGTGAAGGTACACGAAAGGAAATCGAAGATCCAATTCTTTGATGGCTAAACCAATTTGGAACCTCCCTGCCAGGGAAGCAAACAAGTCTTTGAGCAGCACTCTGGGTTGACAGATCCTGTTTCAAGAAAATTTTCGCATCATTTTGTGAGAGAGAGAGAGAGAGAGAACCTGGAGAAGATTAGTCCAAAAATTGGATGGTAGATTGTCGCACCCAACCATTTCAATAAATGAAATAGCTTCCAAATTTAAGCCCTGAATCTCAAGCAGATTGCTGCAGTGATTGAGGGAAAGACCAATTAATTGTGGACTCTGCGAAAGTGAGAGCCTTTCCATGGAGGAGCAACCATTTGCAAACAGGATCTGTAAATTTGCAGGGAGTTCTGAAATTGACTGAAGGGACGCACAATATTTCAAGCGTAACATTCCTAATTTAGAGAGGCGACCGATGCCTTGAGGTAGCCTACAAAAGTCGTTTCGTGATAGATCCAATTCTTGGAGTGAAGATAAACCTCCGAGATCAATGGCATTCTCAGCTTCAGGCAAGTTGCAGTTATTGAGGACTAGTTTTCCCAAAGAACAAAATCCAACAACTGAAGTTCGTACCAAATTCATGGGATTCAAGCATTTTGGTGATGGAATCCACGATGAGAAGCAAGACAACCAAGATTCTAAAGAATTTCCTTCATGTCCAAATAATGATATGGCTTTGAGATTCCTCAAAAGACTAAAGGAGGATGGTAATTGCTTGATAGCAGTTCCGTCTGCAAGCAACTTTTTTAAAGTCGCCAAATTCCCTAATTTCTCTGGCAACTTGTCAAGTTGTAAGCACCCAGACAAGTTAAGAATTTCAAGAGATTTCTAGTTAGAAATGCTTTCTGGAAGATTTCTAACTTTCTTGCAGTCTCTTAAACTCAGTCTGACCAGCCCTTTCAGATGTTTAATAGACTCATGTAGCTCAACCAATTTTATGCATTCTTCAAGTAATAGTACCTCCAGATGTGGGACTTGTAAGAAGTCTGGCGATTTTATGAGAGTTCTGGAATGGCTGAGATTAAGAACTTTTAAATTATTGAGTATCTGTTAAAAAAAAAAATTATCGTTAGTCACACACTCAAAAATGGAGGGGGTTCGAAACCTCCTCTCCCCAAATGTATTAAAAAAAAACATATAGAAAGAAATAAAAGTAAAGTAAAATGCAGTATACCCTGTTCCCTTTCCAGATTTGTGTGAGATTGCTGTACTGCATTTCAAGAACAACAAGGTTCTCTAGATGCAAATTTTGAGGTAGAAATTTCAGTGGGCAGACATGCCAACACAGCCATACTAGCTCTTTGGAAAGATATTCGTAGCTTCCTGTGAGATTTACACCATTGATTTGTAGCAGTCTCAAATTCTGCATAGTTGCAAATGCTTCTGTTTTCAAATGTTCTACTTTAAGCTCGGGTGAATTTAGGAAGTGACCCTTCCCAACAGATGCTTTGGTCCTCAAACGTTCTTCATGTTTAAGCTCATAAAATGGATTTAGGATGAGACCCTCCACTGCTTCCGATCCCTGGCAAGATATAAATTTAGTTCTTTTTACTAACTTAGAATGCCTCTTAATTGGTGTAGGCCAAGATATTCTTTTGTGAGAATAAGCTTTGTTTGAGTGGAGAGAGAACCAAGAAGTCTTAATATAGAGTTTTATTTAAACTATAAATGCTTAACTGATAAAATTTATGAGGGGAAATGATGACATGGCACATGAGTGAACCTCCTATATCAAAAATTATACGTGATGTAGATTGCTTAAAGCATAATTACATGCCTTTTTAAGATTCTAAACTGTCACTTTTTACTTGATTTAGAGAAGTTTTGGATTTAACATCATAAAATTATGAGCAATGTCGATGTATATGCTACTGAAGTAATAATAAATAATTGGTACAATGACAAAAATCTTGTACATACCTAAGTTATGTTTGGAAAAATAACGAACACTTACGCTACCCACAAAACAACATATATATTAGACAACCTATTTGTATGCACATGTTATTTTATATAAATGCAAATAATGTCTCTCACCGTATTTTTCTGCAATACACTCAAGACTTGCTTGCGAATCCACAATCTACTACGCTTTCTTGGATATTTCTCCGACTCTTGACGAACAATTTCCCTTCCCATATCTCGAATCAAATCATGCATCGCCAATTTATGTTGCGTGTCAATTCTCAGGAGGGCCCTTTGAACAAGAATGTCAATCCCGCTTTTGGATGAGAAGCCACAACCATCAAGTATTGTAATGACATATTCTTTGTCTAAACCAACAAAGAAACATGCAATATCAAGGAATATGATCTTTCTATTATGATCTAGGGAATCAAAACTTCTCTCAAGTATTTTATGAATCTCTTCGTGAGGCAGTTTTTGTAATTTTTCCAATTCACTTTCCCATGCATCGACACTTCTTTCACACAGTGACAACCCAGAACTTCAAGAGCTAATGGAAGTCCTCCAGCATAATTCATGAAACTAACCAAAAGGTCCAGGTGATCCACTGTTGGACGGGCATGCCAGCTGAAAAGTTGAAGAGATTCAGACTCATCCATTTTTCTAACCTCATACTTTCCATTCACTTGTACTTGTGTCAACAAATGTTCATTTCTAGTTGTTATAATGACTCTACTTCCTGGACCAAGCCATGATTTACATTGTCCAACTAAGTAATGTATTTGTTTCAAGTCATCCACGTCATCAAGAACAACAATAACTCTTTTTCCTTGAATTCTTTCTTGAATCAATCTTATCCCTCTATCAACACTGTCAATCTTAAATTTCTTCATTTTCAAGATATCAAAAAGAAGTTGTTTTTGGAAATGAACTAAGCAACTGATCGGTTCAGACTTTTCTTTGATATTGAGAAGACAACTGCTTCCTTCAAATGTATAACGTATTTGGTTATAGACAGCTTTTGCTATCGTGGTTTTACCGATCCCGCCCATTCCATAGATGCCCACAATGCGAACGTCACTTTTTTCGAGATCTAATAAAGTTTTCATCTCTTCAACACGTGAATCGATTCCTACTGGGTGAATGGCAACATCCAAATATTCGGCTGGCTTCAATTTACTTAAAACTTCTTCCACAATCTCCTTTACAACTCTTGATTCATACCTGATCATTATATTTCACAAGATAAATATATAAAAAAAAATTTAAGATTATCACAATTAATTGGTGTAAAAAGATGTTATTACCTCCATCATTTAAGAATATAATGTGTTCATAAAAAGCGTACTACTAGTTACAAATCAGCATGTAAACACACCATTGATTTATTGTAGGACCAGAGCACTATTTTTTATGTTAACTAATATAGGTGGCTTCTACATCAAAAATGTGTTTGCTGTGTCAATAACTCAGCTTGGAAATAGAGTTTTTCTTCACAAAATGAATTGTCCTATCAAATTTATTAAGAACTTCATTTTATAAATTTAATTGAACATAATCTCTAGGCTTACCCTTGTGACATGACACAAAGTATGTCTCTCTCTACCTTCGTGGATAAAATCATCAGCAATGTCACAATAAGTATGGTTACGATATCAGTTATCTCAAGTGTGCGATAATCTATCTAAAAGGCCATCCTCGAGTTACAAGAACTCTCTAAGGGATAGATATATATATATATATATATATATATATATATATATGGAAGAGTGGCCACGAAGCAGATGATGATGAACTAATTCAACCAAAGGCTAATTGTTCTGTCAATCCGTTTTTTGTTCTTTCAATTTTATAAATTTTAGACAAAAATTTGAAACAAAAGAAACTACGAAAATGCAAGAAAAAACACGAGAAAGAAGCATAATACCCATTTGCCACTTCCTTAATATCCCAGCCGGAACGAGCAGCAGCTTCTGTAAGTGCTGCTCTCCACCCTGTCACTCGTTCCATATCATTCTGAAACAGCATTTCGTGCCTAGCAAATGCATTTGCAAAAATCCCAGTTTGTTTTCGGATATCCGAGGGGTCCACATCATAAAATATAGGAAGAAGAGTTTGGTCTCTAATTTTTACACAGTGCATAATCTCGACAAGCTCATTAAGGCACCACTTAGAATCAGCATAGCCTTCTGAGAAAACCACAATGGAAATTTTTGATCCATGAATCGCTTTCTGCAGTTCGGTAGAGATGTTCCCCCCCTTGGGAAGCTCTCCATCATCTCGAAATGTATGTATTCCAACTCGCCTTAAGGCGGAGTACAAGTGATCAGTGAAATTCTTGCGAGTGTCTGCACCTCTAAAACTTAGAAAGACGTCATAATTGCAAACGCTTGGGCAGGGTGAAGGAAGAGTTTGAGAAGCCATGGAAAACGAGGTGCTTGTTATGGCTGGATTTGAATGGACTGAAAAAGAGTAAACGAAGTGTGTGCGTTAATAAATAACAGTGTGCGGCAGGAAAATGCATGAAATCAACATTCTTTTTCAGAAGTACATTGATAAAAGAAGAAAGAGCTACTCATGAACTCAGTTCTAAAATAATAACTTGCAAACATCCGAACATCCCGCAAGTACCAATTCTTTTTCATAATGGCCGGATACACTCTATTTCCTCTTCAATTTTCTTAAGACTAAAAAAAGCAATTGAGGAATATTATGTAAGAAAAGTATTTCAGGCGTGCGTCCAAACTATATATCTTGAGAGTTAAGGTGATAAAAAAAATCCGATTCATATTTCCACATTACTTGGGATGCATTTTAAGACATATATCCTATATCATTGACAACACGACAACAAATGAGAAATTCCAGTACACATCCATGTAAATGTGTGAAGCATGGCATCACCAACGCCCAAAGAATAATTGCATGCGCCTATGCTAACTGGTAAGGGTTATGGCTGATCAAGAAACCATAGTCTTGGGACATAAAGGTTATATTCTTGTCAAAAATAATTTTGAAATAAAAAGCTCATGCGTAAATATGGAATTTGGCTTCTTTTTTTTTTTTTACAGTGTTATAGCATAGCAAATGAATATTAATTACAGTGAATGGCATCTGGCTTCATCCGTGTCTTGGGAGCTGATCAGATGAGAATTGTATGCGTTTCTATTCTTAACCCTAGAGAAAGAAGATCGAGTAGACGAATAAGCCGACACATCCATGACCATCCCCAAACTCTTCTATAATTCTCTTGTATGTCTAAAATTACTTAAAGTCAAAAAAGGTTTTTGGTCACTTACCTACCTTGATCACCCGTTAATTCAGACCATAATTATATATATATTGGACCCCAAAAAACTGTCTAGCCTTTAGAAATTTGAGAAAACAAATAAAGGTAAAAATAAACCAATTAAAAACTAAAAAATCAAAAGAAAAAAAAAAACTAGTAAAGGTAATTACCAAACGAGTTGTCTTGGAAAAAATATTAGCTCGAGCTCTTGTTCGATTTTGAAAAGCTTGTGTGGGAGAGATGAGCACATAAAATATCTCGGGAAGTGCCAATTACTTAATTAAGAACTTGATCACCTTCATCCCTAAATCTCTATTTTGGGTAACCCATTTATAGAGTCATCGAGTTGCAATATATGATAAGACTATTTTGGTGGAGAATGTAGAACTGACCGCAAGCCACCATCGCACGCCCCTTTCCTCACCGAAGCTTCCAGCTGCTCTGTACCCAGCCACTGTCCGTCGTGCAGAACCACCTAGTTGTGCCCAGCCCCATCGCCTCCTTCATCCACAGACCACGAAGTCGTGATCCCTCGTGGAGATGCCCCTTTTCTCTCCTCGCCCACGAAGCATCTAGTTCCATCTCTAACCAGCCCCTAAATTTTGGTATAATCCCTATTTCCCTATCTCTTAGATTAATAACTACACTTGATTAAATGATGTTGTATTTGAATGCTTGGACATAGGCAAGTTGTGTTATACTTGGTTGGAATTGTATTGAGCCATGATGAATTGAATATGTGTGTTGTATTTATTATGAGGGTTGGGATTGAAATATAGATCTGTGGTACTCCATTACATGCTGATTTGCAGGGGTGTGGGAGAGGGCAATTCTTATCTATCTTGCTTGTTTTATTATTTCTCAACTTATCAATTAATTTCAGTAATATACATTTCAATTCATTCGTTGATGTGTCTAAAGTTTTTTGTTTTTGCAGTCATGCAATTCTTATCTATCTTGCTTGTGCATTTCCTGTAAGTTATTTTAATATGTTTTTATTTATTTCATTGTGCAATTATCTAACAAATTGGATTATTACTAGTGTAAAAAAATATTATCTAACAATTATCTAACAGATGAGCAAATGACCAACCACTTAGAAAGAAATAAGAGATAGACTGGTCAGCATGAACATCCATAGATAGATATAGCTATCAATAAATTACGTTACAATGTGGACATTAGAAGAGATAAGAGTGAGTCCAGCCGGTCGTATTCTTGTGTTAAAGAAATATTTTTGGTTATGTCTAGTTGTGATCAAGAGCTACAAAGGCATAAATCCAACATATATATATTCTGCTTCTGACTTGATTCAACTTTTAATTTGTGTTGCTACATACCTGTCAGTTTTTTCATTCTTTGTTTTCTTTTTCAATACCACAGCCTTCATGTGCCACACTACTTCTCTGATATGCCACTCTTTCTCAACATATAAATACATATATATAGACATAGATTACTGATGGGAAGGAATATTAGTTCCCAACATTGTATGATACTTTATGCCCAAGTTGCTAGGTTACTATGAAATGTATTCTACTTGCCCCAATCAAATCTTATCATGTAAGCATTCTTAGTGCAGACAGTTTGATCGACTCTCGCTGTATATTTCCCTCTAATACAGTGAGGTTTACCAACTAAATTGTCGTTAACTAAGCATACTTACAAAAGAAAATGATCTGGCTTTGAATATAATAATAAGAAAAAAAAGGCTTAAAGCTTGTATTGTATTTAGTGAACCAACCAGCACATCAAACTTGGACCTGCATATGTCATTTTCAGTGACCGGCAAAGCTAGAACTCAATGATGAAAGGAGGAAATCTTGTTTTGAAGGACCCTTTAATTATCAATTATTAAGTTTTTGGTACAAGGTATTTTCCCTTGTGTGCTTTCCACATATTTTAGGTAGAGTTTGTTTCTTAATCGCTGCATATTACACCTTTTTTAGTTGAAATGAGTTAAAAACAAGCAATATATCAAGAGTTTTTTTTACTGAAGTTAGCAAATGGGTTTTCCAGGAGCAAGAGGGCATCTCAAGGTCAGCATCTTATTCTCCCTCACTTATGTTTATTATTTAGTACTTATGTTTATTATTTAACAATATCTTAAGATGTAGTTTGATCAATAGGTTGTGAATGTACAACACCATAAAGTGGGGGAGGCTAATGAACCTACCATGTATAGGATATTGTCTATGGATGAATCTAGTTTTACATTAGTAATTGGAACTGGTAAGATATTGTCTATGGAAACTCGGTGTCAACAGATGCAAATCTGTTTACTCCTGATATGCTAGGTTTTATTTCTCTCTATCCCTATGATTGTATGAAAGCTATTAATTGGATACTGGAGTTGCATGTCCCTTAAATATTTTCAGATGTTCCTGATGTTCAGAGCAACAATGAAAAGTTGTTGGAGAATCCATATCTTCAGATGCGTGGCATACTTCAGCTAGCAAATGATTTTGGATCTGGGTTGTAATCTGATGTGGTGGTTTTGTGGAACTTCATATTTCTTGGCGTGGAGACACTGCTGTTGATGTCACCATTAATAATTCTCATGCTCTTTCAGCGCCTTCCATTATTTCTGTAACTGGGATATGCTTGATTTCATAAGTGTGCAAAATTAATTTGGAACCTGATCCTAGAGAATTCTTTCTGGAGTCTATTTAATGCTTCAAGAATCAGGCGTTAATATCTACAGATTTTTATGCAGAGATTACTGCAAAATGGTGAGCCATATTGATTTCTGCTTCTCATATGAATATACAATACTTTCATATCATGAATTAACTCAGGGACCCCTTCTTTTGCTAAAGATATTAAGTTTGATATTCAGATGATGTGTAGGAATGGAGGCACGGCATTAAACATTAGAGCAGTTGTCCTGGAAATGTTTTTGAGCGATTGGTTCATTGACATATCTACCTATCAATCTTCCAATATATGTTACATCAAGGGCTTGATGTATCTTCAGGTACTTCCATCTGTACTCAAACTGTAATTAAGTAGTCATTTACTCAAACTGTAATTAAGTAGTTATTTACTCAAACTGTAATTAAGTAGTCATTTATGTGGATTTACTCGGACAATTAGACAACCACCCTGTACACCCTGTATACTGTAAGCAAATGTGCCCTGACATCCTATCCCTGACATCCTATGTTCACTCTTCCTTTCTGAATTATTTTGTATGTGATATTTAGTAATTTAGTTGAATGTTGATTAGTAGGTGTGAAACAATTTCTTGATTTTTATTTTTACAATTATTTTTTTTTCTGAATTCTTTTACCATTTGCCGCAAAAATACCTCGTGGTAAATACATTTTTTTTTGCTGGAAAACATTTTTTTCCACCAAATGCTCAAGTGGGTAATATTAATACCCACTAGCACATTTCGTCAAAAAATATAGTATTTCTCACTAACCAATCTAATTTGAGTAATCTTTTGCCACGAAATTTATTGACTATCTCCACTATCTATTTGGTGGGAAAATGTCACAATTTTCCACTAGTTCACGAATTAGTGGAAAAAAACACTTATGTCACCAACTTTAAGTCACTACTCTCCCACGGATAGACTTAGTGGGCAAAGAGCATTTCCCACTACGGCTATAGTATTTCCGACCACATGCCCTTGCGGCAAAAACTCACAAATGTTGTAGTGTATATAATATTCCTCCTCGACCGAGACCTTCTTTCTTCCTGCATGGAATATGCTATCATCAGCGTGCAGCATGCACTTAATTTGAACCCCGAATACATACATATATAGCACCATGCAAGACACATCACCAGAATTTCCCACGACGTTAAGAGTCAAAAAGAATTTCAAGAACTGCAAGTGCAGGATGCCTGGCCTTTAATGGAAACTAGCTAGAAGTTACATTAATATAGACATTTTGGACTAAACATGAAATATTCCAAAAGTAATTGATAAACATTTCTGAACAAGATTAATATTTAAAGATCGATGGCCGTCCGATCGAATTATATTCGAGTGGCTAATACGAATTCCAGTTGTTTGCCTACTGCCATGCACAAAGCATTCTATTCTCCTCGATCCGACTACTTTTTCACCCTCACAAGTACTGGTCAGCTTTGGGATCTTACAAATACAACGCTAGCTGCATGCTTCTTGAAAAGAATAGATTCCTCCCTTTTTTCTTTTGTCTGTGGGATGATGTCATGCATGCATGCAGCTCATGTGTTCTCGGCTATCATTCGAGCAGCATACACGAGGGACGTACGTAACGGTTTAGTGTTAGGAATGATCATGATGATAAGTGAAACAAAATGAAATCAATCAATACCATAACGTGGGTCGACTACGTATTTACGTTTATAGAGCTACAAAATATTTTATTTGAGATTATAATTAAGTAAATACAACATGGCGGTCATACAAAGATATTATACAACATATAGTAAACTCTAATCAACAAATCGAATCAGATCAAGAGCCTATCGTCTCAAATCTGATCCGCTTTATGGCCCAAGTATATATCATTGAAAATTCTTTTAAAAAACTATTATATATCCTTGTCGGGTCAGATCATCGACATGATAATACACAAATAGAACCAAACTCTACACAAAAATATGCCCAACATTTAGCTGATGAATAGATTATTACAATAAGCAAGCACCATATGCTGATCCTGGTCACAATGCCTGATCTTTCTCTTCCATTTCTCAATTTCCCTGATCGGCATTTAATGGCCGGTGCTTTGTGCTTTAACTCTAGAGTTCCTTGGTTTTGACATTGATACAGCTTTATTCTTATATATCAAGTCAGGGTAGCAAATATATAGTATTAGATTTTTCTGATTGAAAAAGAAAATCCCCAGTTTGTATTTTTCACATCTCCATGACCATCAATCAGAACATTAATCCTCCAGATGCAATTTTGATTGCCAAAGAAAAAAATATGTAAATATGCTGACACGANAAAAATATGTAAATATGCTGACACGAACCAATTATATATGAGAATTGGAATTGCTAATTATGAGCCTCGTCAAATTCGAGAAACCAATCCTTTCTCTGTTGTAACTTTGTAACAGTATTGCGGGCCGCATTTACTTGTACTCAATTTCGAATTATACTTCATGATTACATTATTTTTATGTTTTTAAAGCCCCATCCTAGCTTGTGACATGCATGAACTACATGACTATATATTATACACAACATGTCTGAATAAGTTCAGAAGATGATGGGCTTTGGAGCAGGCCAGCTTGCAGCTGATGGGCCAATGGAGAGTGCAGATCGATCGAGAAGTACGCCTCATCTATGGCCTATGGGGGTATTCAGTACATGAAAATTATCGGACAAGAATTCGGCAGTGGCTAGCTGAGAAAGGATCGGTCCAATTTGGATACAAAAGTCTTTCCAACTTATTTCATTTAATTATTATAATTTTTTTAAATTTTCATACAAAATATAATAAATAATTTATTTTTTTAAATTTTAAAATAATAATAATATTAAAAAATATTATAATAATATTTTATTCAACTTTCAACTTTTATCTTAACTTATTTTATCTTAACTCATCATCCAAACCTTCGGCATCAATATTATTGGATTGAGGTTACAATACTTTCGACTGCCTACATCTCCAAGCCATATAATGTTGATTACTTGTAAATTTTGCAAGTTCATGTGGACAGCCCATAATGTTGCTAGCTACCTCCAATCCCTTATCAGTTCTCCCATTTGGTTAACCAAAACCAAAATAAAAAATTTCATCTCATCTCATCTTAACTCATCATTATAATTTTTTTAAATCCTCATACAAAATATAATAAACAATTAAACTTTTTAAAATCTCAATATAAAATTAATATTAAAAAATTATATTATAACAATATTTTATTCATTACTATTCAAAATATCTCATCTGTATAACCAAATGGGGCCTTTGTGTCTTTTATTTCAGAAATTTCTTGAGCAGCAAAAATAAGTACTTAGCCCAACATAATAAATATAGGGTGGTACTATAGCTACTCCTCCACCGTTGGGAGCTACCATTAGTACAAAATTAATTTTTTTTAAAAATTTTTTTACATATATTTTTTAACACTTTTAAATATCTTTTTTTTTTAAAAAATTATAATATCATTAAAAAATACTTCCTTAATCACGAAAAAAAAAAAATTTTGCTAGTGGTAGCTCCCAGTAGGAGCTTGGAGCGGGGGATTTAGCATTTTCCATAAATATATAACATATATATACAATTTCCTGTCTGAATGTAATTCTCATGTAGAGAAATGAGTGAGAGGACTTGAGTGGATCCTCCTCATGCATGCTTAGGCAGACATGATCTATGAGTGGCGAACACAATTATATGAGCAGATCTAGAAGGTGGGTGCATCAATTCGCTATTATTGTGGGGGCAGCAATATTAATAGACTTTTATCACATGTAGTTATTTTTACGTACTTTTTAAATACTTTATTGATATGATTGGTTAAAATATTTATTTTCTATTAAAATAATGAAAATTTAGAAAATTTAGGATAAAAAAACCTCAAGTTGAAACAGATAAAAGTTATTTATGTGTGCATAGTCTAAGGAGAGATTTGTATGGTGAGTTGAAATAAGATGAGTTATGATAAAAATTGAAAGTTGAATAAAATATTATTAGAATATTATTTTTTTAATATTATTTTTGTTTTGAAATTTGAAAAATGTTAAATTGTTTATTATATTTTATTTGAAAACTTTTAATAATTAGAAGAGATGATATGAGATAAGATCATTTTGATAACCAAACCTCTCCACTTAATGCCACCTCCAATGTCAGAGGTCCATCCCTTGGAAAAAGAACTTGCGAATATATAGACTATAATGATCTAAGAGTACTGGCATTAGATTAGTCAAATGTCAATGAAATCTAAAATATAGCTAAATTTTGTATAAATGTAGCATTGGATCAGTTGAAAACCTTTAGCTTAGATTTTGAGCTACAGTAACTCTAAAAGAATTTTCAAAGTCAGAGAGTCACTATTCACTTGTCAAACTCATATTTTATTCATAGATAATCAAGAAGGCTTTATTAAATTCTTTTTAAAATTTTCATTATTAAACAAGGCTATATTATGTTGGATAATTAGGTTGATATAAAAAATAGTTTGGAAACAATAATCTTAGGTAAAAATTAAATTATTAATTAATATATAGAGTGTATTTACAAAATATAAAAAAAATATTATTATTAAAATATTTAATATTATATTATTATTTTAATTTTAAGATAGATAATCTAATATAAATTAATATCTTCAATAATTTTGACTTTTGCTAAAATCTCAATTTTTAGTCAAATTTTAGACTTGGAATTTTGTCGAATAATTACTCGGAGTACGGTTGACCCAAAAAGTAGAAAATTTTAAGTTCGATTTGAAATATGTTACTTCCAGCTTTGGTTGTCCATAAAAATAAATTGAATGTTTTGGAAATAAAATAAGATAAAAAATTTAAAATAGTAATGAAATAATTTATAAATAATAAAATATTATTTGAATTATTATATTTTATGAGATTTTAAAAAATAAGAGAAAAAATTGAATAAAAATATTTTAAAGTTAAAATATTGTTTGAATATAATTTTTTAATATTATATTTATTTTGAATTTGAAAAAAGTTGAATTGTTTTTATATTTTGCTTTAAATTTTGAAAAATTTGTAATAATTAGTTTGTAAAAATTGTAATAACTAGTTTGAAAATATGTATTTGAATAATATTTGAAAATGGAATGAGATGAGATGCGATTAGATGTGTGAGATATGATGGGATGAAAAACATTAACAAACATCCCTTTAACGTTTTGTCTATGATCATTTATTACAAGAGAAATAATTTGTAAAAGTTTCAAATAGACAAACTCCTTACAAGTACAAACTATTATAAAAAAAAATTAGACCCCACTTTAAAAAAATGTTAAAAAACTTTTTATTTTAATTAATGAGGTATACTTTTTTATAAAATATTTGTATAAAACTCATCTATTTGAGACCTATACTTAGCATTAGAGTCTAGAAATGCAGAAAGTTGGCATGTGATCAACGAATAAAGTCCCTACTGACCACCATATAGCAATTAAGTCTGTTTTAGGTGCAGTTTAGATTGCGATATGAGATGATTTCTAAGAAAGTTAAAAAATAAATAAAATATTATTATAATATTATTTTTTTAATATTATTATTATTTTAAAATTTAAAAAAATTCAATTATTTATTTTATTTTATATAAAAATTTTAAAAAATTATAATAATGAGATGAGACAAAACATTTCTGTAGCCAAACTAAGTCATGATATGTTCACATCTTACTTGTCCGGTCCAAATTGATCCCTTCAGGAGGTGCCACTTTCCTGTTAAACCATCCACAACATTTGAGAATTTAAACTGTAAGATAAGATCAGATGGATATAATCTTATTTAAAAAAAAAAAAAGATGGATATAATCATGGAAAATGCCATTGTCCCGGCAAATGGATCCCCACATGGGTTTTGAGAAGTTGATTTTATTATATATATATTTTTTGATGATAAAGAAATATTTTTAAATGAAGCCGTGAATTCTTGTTAAAAATAACTGTATAAAGATATTAAAAAAATATAAAAAGGCCGAATAGACTCATTGAGTTCATCTCTACACACTCGTGGGTCTAGCAGATCTAGACTCATATATCTTCTGAACTTGCTTGGATATCAGACATAGGGTAATCATAATCAATGGAAAAGCAACTGTCCGGATGCTGCTTATTATGTATAAATAAGCGTTATACGATTAATTTATTATAACGAAAAGATTGTTAATATCTTTTCTAATAAATTAATCGTCTAAACTTATTTTTCTTGTTATCTTTCCTTGATATTACAAAGATCCAAACAAGATCATTTAATGAATCGGTACAAGAACGTACGGAGAACCCTAGATCTAAAAGATACTATTCATATCCAGATTTAATGACCATTCTTTCCATTCATTTCCCTTTTTCTGCCGTGGGGTATCGGGAAACTGCGTAGCTACTTGGAATTGGAAATGGAAAAAGAAAGCTGGGTCAAGAGAACATCCTTCAAAAAAAAAAAAACACAGAGAGAGAGAATTCTACCTTCCACCGGCTGCACAACAAGGCATGCAGAAGCCCAGAAAGGTACTAAAGTCTAAGAGAGAGAGAGACAGAAGGGAAAGGGAGGAACTGCCGGAAATCATCGGAATGGGCGGCTTTGGGAAGAATTTAACACTATAAATCCAAAAATTTACCTCCACTTTCATTCATCCCAAACAGCCCATTCCTACAACTTCCAGTAGCTCCAATCTCCCTTTCCCCATTCTCATTTAATCGTCAGTTACTACTTCGTTTCCTCCCACGCCTGTGTGTATAAACAAGAGAGCTTGCCCTTCTTATATAGGAGCTGGACCACCAAGGCCTCATCTACCCCTATAAAGCTGCTGTATTGCAAAACCATCCTTTTATTTTGGATTATTTGTTAATGTAGTCTCTGTATTTTGCAGTTCAGGACCGCGAATTAACTTCTATAACATTTTTTTTTTTTTTGGTTGAAAAAAAATCATCATCCATATTCTTCCACAATTTATAAAGTTGAGTGCATAATAGAAAATGTTTTAAAACCCAAATAGTTTTTCTTTGAACTTTTGTATTGCAAGGAGTTGCTCATTTTAACAATTGATCAAAGGCTTAAAAGGCATGTCTTCATATTATGGAAACTAAAAGGACTAAAAGTTAAAGCTTATGGAAAGGACAAAAAGAAAGCAGTAGTGAAGAATCTAAAGATCATGGAGTGAGAAAAAGAGCTTGACAATTTGTGCCAAGGCTCTAGAGAAAGTTCCGAGAAATTTCTTGGGAACCAAACAAAAACTTATCCGAGTTGAGACAGTCTTTAACACCTCACCGTACGTAGTTTTTCATTATTGATGACAAAGAACGCACTAGATTAATGAATGTATTCTTTCATTACCATAAAAATTGCTTCTTTTTTTATACCAAATCTTGTGATGCTCGAAGACATCTTTTACGTACACCACGCGAAATGAAAAAGAGATCAACCAAATTAATTCGTCTAAAATGTTGTGGTTGGGTCCTTTTTCCTTCCATGCAAAATGGGTCCACGTGAAATATTCCTTCAATTAGTATTAGGAACATAAAGTTCACATCTTTAACACTGTCACACCATGTGATCGATCAGATTGGAAATTAAGAGTACTTAAAATACAATTAGTAATTGATTGTTGAAAATTTATATTTACAAATTCGTTCATGGACGCATCAAATACGTAAAAATCAACCTACTTATATTTGTCAATACTTACAAGGACAATTCCATGAAAGTCATAGGAAAAGTATCAGTCGGCAAGGCGTAATTTAATGGTGATTTCAAAGTTCAACAAAATCTCATATATTAGAGCACTAATAGCGGACTTAATAAAGTTTGATTTAGCTAGTCACCTTTCAATAATACTAAATAACAAATTTTTTAAATCTATCATTATTTTATTAAAATATTAATATTTTCGTTTGTTTTAAATCTAATTATAATTTGAATATTTATTCTTTATTAAAAAATTACAATAGTTATATTGTCTAATAGTTAAAATTGTCTAACGATCTATTTCTACAACGGTTATATTTTTTTGATTAATATACAGAAGAAACATTAAATGTCACTACATGAGATAATCCAAGAGTAATTTTGTCACTACATGAGATAATCCAAGAGGGAAAAATACTTTTAGCAGCTTAGGGTGGTGCTAGAGGCCCCGCTCATTCATCCCGCTCTCCGTTCCCGTTTGACGTGACATGTCACGTGGCAGCCATGTGTTTATTTAATTATATTATTAAAAAGAATGAAAAAAAATTAAAAAGAAAAAAATTTCCACATATATTTCCGAACCTGAATCTCTGCTTCCCAACAAAAAGAAAAGCTCGCTGCCCTCCATTTTTTTCTGTCGCCTCCTCCGTCGAACAGTTCCGACAGCGGTATCGAGTCCACCCAGCAAAGAAGCCATTTCCCCCTCGACAGCCCCTCATTTCTGTCGCAGAAATATCAAAGAAATCCGAGTCCCAACCTTGACAGCCTGCTGCCCCTCTGTTTATTTCCTCCGTCTCCTTCGTTGGACATGTCCGGCACCGGGCTATCCTCCGTCTCATGTTGGGCTTTTTCTAGATTTTTTTTGTTGTTTAGAACTTTAGATGGCATCATGTTGGGTTTTTTGGATGACCTTGCCATTCGCTGAATCTTGATTGCATTTGAACTGATTTTTTATGGCTTGTTTAATTTTGCAAAATTCATAATGTTGGTTTTTCCTGGCTCCTTCATGAAATTTCATCAAGCCTGGATTCAAAATACATGTTTTTCAATATTATAAAATATTATCATGTTTAGCCTACTAGTTTGCAAAATCAACATGACGATTCCAATATTATTCTAGTTTCGATGATTCTAAACTAGACATTAAATAGTAGCAAGTGGCATTTGGCCTGGGTTTATCATGTATAGCTGCTGATGCCTTAAACTAGAGTACTGCAACACTTTTTGAGCTTAAGATTAGATCACAAACAATCTACTTGAGTTACAAATAGAATGTCCTTACCCCTTTTAGCGTGACAACGATGAGTCGACGGAAGCTTTTTCGGTGGTGAGAGGCTGAGGTGGGGTTTGGCCTTGGGATGGAGGCGAGTTTCCTTATGTTCTTTCGGAAGGCTTCGGTGGTCTTGGTTTGGCCATGGGATGGATGGAGGCTTGATGGGGAGTCGACGGGAAGTGTAGGTTTCGCGAAATGGGTCTCTTTGGCCGTGGGATGGATGAAGGCTTGAAGGGGTGGCAACGTAAGGGTGGGTTTATTCTCAAACTAGGATGGAGGCTTGAAGGATTGAATGGTTTCTCAAACTGGTTTCTCTTTGGTGGGATGGATGGCGGCTTGAAGACGAAATAGGTTTCTTTAATGGCTTGAAGAAGAAATGAAGGCTTTATATTTTAATTTTTAAAGGCGTACAACGTGGCATGCTATGTCAAGCGGGAACTAGGAGCGGGATGAACGAGCGGTGTAAGTAGCTTTTTCCAACAAATTTTAATACAGGCAAAAAAAGCAAGACAACTTAAAAAGATTTAAGCTAGGCTCTACTGTTTGCTCCCAAGTCCTAAACCCAGCAAACCAATCAGACCATCACCACCCCGGCCACTCTGCAAACTAATCAGACATAACCTCAGAGCTGCTAATGAGATTAATGAAATTGTCATTAGAGGAAGAACTTGGCCGAGAAGAAATTGCAAAGAAGTCGATGAAGAGAAGTTGCATAGAAAGATGAATTCGATGGAGTTGCAGGCAACTTTGACGGAGAGAAGTTGCGAAATGGATCGTGGGAGACAACGACGGCATGGGATTGTGGGATTTGGGCGAAATGAGATCGTACTTTTGAGAGAAATATGACTTTTTTCTGAGTTGTGGATAGCGTGAAACGGGAAAGAGAAATTTTTTACTCTAAAATAATATTTGACCAGCAACTTGGACTGGTCAGATTTGGCCCGTAAAAATGATCAAAATTAAAAATATTGTAATTTTATTGAGTTCATCACAGTTAATTTTTATACTACCTAATTAAATTTTGGTCAAAATATAATTTTATTGAGTCTGCTACTAGTGCTGTTAGGGCCAAACATTTATTTCGTACTGATCCAAAGATCAACAGAAAAAAATAAATAAAGAAAAAACATGTGACAATGCCATCAGAAAAAATGAAATAAAACTCGAAAGTATTAGAAGAAAACATTTTTGGTGCAGTCTTTGATGATAGTGGTCACATAGTTCACATCATTATGAGAAATTATATGCTTGTGATCTCATTAAGTATTTCTCCAATAATTTTTTTTTTAAATTTTTTCTATATTTTTTTATTTAGTGATTAAGTAAGTATTTCTTTTTCTTTTTTTAATATATGCTGTGTTTTTTATTTTTAAATATTTAAGAATATGAAAAAAATGAATAAAAAAATAAAAATAAAAATAAAAAACACAATGGTGGTCATCCTCTCCTACAACGACCATCCTCGGTGGGATTCAATAATAAGGCACGCAGACTACAAATATCCATTCTATTATGAGATGCTGGTTTTTAACTGCCATATACTCTGCCAGTGCCACTGATCTCCGTGCTTCAAGTGGCCCTCTGGTCTTTCATAAGCTGCTGCACTTTTGCTTTCCATTGATTTGTCACTGCAAAAATAATATCGAAGGGTATCTTACTATTGACCCACTAAAATAAAAGTTGGGGGGGTTGGGATATTTTTAGCTTATATTACAGCTGGATTAGAGCCTTAAATGCAACGATTTAAGTCTTTGGAAAAAATATTAAATGCTATGATGGAAGCAAGCGTTGCTTCTAATATGATATATTTGTAGCGTTATTGAGAGCTTTTGCAAGAATTAAAATCACTGAAATTGCTCAAAAGCAGCGATCCTAATGGAAGTTTGATAACCCATTCCCAGTGTGCTATTTTATAATTTGCAACAAAAATATATCGCTGCAATTGATACTATTTGCAACATTTTTTTAATATTGTTGCAATTGATCAAAAAAGAAAGGGTTATAGTGTCGAACGTGCAAGGAACTAAAAAACGCTGCAAAAAGCCAAATTCCTTGTAGTGCTTAATAAATTTTTATTAAAATTTAATTAGAAATTTTATTTTTATAAATTTTAATTAGTCACTTTACATAATACCGAAAAATAGATTCAACAAATCTATCACTATACTATTAAAATTTTGATTTTAATATTTTCATTTATTTTAATTATAATTATAATTTATATAGTTATTCGTTATTAAAAAACTAAACATTAATTTTTTTCCTTATTATTAAGCAAACAATACATTTGTTAAAACCCTGCTTTTGTTGACATCAAATGCCTATAAAAAAAATTATAAAATAGATATTAAAAGTTTTTCATTGTCAACATCATGCAAATTCAGAATGTGTACTAAAAGCTTCAACCTAGACAGTAATTCGGCGTGGGATTGAAGCTCATACGTTTGTGGTTTTTGTTCATTTTTTCTTCTTGCGAGGGAGAGTAGCAGACGGTAGGAAGATGAATTATTTAGTCTAAAATAATATTTAGCCATTCCATGAGACTAGCCAGATTTGGTCAGTGATATAGTTTTAGATTATAATTAAAGGCCTGCAATCCGATCCACCGAAACCAGTTTTGGGTCCGACCCGACCCGACCCGACAACAACGTGAGATGGAAACGGTCCGATCCGACTTGGCATGTTGCGGGTCGGGTCAAAACTTTCAGAACCGCAGTATCATCTCTTTCCTTTCCCCTTCTTCCTTTTCTCAGCAGCGACACCCCACCGCCACTAACACCAATGTAAATCCCCAATACTAATTGCATCAATAGACCTAGAAGCTCCACCATCACCAACCAAATTATTACTCATTTGCTGCCCAAGGGAGATTAGAGGCCGATTAAGAGAAGAGTTTTATGTCTTGAAAGAAATGAGTTTTTATCTTAATCAATCTCAAAAATAGATAATAATGTAATGATATATTCATGAGAAGAAAAAAAAAATAGAGAAACGAAAATCGAAAGAGGGACAAATCTGTGTTTTAATACAAAAATATGTGTTTTAATTCTACCATTTCATTGTTCCAGCAAGCATAACCAACAAACAGAAAAAAAAAATAGAGAAACGAAAATCGAAAGAGGGACAAACCTGTGTTTTAATACAAAAATATGTGTTTTAATTCTACCATTTCATTGTTCCAGCAAGCATAACCAACAAACAGAAAAAAAAAATAGAGAAATGAAAATCGAAAGAGGGACAAACCTGTGTTTTAATACAAAAATATGTGTTTTAATTCTACCATTTCATTGTTCCAGCAAGCATAACCAACAAACAGAAAAAAAAAATAGAGAAATGAAAATCGAAAGAGGGACAAACCTGTGTTTTAATACAAAAATCTATGTTTTAATTCTACCATTTCATTGTTCCAGCAAGCATAACCAACAAACAGAAAAAAAAAATAGAGAAATGAAAATCGAAAGAGGGACAAACCTGTGTTTTAATACAAAAATATGTATTTTAATTCAACCATTTCATTGTTCCAGCAAGCATAACCAACAAACACAAAAACCAGCAAGCATAACCAACAAAGAATCTAAAATCCTGAGACTTAAGAATCTGAAATCTGAAATCGCTTTGGGTTGTAGAGGACGAAGCCGTTGCAGGGGAAGATCTGGACGCAAGGTGGAACAGCAATAGAGGACAGCGGCAACGGAAGGTGGACGACGAATTACAACAATGAACGGCAACGGTGAACTTCAACGGCGACAGCTAACGGGGAGGAGGAATGGAATGGGCGGATAGGGTTTGAGGATAAGAACTGAAGAGGCTATGGAGTGTTTTCGGTGGATCGGTTTCGACCGATAATGTGATGTTTATACCCGTATTAAAGTTTGACATGATGAAACCGATTTTATTCAGGTTGAAGATGTCGGGTATTACGGACGGATCGGGTGCAATAACTTTTATGCACAGTCCTAATAATTACTATTTATTTATTGAGTCTATCATTTCATTTTATTGGGCATCTTAATTAAATTTTAATCAAATTTTAACTTTATTGAATCCACTATTAATGTTCTTAGATCAGAATGAAATTGAGAGAAACGTCGTCCTATAGGTTTTAATGTCTGCAAATTTAGGAGAATATGATGCATGCATCTCAACCGATATCCATTTTACTTATTCATGGCTGGCCTCTGCCTCCGATTATTTTGTAATTTTTGATGTTATATATCGTGAATAAGTAATATTATATATCACATTATTATTTTATTTAAATTTTATTATATATGTTGTGGTTTATTTATTATTATTTAATAATAATAAAATATAATAAATAATTATTCAATAATAATAAATATATTATATTTTAATTAATGAGGTGCAAGAAATTTTCCAGCATGGTCACACCATGGCGAGTGGCGACGCCATGGCGCCGGATCAGATATACCGACGTTTCTAGGAGATCAATTAAATCGGTGTAAAGTTTCATGGAGA
Source organism: Carya cathayensis (assembly GCA_011037825.1). Lineage (NCBI taxonomy): Eukaryota > Viridiplantae > Streptophyta > Magnoliopsida > Fagales > Juglandaceae > Carya > Carya cathayensis. Next base: position 224,197 of record QGSO01000748.1, on the reverse strand, counting down.
TCTAAGATGCGATATATAAACTTAGTTGTAGTCACACGGACGGCGATCATCATAGCTAGGACGATGCAGTGATTCAACGGGACAAGACTGATCAGCTCGTTCAGATTTTTTTTTTTCTTTTTTCGCAGTACTAGTCTTTTCCCGTTCGATCAATTCCACCAAATTACTTGAAAGACAATATTTAAAAAGCAAACACGTACGAGCGTTTATGATTAGTCACTTCCTGAAATCCAACGTATATACGTAGATATGGGTTTCCCTAGCTAACTACAAAATTTAAGAAGTAAAATATATATATTCAATGAGGTCGTCGTGCCAAATTAATGGCCCTGGCGATGACATGATGAGACGCTGCAGTAGTACTGTCGCCTCTTCAGTTTGCGAACAGCCAAGCCATGCGTGAAGTACTGTGAGGCAAGCTCCAGAATTCGACCATTAATGTGGAAAAAGAAAATGAGATTTATTTAAGTTATCAGTCACATAATGTAATGCCTAAAACAGGGTACGTAGGATTATCCACAAACAACACATACCCAAACATGTGGTACGTTGCTGACAGAGAAACATAGAGATCGATCTAGCTAGAGGCCTGCAGGAGAAACAAAGAGGAAGAGATGGATCATGCAGTAGTACTGTAACTCTACGGAAAATTGCGCAACATCATCATCAGGTAACAAATATCATCATGATCATGGCATTACAAAATCAAGTTTGGTTGTTAGCTATGTTAGTTACATGCACTCCACCAGAATAGATGGCGTAAAGTGTACATAAACATCTACAACTACACTTGTACAACAAAACTAAATCCAATTACAAATTATTTTCTTTACGCCACCACGTACACAACTTAGCTTTATCCTCATCACACCAATATTATCCAACAATATTAAAACCTTTTATTTCATTTAACAATTTTGGTTTATTTTATTTTATCACGTACGTACGGTCGTGAATCTTATCATCATTTAATTATCATCTTTAATTATTCTTATCAGTGTTAAGACATCTATGATTCTGTACAACCCCAAAACAGCATTTAGTGCTCCGTACGAACGCCTCCCAAAACACCCGCGGCCTGTGGCAAGTAATCCTCTCGTGTCAACGCGGGGCCAACAACAACTTCTCTTGCTCGGAGAGAGAGTGGCGGAAGTGGCACCTGTGGCCGTAGGGACACATACCGCCAGCCACCACCATCCTGCAAACCTCCGTCTTATAGCGCGGGTGCCTGATCACCGGACGGAGCTCCGTTATCCCGTGGGCGAACTGGCAGTGGTCCCCGTAGGGACACGTGCCGGTCTCTTGCCACTTGTTGCAAAGCTCCGTCTTGAACATCCCTTGATTGTACACCTCCAACTCCATCGCCTCCTGATCCTCCACCCTCTTCCCCGATAAATACACCTTTTGCTGCAACCGCGGCACACCGTCATCAAAACATTTACTCACAGCATGAAAGCTATCGAATGGATGCATTAACAAGCAAACTATTTGACGCGTCTAATCTTCAATAATTCAAAATTTGTTAAAAAGGAAAGAAAAATTAAGGTTTTGATCGAACCCACCGATCCGGAGGCGAGTTGATTCGGGACACGTGGCCGAGTGAAGGAGCGAGTCGGGGTGCTATTGTGAGTCGCAGCAGGGAGGTTGCTTGACTTGGTGAAGCCATTGGACCGAACGGAGATGCTCTTGGGGAGCGAGAAGCGTTCGGAGCTCGGCCTATCGAACCGATTGGTACTGGTGCTGGAAGCACTGTCTTCATCTTCGGTGGAGAGGCGGCGGAATTCGTGGAGGAAAGAACGGTCCGGGTCGGTAGAGGAGGACAGCAGGAGGCTGTGGAAGGAGACCTGAGAGGAGAGGAGCTTCAGCAACTCGGTGTTGACGATGCGGAGGTGGGCGTTCTCTTGGCGGAGCAAGTCGGCCTCGGCAATGAGGTCGAGTAGACGAGAGCAGCAGAGTTCGTAGTGACTATTCAGTTCTTGGTACTGGAGGATGAGGCGGGCCTGGTTAAGGCGTTGCTGAGTGGCAATGGTGTCAGAGTTTAGGTCGTCGTTAATGGAGGAGCAACACGTGGAGGGGCTGAGTGAAATAGAGGTCGATTTTGGCGGGAAGATGGAGCGATACAGTGAGGCGAAGTCGGTGCCGAAGTTTTGGTTCTTGAGGAGATAATCGAAGCGATCAGTGTTGTCGGGGGATGATGAGAGAGGAGGTGGTGGAATACTGTCATGAGATGCGATCGGTGAAGAGTTTAATTCCGTGATGGTGCCGGTGTTTGATGGAGGAGACACGTCCTTGTCCATTTGAGCCTGAATTTTCCCGAGAAAAAAAAAAAAAATCTCAGAAAACATAAAGAGGAACAAGTTGTAAAATGAATTGTAACTAACAAGAGGCTATTTCTTGTAGAAGAAGATCAAGCCACAACCAAAGCCTGCATGTTCAATAAGAAAATGATATGAATCATAACACTTGTTCATAAACACATCAAGAGAGAGTTATGATCAGCAGTGCGAGAATCCAAATAGTAAGACTGGATAATTAACCTAGACGTGATTTAGAAGCAGAAATAAGCCTCAAAATATTATTGCAAAAGAGCACATTCCGATTGTGGCAACTGAGTGACTTAAAAAACAATACTGGATAAAAAGCATTATACAAAACCAGTACAAAACTAAATCAAACAGTGGCATCCACAATCACAATCGCATAGTAAACGAAGAAGAAGATGAAAACATCGTATGAGATTAAAGAGTAGAATGCATGCAACCTGAACCACGACAATACATAACCGAAACGAGAGAGAGAATCAGAGCTAATAAATAAATGCTAGCTAGTTATTAAGGGATTGGGCGGGAGAGATGGGGTGTAGGTGTTTGTTAGCTCAGAAGATTGAAAAAATTGGACGGAGACGATAGGTGTGGTCCAAAAATGCGAAGTTAGTGTGAAAAGTACCTGATATTAATTATCAGAAACAACTTAATTTGGTTCCCTCCAAACAAACCGACCAAACTAGGCCGAAAACCGTTAAGAGACAATAGCCATTCTAGAGAGAGAGAGAGAGAAAATATGTGAAGGTCAAGAAAGCCTTAAGAATGAATTAGGAATGTGTGTGTGTATATATATAAAAAGGAGTGTGATGGGTTAGAGTTGAAGAAAGAGTGTTTGGTCCACAGGGTATGTTGGCGTTGCATTCAAGTCTTTTGATTCATGAGCTGGATTACTAAGACGTGCTTTCTTTTCTCTTTTAAAAATAAATATGAATATAATTATATATGTGTGTGTACACGTAAATGACAAGTAATTAAGGTTGGTTGTGAAGAATCATTATAATAAGCTATGGATAGAGAGGCATAGGGGATCGGCCTTCTTGCTTCTTTATTACAACTTTAACTAACTCTATGGCCCCCTTTTGGTGTCACCACCTTACCTCAAATTCAACTTGAATTCTTATACATTTGGTGTTTCTCTGTCTCTATCTTCCTTTTGTTACATAACCAACAACCAATGTTTCTGTTTTTTTGTTCTTGGGTTTTGCTTCGATTGCTGACACTGAACGCAAATCAAATTTGGCTCTATCCTAAGACTGCATGCATAGTCTGGCTTGAGGTCCTTCTACTCGACGACTGTCATTTTCCCTTTTTCTCTAGCTTCAAATTGCTTTCTAACTTCTATATATATAGATTGGATCTTGGATTGACATAATTCCTGCAGTAACAACATACCCAAAAAAAAAAAAAAAAAGAGAGTATAATTTTAGTGCTTTTTGACGTCTTTGCATTTCTTCAAAATTGGGTGTCCCACACCGAAGAATAAGCTTGGACCTTGGCCCAGTAGCACTTACAAAGTCCGCAGCCTTATCAAATTAGCTCTGTGATGCTCCTCTGCCAATATGGGCCTTATTTATTTGGTAGAGTTCGGCTCCAAATTCCCCGAGGCTGGGTGAGCTTTCTTTCAGCTCTACTATTATTAAAAAAATCTATTTCTTTTTTTTTTTTTTTAAATAAATCAGGGCAGTTTCTACTCAGACCTGGTTGTAATCTGGTGCACGTATATTTTATTATTCAATAGAAAAGTGATGTGTCAAACTTTCTACTCAAGGGTGTAAATTAGGATGTGGTTTACTATTTCTTTTATTTTTTTGAAGTTTACTAAGTATTGATCGAAGATAAAACCCGTTTTTTTATATACACAAATACTATTGAAGTGGGTCCCCTAATAATAAAAAATATTGAAGTTTTAGTTTTTTTTTTTTTAAATTTTTATTATTATAATAAATTTCAGGACAAGTTATATATATGTGACACACCAAACTTACAAGTTGCAATACTCTTATTATTGCGATCCAAAGGAAGGTTTTCCTTTTTAGGGCAATGACTACTGTTATATATGAGTTCTAATTTATTTTTTCTAAGCAAGCAGATATTTCATTGAGAAATGGAAATGAGATGAAAAATTGAAAGTTAAATAAAATATTATTTTTTAATATTATTATTATTTTGAGATTTGAAAAAGTTAATTGTTTATTATATTTTGTGTAAAAATTTAAAAAATTGTAATTATGAGATGAGATGAAACACTTATCACTCAAATACTATTGAAGTGAATCCCATATATATTGATGTTTTTAGTTTTTTTTTATTAATATAATAAATTTCACAACGAGTTATGTGTACTAATTTATTGACAAACCACAAAACTCCTCTAATATATATATTGCGACCCAAAGGAAGATTTTGTTTTTTAGGGCAATGACTACTGTTATGATTTCTAATTAGTGGTTATTCAGTATTTCGAACACAGTACTTTTGTGTTTTCTTGTAGAAGTAGTTATCTATCAAAAGGTCATATTTTACTCAGGATGGAGCCATCAATTAATTATAAACATTTAAACAGGATCCCTTATTTTCATGGATTTCACATGTTTCACGTTGTATTTCTACGATGAAGTTTTAATTACCAGAAGAAAAAGATTCTGATTTTAGAACTCATGAATTATATATGGTGTAACGACAAACAAAAGTTCTCCTCGATCTCCCCCATTTTATAACATACTGGAGCTGAATTTTCTGTCTCTGTTTAATTAGAGAAACTCGAATCTCATATTTTTTCTGTGCCTCCAAACTTCACCAATATGGGAGCTCAAAAGTACTTGAGATGGAAAAAAAAAAGAAAAAAAAGACCTTTACAAAAGAAAAGGATATATTTATGAAGAAAACAACATTACATGATCATGTTCCGACTATATTTTCACTTTTCAACATATCCTTAAAAAAGGAAGAGGGGGGAGCTCGGGGGAGAGAACAAAGAACGAAGAAAAGAAAACAGACAATGATAGATCCTCTGAGTCTATGTGACAGTGTATACTTCACGAGAAGCTTGCAAGACCTTATAAATCTCGAAAATCAGCCTGTTCTCAACTTCTTCAGCGGTGTAAACTGAGGAACCTTGGCGGCGACCCTTTGGAATCCGTTTTGCTCCGAAGACGTTGGCAGTATTCAAATACCCTACGTTGCCGGCCAAGTTAACCATCATGTTGATATAAGTATTCTTTAGCATGCTCCAAAGCTTGAAAGGCGAGCCTATCTTCCAGCGCAGCTTCGGAATTGCTCTGATTCTCCAACCTCTACGTGGGGCGCCTCTGTCTCCAAGCCTCGTGATCTTTAAGTTCTTTCGGCTCGTTTTTGAATCATGGAGCCTTTGGTATCGTTGTCTTCTCCAGCACCTCTTTAAGGTACCCTGAATCGGTTTAGGAATTAACTCCATTTGAGAGAGAGAGAGAGAGCTTGAATATGGCAAAGCAATGGTGATCAGTCTCATATATATATTAATGAGAGGGTGGGGAGCCATTCAAAATCAGTAGGCAACAATTTTTTTTTTAGTCATTAATGCATGATGTGAAACGAAGGTTGAGAGTCGTCACGTCAATAAAACCGGTTTGACAAGTAATTGGATTTCAGAGTGGAGAATTTGCCCATCCTATATAAACGCACATTCCATGCAAGAAAAAGGAAGACGACTTGCGTCTCTATATTCACCTTATCACATACATAGTTTGATAAAAGATTACTGTTTCTCGAATCATCGCAGCTAAAAAACCCTCTAAAATCTACAAGCTCAATTGAATGTTTCCGGGAATGACGCATGCGCGCAGAAAAGAACAGCCATCTAGATGGTTAAACACAGATCAAGCAACATAAAAGTCGCGAGGTTTTACATGAAGTCTTTGTCATGGGCTTTTGTACAGGCTTGATTTTGACATGCATTGCTTAATTTGCTGGCCAATGAATGATCGGATGCCTCCGACCTTTAAAAATTTAGAGATCTACACGTTATTTTTATTTATCTTTTCCTTACAAAAATATTTGTGCAGAAAATGGTATAAAGTCTCACTCCTTAATTAGACACCCTTTATTTGCAAGGACTTGTGTTAGTATACGAATGACTAGGAACATAACTTGTCACATTGATTGTGGTTGTTGAATGGCTGTGGTTGGTGTGTGCGGCAGCCTAGCTAGCGTAGAAAATTAAAGTTTGATGGTAGTTGCCTCTTGGATTAATTAAACGGCTACACCCAAGTCATTATGCTTCTCAACGTGGGTGCCATGCATATCATGTGGAAAAGACTTCGACCCCCAGCATAAATAATTGAAGGGCACCAACACCTATTATGCGGCTAGCACGTAAGTTTTGTGGGGGCAGCCTTAAACCTTTTGTCAAAGCTATCTGATACGATCAATGACAATTTGAGTTCTTTGTTTCCACTTGCCTCGGTCCGAGAGAAATTTGTTCTGTTTTATATTTAATTTTAAGGAACTATTCTTTTAAATAAAAAAATAAATTACTGGAAAAAGATTATATATTCTATCGAATAGGATGATTTATTTATTTATTTTAAAAAATATAATACATTATATATATAAATCTTACAGTAATTAATTAATCTTGTTTCTATAAAATTTTTGAAAAGAGTGAATTTCATAAGTGTACGTACTTAGAGTTGCACCCACCTAATCGCTTCTTTTCATACATTTTTTTTTTTATATTTTTAAATATTAACAAAAATTATAAAATTATAAAAAAATACTTATTTAATTATTAAGTAAAAAAATTTAGTGACCATCATCGGGATATTTCACAAATGATTTTAACAAGTAAGTTTTGCTACTCATTATCTCACGCACCACATATATTTTTATTTTTTAAAAAGTTTTATTCTTTTTAAACTAATCGGGTTCTTTTACTCATCATCTATATACTATATATTTTATTAAAAAAAATTATATATAGTGTGAAGATGATGAACAAAACTTTTCTTAACATTATTGATGTATTTAATACTGTGTATGTCTATTTCAATGAAAAAGAATTTATAACTGAATTGATAACTAAACTAGGCCTAAGTTCTAACGCCGATCCAACCTACTTACATGTGAGTTATGGTACGCTCTATAAGAATTATCGTAAACGGGACCAAAACGACGACAATGAAAGAATTTGGTGACCATAATGGTTCCTTACATCTTATTTATTATTATTTTACAATTTATTTATTTTTTCTTTTATTATTTAAATTTGGATTAAAAATCTCAAAATATGATCTTAATATATAATCTAAAAAAAAATCAATTAACCAATATAATCATCTAAATAAATTCAAAATAAATTCAATTTTAAAAAAATTGACTCAAAGAGCAAATGAAGGTTAATTTTTATAAAAATAAATTTATTTTTAATTAAATTGATTACGTTAATTGATTAAGTTTATTTTCTTTTAGATTATATAAGAAGATTTCTAAAAATTTTATTCCAAATTTATAGAGTAAAAGTGAAAAAAAAAAAAGGGAATTGTATGGTAAAGTAATAGTAAATGGGATGGAAGGTATGATAAGATAATTCCTTCGTAAACAAACAAGATGGGACGTGAAGACGTGGGAGGCCACACACTCACATATCCATACTAACTGAGATCAGAGATAAGGAGTTAGGATCCAACCCCAACAGCCAACTATTGGATTATTGGACCAACCCATCCGGCAAATTTAGCCATCATCTTAACCCTCCTTTTGACTTCTCGCATCCATGCTATCTAACTCCAAACGCAGCCAAGCTCCTGATTCCGAATCCTTCTGGAACTGGAAGGGCAACGGCAGCAGCAAGAAGAAGAATGAGAAGAAGCAATTTCCGGTGGCTAAATTTCTTCGCAACAACAACGACAAGAAGGCAGAGGGAGTAGTACAATTGCTGGGGCCTGGAGGTGGTGTAGGGATAGGGTGTGGTGCTGGAATGGGGTTTGGGTTGGTTGGAGGGATTGGCTATGGGGGCTGGCCGTGGAACCATCTGCAGCTGGTTTTTGGGGTTGGAATCGGTTGTGGTGTTGGTGTGGGTTTTGGATACGGTCAGGGGTTTGGATTGGGTCTTAGTTTGGACTCCTTAGAGTCGTATATATCCAAGCAGAGCTCCTCGGATTCAAACAAGAGATCAATTTTGTATTGAGATAATTAGAAGATCGCTTTTTTCTTTGTGTTGATTTTGCGTTCGTTGAATGACTAGAAATTTTGTTTCTTTTTGGATTAGCCATTATCAATATTTGAATTCTTGGTAGCTTTTCTGACATCAGTACTTGCGAAAGGCATTGAAATATGAATACTCCTATATATGCATGATGCGAGGTTTGATTTAGTATTTCCGGTTTCAAATTTCAAAATCTGGTCATTGGTAAAACAGTACAGAAATTGACATGATGCATCGATGAAAGAATAATCGGGCATTTAAATATAATCATGAGAAAGAGAACATGGTCAACAATGAAACTATTGAAAAATAACATACTTCCCAACCTTGTAACGAAATTCAACATTCTACATGACAGACCCTGCATGTTGTTGAACACTATTAGCATCACGTCCGCTTTTCGTGCACCAAACATCCAACCTTAGCACCTTAATTGCTGTCTCAAGCTGATTAGTTTGCTCACTGACTTTGTCACAGATATTGTCCGGGCATGTCCCTTTCTAGAAGCTTGAAACAGACAATTCATGCAAAGACTAACAGATTTCCTTTACTAATATCTATCTTGGCATTTTACAAGTCAAAATATTGACTAATTAAATGCTACCAGTTGTATTCGAATAGCCCGTGACATTTGGAACTAAAAATCTATTGGAATCTTAAATTTTGGTGAAACCATAACGATGATATGAAAGCTCAGGATTATATAAGATCACGAATACAATACGAGAGCTGAAAATTAGTAAAAACTAAGAAAAGACCATTCAAATTTGAACGTCATAATCACTAGAGAAAATCAAAGATAGAGAGGATCTTAGAATTTTGCAATCACATGCATTTATTTGTCTACACAAGAATATAGAAGAAAAGTCACGACACAGTTTAAATCCTTAACAACGATAAGGTAAGAATTACAAAGGTCAAATTAGTGCATTCAGACCAAAGATAGATCAAGGAGTACTAAACTTGAAGATCCCTAGGTCAAATCAAACGTTTATTCTTCATATCAAAAGCTTGTTCTTCATATCGAACTCATGAATATCATATAACTCATTCACTTGAAAGTTATGCACATGAGAGTAATTAAGATTTGCCATTGTCGGGCATTGCATATGAGCATGTGGCTTNACTCAGACCTGGTTGTAATCTGGTGTACGTATATTTTATTATTCAATAGAAACGTGATGTCAAACTTTCTACTCAAGGGTGTAAATTAGAACGTGGTTTTTTTTTTTTTTTTTGAGGTTTACTAAGTATTGATCGAAGATAAAACCCCCTTTTATTATATACTCAAATACCATTGAAGTGGGTCCCTTACTAATAAAAAAATATTGAAGTTTTAGTTTTTTTTTTAATTTTATTATTATAATAAATTTCAGGACAAGTTATATATATGTGACACACCAAACTTACAAGTTGCAATACTCTTTTTATTGCGACCCAAAGGAAGGTTTTCATTTTTAGGGCAATGACTACTGTTATATATGAGCTCTAATTTATTTTTTCTAAGCAAGCAAATATTTCATTGAGAAATGGAAATGAGATGAAAATTGAAAGTTGAATAAAATATTATTTTTTAATATTATTATTATTTTGAGATTTGACAAAAGTTAAATTGTTTATTATATTTTGTGTAAAAATTTAAAAAATTTGTAATTATGAGATGAGATAAACACTTATTAATTATATTAAAATTTTATCGAAGATAAAACCTTTTTTTATACACTCAAATACTATTGAAGTGAATCCCATATATATTGATGTTTTTAGTTTTTTTTTATTAATATAATAAATTTCACAACGAGTTATGTGTACTAATTTATTGACAAACCACAAAACTCCTCTAATATATATATTGCGACCCAAAGGAAGATTTTGTTTTTTAGGGCAATGACTACTGTTATGATTTCTAATTAGTGGTTATTCAGTATTTCGAACACAGTACTTTGTGTTTTCTTGTAGAAGTAGTTTTCTATCAAAAGGTCACATATTTTACTCAGGATGGAGCCATCAATTCATTATAAACATTTAAACAGGATCCCTTATTTTCATGGATTTCACATGTTTCACGTTGTATTTCTACGATGAAGTTTTAATTACCAGAAGAAAAAGATTCTGATTTTAGAACTCATGAATTATATATGGTGTAACGACAAACAAAAGTTCTCCTCGATCTCCCCCATTTTATAACATACTGGAGCTGAATTTTCTGTCTCTGTTTAATTAGAGAAACTCGAATCTCATATTTTTTCTGTGCCTCCAAACTTCACCAATATGGGAGCTCAAAAGTACTTGAGATGGAAAAAAAAAAGAAAAAAAAGACCTTTACAAAAGAAAAGGATATATTTATGAAGAAAACAACATTACATGATCATGTTCCGACTATATTTTCACTTTTCAACATATCCTTAAAAAAGGAAGAGGGGGGAGCTCGGGGGAGAGAACAAAGAACGAAGAAAAGAAAACAGACAATGATAGATCCTCTGAGTCTATGTGACAGTGTATACTTCACGAGAAGCTTGCAAGACCTTATAAATCTCGAAAATCAGCCTGTTCTCAACTTCTTCAGCGGTGTAAACTGAGGAACCTTGGCGGCGACCCTTTGGAATCCGTTTTGCTCCGAAGACGTTGGCAGTATTCAAATACCCTACGTTGCCGGCCAAGTTAACCATCATGTTGATATAAGTATTCTTTAGCATGCTCCAAAGCTTGAAAGGCGAGCCTATCTTCCAGCGCAGCTTCGGAATTGCTCTGATTCTCCAACCTCTACGTGGGGCGCCTCTGTCTCCAAGCCTCGTGATCTTTAAGTTCTTTCGGCTCGTTTTTGAATCATGGAGCCTTTGGTATCGTTGTCTTCTCCAGCACCTCTTTAAGGTACCCTGAATCGGTTTAGGAATTAACTCCATTTGAGAGAGAGAGAGAGAGAGAGAGAGAGAGAGAGCTTGAATATGGCAAAGCAATGGTGATCAGTCTCATATATATATTAATGAGAGGGTGGGGAGCCATTCAAAATCAGTAGGCAACAATTTTTTTTTAGTCATTAATGCATGATGTGAAACGAAGGTTGAGAGTCGTCACGTCAATAAAACCGGTTTGACAAGTAATTGGATTTCAGAGTGGAGAATTTGCCCATCCTATATAAACGCACATTCCATGCAAGAAAAAGGAAGACGACTTGCGTCTCTATATTCACCTTATCACATACATAGTTTGATAAAAGATTACTGTTTCTCGAATCATCGCAGCTAAAAAACCCTCTAAAATCTACAAGCTCAATTGAATGTTTCCGGGAATGACGCATGCGCGCAGAAAAGAACAGCCATCTAGATGGTTAAACACAGATCAAGCAACATAAAAGTCGCGAGGTTTTACATGAAGTCTTTGTCATGGGCTTTTGTACAGGCTTGATTTTGACATGCATTGCTTAATTTGCTGGCCAATGAATGATCGGATGCCTCCGACCTTTAAAAATTTAGAGATCTACACGTTATTTTTATTTATCTTTTCCTTACAAAAATATTTGTGCAGAAAATGGTATAAAGTCTCACTCCTTAATTAGACACCCTTTATTTGCAAGGACTTGTGTTAGTATACGAATGACTAGGAACATAACTTGTCACATTGATTGTGGTTGTTGAATGGCTGTGGTTGGTGTGTGCGGCAGCCTAGCTAGCGTAGAAAATTAAAGTTTGATGGTAGTTGCCTCTTGGATTAATTAAACGGCTACACCCAAGTCATTATGCTTCTCAACGTGGGTGCCATGCATATCATGTGGAAAAGACTTCGACCCCCAGCATAAATAATTGAAGGGCACCAACACCTATTATGCGGCTAGCACGTAAGTTTTGTGGGGGCAGCCTTAAACCTTTTGTCAAAGCTATCTGATACGATCAATGACAATTTGAGTTCTTTGTTTCCACTTGCCTCGGTCCGAGAGAAATTTGTTCTGTTTTATATTTAATTTTAAGGAACTATTCTTTTAAATAAAAAAATAAATTACTGGAAAAAGATTATATATTCTATCCAATAGGATGATTTATTTATTTATTTTAAAAATATATATATACATTATATAAATCTTACAGTAATTAATTAATCTTTTTCTATAAAATTTTTGAAAAGAGTGAATTTCATAAGTGTACGTACTTAGAGTTGCACCCACCTAATCGCTTCTTTTCATACATTTTTTTTTTTATATTTTTAAATATTAACAAAAATTATAAAATTATAAAAAAATACTTATTTAATTATTAAGTAAAAAAATTTAGTGACCATCATCGGGATATTTCACAAATGATTTTAACAAGTAAGTTTTGCTACTCATTATCTCACGCACCACATATATTTTTATTTTTTAAAAAGTTTTATTCTTTTTAAACTAATCGGGTTCTTTTACTCATCATCTATATACTATATATTTTATTAAAAAAAATTATATATAGTGTGAAGATGATGAACAAAACTTTTCTTAACATTATTGATGTATTTAATACTGTGTATGTCTATTTCAATGAAAAAGAATTTATAACTGAATTGATAACTAAACTAGGCCTAAGTTCTAACGCCGATCCAACCTACTTACATGTGAGTTATGGTACGCTCTATAAGAATTATCGTAAACGGGACCAAAACGACGACAATGAAAGAATTTGGTGACCATAATGGTTCCTTACATCTTATTTATTATTATTTTACAATTTATTTATTTTTTCTTTTATTATTTAAATTTGGATTAAAAATCTCAAAATATGATCTTAATATATAATCTAAAAAAAAATCAATTAACCAATATAATCATCTAAATAAATTCAAAATAAATTCAATTTTAAAAAAATTGACTCAAAGAGCAAATGAAGGTTAATTTTTATAAAAATAAATTTATTTTTAATTAAATTGATTACGTTAATTGATTAAGTTTATTTTCTTTTAGATTATATAAGAAGATTTCTAAAAATTTTATTCCAAATTTATAGAGTAAAAGTGAAAAAAAAAAAAGGGAATTGTATGGTAAAGTAATAGTAAATGGGATGGAAGGTATGATAAGGTAATTCCTTCGTAAACAAACAAGATGGGACGTGAAGACGTGGGAGGCCACACACTCACATATCCATGCTAAATGAGATCAGAGAATCAGAGATAAGGAGTAAGGATCCAACCCCAACAGCCAACTATTGGATTATTGGACTAACCCATCCGGCAAATTTAGCTATCATCTTTACCCTCCTTTTGACTTCTCGCATCCATGCTATCTAACTCCAAACNTACAGTAATTAATTAATCTTGTTTCTATAAAATTTTTGAAAAGAGTGAATTTCATAAGTGTACGTACTTAGAGTTGCACCCACCACGAGAGTTGTAATCGCTTTTTTTCATACATTTTTTTATATTTTTAAATATTAAAAAAATTATAAAATTATTAAAAAATACTTATTTAATTATTAAGTAAAAAAAATTAATGACCATCATCGGGATATTTTATAGTTGGTTTTAGCAAGTAAGTTTTGCTACTCATCATCTCACGTACTACATATATTTTTATTTTTTTAAAAAAAATTTATTCTTTTTAAATTAATCGAATTCTTTTACTCATCATCTATACACTATATATTTTATAAAAAAAAGTTACATGTAGCGTATGCTGTGAGGATGCTGAGCAAAACTTTTCTTAACATTATTGATGTATTTAATACTGTGCATGTCTATTTCAATGAAAAAGAATAGATAACTGAATTGATACCTAAACTAGGCCTGAGTTCTAACGCCGATCCAACCTACTTACATGTGAATTATGGTACGCTCTATAAGAATTATCGTAGACGGGACCAAAACGACGACAATGAAAGATCAATTTGGTGACTATAATGGATCCTTACATCTCATTTATTATTATTTCTTCTAGATTATATAAGAAAATTTTTAAAAATTTTAATCCAAATTTAAATAGCAAAAGTAAAAAAAGAAGAATTGTATAGTAAAATAATAAAAAAATAATAGTAAACGAGATGTAAGGTACGATAAGATAATTCCTTCGTAAACAAACAAGATGGGACGTGAAGACGTGGGAGGCCACACACTCACATATCCATACTAACTGAGATCAGAGATAAGGAGTTAGGATCCAACCCCAACAGCCAACTATTGGATTATTGGACCAACCCATCCGGCAAATTTAGCCATCATCTTAACCCTCCTTTTGACTTCTCGCATCCATGCTATCTAACTCCAAACGCAGCCAAGCTCCTGATTCCGACTCCTTCTGGAACTGGAAGGGCAACGGCAGCAGCAAGAAGAAGAATGAGAAGAAGCAATTTCCGGTGGCTAAATTTCTTCGCAACAACAACGACAAGAAGGCAGAGGGAGTAGTACAATTGCTGGGGCCTGGAGGTGGTGTAGGGATAGGGTGTGGTGCTGGAATGGGGTTTGGGTTGGTTGGAGGGATTGGCTATGGGGGCTGGCCGTGGAACCATCTGCAGCTGGTTTTTGGGGTTGGAATTGGTTGTGGTGTTGGTGTGGGTTTTGGATACGGTCAGGGGTTTGGATTGGGTCTTAGTTTGGACTCCTTAGAGTCGTATATATCCAAGCAGAGCTCCTCGGATTCAAACAAGAGATCAATTTTGTATTGAGATAATTAGAAGATCGCTTTTTTCTTTGTGTTGATTTTGCGTTCGTTGAATGACTAGAAATTTTGTTTCTTTTTGGATTAGCCATTATCAATATTTGAATTCTTGGTAGCTTTTCTGACATCAGTACTTGCGAAAGGCATTGAAATATGAATACTCCTATATATGCATGATGCGAGGTTTGATTTAGTATTTCCGGTTTCAAATTTCAAAATCTGGTCATTGGTAAAACAGTACAGAAATTGACATGATGCATCGATGAAAGAATAATCGGGCATTTAAATATAATCATGAGAAAGAGAACATGGTCAACAATGAAACTATTGAAAAATAACATACTTCCCAACCTTGTAACGAAATTCAACATTCTACATGACAGACCCTGCATGTTGTTGAACACTATTAGCATCACGACCGCTTTTCGTGCACCAAACATCCAACCTTAGCACCTTAATTGCTGTCTCAAGCTGATTAGTTTGCTCACTGACTTTGTCACAGATATTGTCCGGGCATGTCCCTTTCTAGAAGCTTGAAACAGACAATTCATGCAAAGACTAACAGATTTCCTTTACTAATATCTATGTTGGCATTTTACAAGTCAAAATATTGACTAATTAAATGCTACCAGTTGTATTCGAATAGCCCGTGACATTTGGAACTAAAAATCTATTGGAATCTTAAATTTTGGTGAAACCATAACGATGATATGAAAGCTCAGGATTATATAAGATCACGAATACAATACGAGAGCTGAAAATTAGTAAAAACTAAGAAAAGACCATTCAAATTTGAACGTCATAATCACTAGAGAAAATCAAAGATAGAGAGGATCTTAGAATTTTGCAATCACATGCATTTATTTGTCTACACAAGAATATAGAAGAAAAGTCACGACACAGTTTAAATCCTTAACAACGATAAGGTAAGAATTACAAAGGTCAAATTAGTGCATTCAGACCAAAGATAGATCAAGGAGTACTAAACTTGAAGATCCCTAGGTCAAATCAAACGTTTATTCTTCATATCAAAAGCTTGTTCTTCATATCGAACTCATGAATATCATATAACTCATTCACTTGAAAGTTATGCACATGAGAGTAATTAAGATTTGCCATTGTCGGGCATTGCATATGAGCATGCGGCTTCAATTGTCTGGTGATTAGATCATTGTTGTTCATCGGGGCACCTGGATTGTTCAAGATCATGTTGTCCAAAACCCCAGACATCATGTTGTAGTTAGAAAGATCATTCAGGGGAGCATGAATTAATTGGCTGGCAGACCTGGCGTCGATTTGAGTCCAGTGATCATGAGTACCATGTAGCAGCTTCATGAAAGAATTATCCCCAAGACTCGGATCAAATGGAATTAGCATCTGAGATCCCTGATGATCAATTTGGAATTGAGGGTTCCATTGAGTTTCAAGTGGATTCAAAGGAGATTTAGACATCTGGTCTTGATACAAGACTTGCATGCTATTAAAATGGCTTCTGATTACTTCAGGCTGAGGGCCATGGCCACCTGCAACCATTAAACTTGATGTTGTTGCTTTCTCCATCATGTTCTGATTCCCTTTCATCATGTTAATCCTCAGTCCTACACCTTCAATCTTTGCGTCCATGACGTCAAGAAGCAACCTTAATTGATCCTCTGTCAAAAGCTCGATGCGATCATCCCATGTTGGGTACTTTGCCTTGAGAATATTCTTGCGCAATCTTTTAATCTCAACTTCAACCCTCTTGTTCCTGTCTACGAAAAAGTCCGACAAATCAAAGGCTCCCCTTGCACGTTTGTGTGTGCTATCGGTCTTATACCTGTTGATAATGCGATCAACTTCGACACGGTCTTGGGGCCAGGTGTCAAGTTCGAGTTCCCGGTCACCGGATTTAGGACCATAGATGATCATGCAAGTATCACCGCCGCAAAGGGTGGAGAATTCATAAGCCTTCTTCATTAGACCCTTCTTTCTCTTCTGGAAAGTTGTGATACGAGATTTCTCCCTCTTTATGAGTTCCATTGTGAGTTTTCCCCGACCCATTTTCTAAACAAACAAAATGAAGATGTGTTTAGGTGAAGAATCTGGATTAAAGTAAAAAAAAAAAAAAAAATTTGATCATTAAGTGCAATTTTGTGTTTTTACTAACAAACTCGTGAACCCTAAGCCCTATGTAGTCAATACAGATACAGGAATATATATCCAGTAAGAAATACAACAAAACCACCTCCAATATTTGAATTCTTTTTCAGGATCTATGAACCCAGAAACCTCAACGCCATCGCCCGACCAATTTATCTACTTGGCAGTAAAATTCATAGTTCTAAGAGCACTCTCAATGGACAGTTTAGCATATTCTTTAAAATATATCACCAAAACTTTTTTTATTTTATTTGATATATTGATTTTTACAATATACCACACATGATATATTTTTTCTCTATGTCATTTAAATATTTTTTTATTCATTTCAACCTCTAACTAACAATAATATCTTCATAGCTTTTGATATTTGCAATATCACTCATATACAAGAACATATAATTCAATATAACAGGCATGTGTATTGGTAATTTGGTACAGCTTAATGATATAACCCGTACTACTGAATGATAATTAAAAGAGCATCATGCTGGACGGACCCATATTAAACTGTAGACAACATCTTATTGGAAAACTTGCTTCAACTTGTACTTGATAAAAGAATAGCCAACTTCCCAAAGTCAACAATCTATTTCAACTCACTGGAAAAGTGTGCTCTAAAAGAGAGGGACTGAAATGAAATAAGCTGGGTAAAGGTCGGCATGGAAAAAAAAGGAGTTTACGCTACATCTATCGGGTTTACTGTAATATGTTGTTAAATACAGATCAAATACAACAATGTTTGACATGACTTTCCACCAAATTTCTTCATATTTGACAAGTAATTGTATTTTACATCATCCATTAAAATATCACAACCAATCTGTTTCTCCTCCGACTTCCACAACAAGACAATCAAAATACTACATATCCATAAATATAAATCTGTCTAAGCAATCAACACCACGCTATACACGTCCATTTACTCTAAAATAAAGAACTAAAGATATAAAGGTAGGATTTTACCATGCTTAAGGGCTTCGACAGTGAATGAAAGCGTGCGTGAGGTGCTGCTGTGTCGGTGGGTTGCTCGTGTTGGTGCGGCGTCGTGGCTACAAGCACCGATTGTGGCTCACGGCGGCAAATCTGGTGGCTGTGTACAGGGGATCCGTGAGAGAGAGAGAGAACGCGAGGGAGGAAGAGGATTCGTCGTCGAGATGGGGGCTTCGGCTGTGGGAAAAGGAGGAAGGGGGTCGTCTCCAAGGTGGGGGGCTGGTGGTGGTGGTGCGGCTCAACCTCTGGCAGCAGAGTTGGCTCGCGATGGCGAGGTACCGAGTGATTTACAGGGGACCGGTTTGGGCTTGCCTCGGGGAGAGAGAAAAGGAAGAGAGGGAGAGGGACGCGTGGGGAGGCTGGGTCCCGTGAGGTGGTAGTGCTCGGTGGCGGCGACGGTGGCCTGGGATGGAGCCGAGGAGAGAGAACGAATGGGGAGAGGGGGTTCTGCGGCGTGGGGGAGCAGATGGGAGGAGAGAGAGAACATAGAGAGTAAAGAAAGGGCGCGCGGGTTGGGGGGAATACCAGGGTTTCAACTTTTAATGTGAGCCGTTTGATCTTCAAATTTAATCCAACGATGAATTTTAAATACCAAATTAAACTAACTGAAGGGAAAACTTATTTGCGGCGACAATAAGTCGCCGCAAAAGACCTCTTTTATTTGGTTTCATCAGGTTAGTTTTTTTTTCACTAGTGATGGCAAAAAGCGGTTTTACCATGATCTTGAAACCGTGGGAAATGAAATCATGGCAAAAGAATATATTTTTTTTCCACGAATACATTTTGTAATAATAAGTAAGTATTCTCCATAAGTATATATAGTGGGAAAAGAACTAGTGGGAAAAGGTCAATTTTGTTGTAGTGTCTAAAAGCGATCAATCTCTCTTTTTGCCGATCAAAGAAGAATTGAAAGACTGATCCAATGTAAATTTGGACAAGCTTGTAGATAATAATAATAATAATTAATAAAAACGATTAATTGCAACTCACACAAATACAAATCTCATCACAGCCTCTGCCTACCTCTCTGTTACTCCGTCTCCTTACTCTTCCAGTTAATTTATTTGAAGAGTCGTCATGTCAATCCTTCAAGTTTAAATACTTGCATGTATATATATAGCTAGTCCATATAAGTGGGGAAAAAGAAGGGTTTCTGACCTCCCCTAGGAATCATTTAGGAGAGACTCGAGTGGAACGAGTAAAGCAAATACAAACGAAGCTTTAATGGCAAATACAGTGAAAATATAGATTTTGCTATATAAAGAAGAGCATAATAAAATAAGAACGTACCGTAAGCTTAATGGTTTTGTGGCCAACTCTTTCTTACATCTAACGGATAAAGAGATAATAATGGAATTCTCCATGAGCTTTCATATTTAAAAAGGACAGTGAGGTGTGTTTCTAGCTAGGTGATTGTCAATCTTTATTCTTGAGATCTATCGTAATAATTGCAATATTGCAATCTTGGATTCCACGACTCAATAATTGGTTTATTTCTCTAAAATCCTTCATAATGATTACGTTGTTCGATAACAAATCTTGATTGACACGGATCATAATCGGAACCCTCTGCAAAATCATGTAGAAATTATAAATCAAACACCACTAAATCAGGGTTTCTTATAAAGTATAGTGCAAAGGTCAAATAAGTTTCAATGCTATTCGATCGGCTTAACCTACTCTATTTTAAAGTCCACTCTCAAGTTTACAGCCCTAGCTCAGACAAGCTATTTGCCGTGATAATAGGAGATTATGCATTGATTGGGGCGCTTTTGTTCCCTTACAACGGATTGCGGATTTTAATGGTCATCTCGAATCGGTGATGATGCTCCTCCTGCCTGTAGTTCCATATGCGTATGTGATATGGAGTTCTTTGTTGACACTTCCTTTTCCCAGTATTTCTCCTATCAATAACTAATTTTTGAGGAAGCTTACGAAAATAATTGATCTTTGAAGGATTCCCATAACAACTGCACAGTACATATATATTTATATTTTATTTATTTATTTATTTTATTTATATTTTTTTTATCCCCTGTTGGTGTATTGTATATTTGTTTGGCGCCCTTTCCCCCACCCTTCTGATCAACTCCTTTTTCGTGGATACGAATGAAACCTGCATTGGTTCGAAGTATATATACATATAGTCCTCTTTTAATTCAGAGGGTGACAACAGAATTCACTCAAACCGTAAGCTTTATTAGAGTGTTTTACAAACCTAAAATAAATTGAATCATAAAATCAAGCTTTGAAGAGGATAAAAGTTTGCATCATTTTCAAGCTGCACTTCGGCTTTATATTGTACATAAAAACCGCATTCGAAAGTTTCAAAATTTACTTGGACAAGTAGAGGCAACCTATCGCCTAGTGCACATACGCGTACACATAGATGTAGATGAAGTAAATGGTACTGAGATTGGACTGTGTCGCAAAAAATCTACAGAACTATGTCCTGCCAGATTCGATTTCTTCCAATTTTGAACTAGAATTGTGTGCCAGGGATATACCGATACACCCGTGGATGCTTCCTTCATCTTGTTTGTTGTCAACATGCGCCCCCATGGCCTGCACATTGGCTGCATTGACGGCATTGGCTGCTTGTGTTCTTCCATGCGACTCCTCCAACACCCGAAAGTACGCATAAGGCCCCCAGCCTACAAACAGTAAGTGCACTCAGTTATTATAAAGCGTCCAATTTAGAAGAAAAGAAAATGAAAAATTGATATATCCATGGTTAAGGCCATCTTTCAACTGGCTATGAATTTCAACCACCACCAGTCATATCTGATAGTTGGCATGGCAATGAAATATGCACCAGACAAGCCAATTTTAGTAACCTAGTAGACAATCATGTCCAATAATGGAAGTAAAGAATACATTTCTAGTTCATCTGAAGCTTTTTATAACTTTTTCCTAATTACTCCTAGTACACAGTGAAGCTGCTATATGCACTTCTGTCCAAAAGGTTATCTTGTCTCTTGATGAAAGCATCTTTTTCACTAAAGTACTGAATCAATTGTTCGGTCTCATCCCACCCACCTAAGAGCCGAGGTCAAACCAATCTAGCACAAAAAACCCAAGGTTGTCAGGCTAACCTTGAAAGACTCTCCAAAAGTTATACCAGGTTCCATGAATTCGATTTATAAGTAATGCAATCAATGGCCATTCTGAAGATAACACCAGTATGTGCATGTTCCATTGGTAACAAAATTTTATGAACAGCGTATATTTATACTGTAGACAATGATTTAAACATTAGTTTGTACAACCAAAGGGAACAAGGGCCCCTAATAGACGAGGACAAGGGATATAATATAATTCTTCTTGTCCCGTCCATCACTTGTTTCTGGTGTCTTACCAAGTCCATTTCAAGCTTCCTAATCCATACACATAGACAAGCAATGCTTTTCTTGGCTCTTGAGAAGAGACCACACAAAGAGCATAAAAAAGTATAGTTTTCCTCGCTCATTTAGTAGCAGAAATAAGAACGATTGCACAACAGCCCATTTTTTCTGTCAATATAGGAAAAAAATGAAGAAAATGCTGTTGGAGAAATGCAATCACCTTGTGAATTTAATGCTGACCATTATATTATACAAGAAACATCGCCCTAAATCATTTTAGGAAATGGTATGGATAAGTATAATCATCATCTAAAATAGCAATGGAGCCTTCCAATACAATTTTAGGAAATATTGTCTCCAAATATATAAAACAGCACAAGGGATTAGCCTGGGAGCATACCTTCAGGATGATATGGGGGTGCAAAGAACTGCAAATAGCAAAACGTAGCCACTGTGAGCCCTACAAAAAAGTGTTATCCTAGTAATTAATAAAGATAAACATAAAATAAGATTGCTAAGCAGTTGCAATTGGCTAAAGGACGGATTAAAGTAGCACTAACCTAAGAGACCCCCAGCAAATACATCCTGCCAGTGGTGCCAGTAGTCATCCACCCGTGAAATGCCAACAAGTGTTGCAAAAAGTAAAGGAAAAAAGATGATACATAGTTTTGCAATATGGCCTCTGCAGTCAAATACTTTTATTTTCCCGGATAAGTAGAGTGACAGAAAACCTAGACCAGCAAAGGACCCTGCCAGAATAAAGAGTTCCTCAAACCTAATAATTCTTCCAAAAGATGTAGCAAAACAAATATATTCATTGAGTGGCAATATAGAAGAACAAATGAAGTACAGTGCAGCTTACATGAAGTATGCCCACTGGGAAAACTTTTATGTCCTTCCTTTATGACATTTTTGTCACCATGGCATATAACGTTTCCCAACATATTATAAACCTGAGAAGAAACTGGTTATCAACTGCCATTATCGATGGCATGATATAAACAAACATAATAGACACTATGCTCCCTTAGAAGGAAGTGCAAAGGAATTGTAAGAGACATACATCCTTTCCATCAGGAAAACAACGCCAAAAGAAGTCTGGCCGAGGTCTACCAACAGCATTTTTTATAGCATCGGTAATAACTGCTGTGACTAGAACAGAGAACAAGAGACCTGCACATAACAAATACTTTTTCAAATCATCAAACTGTCTCAATATACTTCCATAAAAAAACTGTCCAACAGATTTTTCTTCAGTTAATTGCACATCAAGAGTTTTGACCAGATAAGCCAATAGGGAGGCATAAGATTTATCACCTAGTATGGCATGATGAAGATCATAGACATCTCTTCTCCGGAAATAGACGACAAGAAAAATCACAATTGGCAACAGAACTGAATAGACCTAATCATCCAGAAAACAGAACACAGAGCCTTCTCATCAGTTTCATCACTCTCAAAATGTACTTTCAAGTTACAATACTAGGGTTACATCTATATACCATAATCATGAAGGAACACTTACAGGTACAGCCCAAACTGGTACTGTATTGCTTTTAAAGGGATACTTGAGGTCATTCATCATATCCTTCCCAACAAAGCGATAAAATGGATGGATTGTATATAGGATGATCTCAATCAGCATAAGAAGCACAAGTATCAGCCAGTCATGCAAATGTGTCCTTGCAACTGTGAGTCCATGGGACTTCACAGTATGTGAACCAAGCTGAACTTCCCTCATTCTTTCCTGTTATAAATGTAACCACCATGAGAATTGGAATTATTTGATTTCAGAGTGTTAGAAATTGCTGATGGAACACAGCAATGATACGTAAAGTCTATGGTGAGAATAGCAGCGACGCAGAGACAGCACCAAACAAGAGGCAACTCCAAATCAAATGCTCTTTCACATATTTTTATCTTGTCTTTCACATATACTTCAACAATTATCGGGACAACCTATCAGATTCTGATATCTTCAGTATCTCGGAAGAAAGACAATAGAGTATTGCAGCCCAAAACAATATGATTTGACTCTGTAAAAGGCAGACATATAAAATTATAGACAGGAATCATTACAACATACATATCCCTAGTTAAACAGTGTAAGTAGCTCAAGAAGTGCTTTGGTCAGATCTCCGTGGCACCAATGATGAAACATCATAAGATACAGCTGCTACCTAAAGCTGCAGTGACAGTGACTATTGGCAACAATATAAAGACAGAATGAGTACATAAAAAATCACTTATAAGCATATCATCATTACTTAAACATCAAATGCAGAAGAAAACTACAAATGAAGAAAAACAACGAACTTTGATACAAAATTCAGTGATTGAGAAGATGCTTCAATTTCATATAGCGAATTGACACTTACTATGAAAGATGTTATCTTAATGCAAGAACTTTAGAACACTTGATACTCTATTACAACGAAGACATAACAAGAAAAGGCCATTGACATGCTTGTCATAGAATTCGGAGATGATTCCTTCGGGATGGCTAGAATTATCAAGACAACTATAGACAAGTCGGGTAATCAGTACCATACCTTGAAAAACTTATCTTTTGAAAATAATAATATTAATAACACTAATCAGTCAAAGAAACTACATAGCCACGTGGATGGCGTGAAGCATCAATATTCAAGAAAGTAAACCAATGAACCCTACATCAATTAACTATAATCAGGGATCAAAAAGTTCCACCAGTTACTGAACTGAACAAAACTCCACATAAAAGGTGCAGATTCAAATTCTGTTAGCCAAATAATCGCTCAAGCTAATTCAAATGAATAGTTAGGAAAGATAATTAAGTACCTCTTTATTCTTCTGTTCTATCAATGGAAAGTCATCGGGCGAAAACCAACCACTAGTAACCACAGAAATCTCTGACCTCTTGCTTAATACATCCTAGATAATCCCAACAAGTCAATATTTAAAAGAAATGCCATGTACACGGAATATTCACCTAGCTTAACCGTGCAAACAAAAATTTAAATTCAGGACTCCACATTGCAGCTAAGAACGTTGCATAGTATCCTAACTACATAACTTTAAATAATAACTGGTTCAACCAGAAAACGAAATTAAACCCCTGAGTGAGTGCATCTTAAGTTACCTCAAAGCTTTTTTACTTTGTATCTGGCTATTTAAACTGCAAACCGTTGATTCTTGATCTACAAAATACCATTGCAGTTAAGAAGGCACAGGTAATCATCCTCCATGATGATCCAAATTAATCTAGCAAGCTAAAATCCGAAAGCCTAACAAGATTCTTTATCATATTTCCAGATTAAAAACTATGGGGACATTAACCGAATGCACCAGAACGCAAAGGAAGCTCTATGAGGCTTTGAATAACATTGAATGGCGGAAAGAGCGTCAGTGACGAACCGAAGTTACTGGGAGTAGGGCTATGCATATAAATAAACACGAATGTGTCGTGAAAAATCATACGGGACTAACCCTCGAAATATTTCATCCCCAAATTAACTATCACCTGCATAGTAAATTCAGCTCCCGATACATATAGCCCAAAATATTTGTGCAATAATCCATATAATCTATAAATTACTACTAAAAAATCCAGGATATCAAACCAAAGGTACAAAACAAGCCCAAAGGCACCGGCTTAAATAATCCGGGAATACGAGCCAAAACACCCATTGTCGCTAGAAATTTTTAAAAAGCATAAAAAAATCTTACCCGAAAGATCCTAAACCAAGAAAGAGATCCCAAATCCCACCAAGGCATTACTCTAACAAACCAAAACCATACAAAAATACTGCAGTTGGCAACGGAGTTTATTGGGTGTCACCATGTCAGATTATACTTGAGGGGAAGTAGAAATAGCCACAGGAAGCTTCGTGATGGACTGGTAGGAAAGGACAAGACGAATACAAACAAAGAGTCTCCTCCGCATAGAGTAGAATTAGGATAAACAAGAAGGGTGACATCTAGGCAAGAGAGTACGAAAAGCAAAGGGCTTCATTCATTACCCGAAAGCTTTGATTTTGGCAGCGAAATTGAAAATAGATTCTTGCACGGTCCGCGCGTGTGAGAGAGAGAGAGGACCGTGATTTTGTGTGCGCGTGTGCGGGGCTACGTGTAAAAGCTTGATGATCGGCACGTTCTGCGGAAATATATTAGATTTATATGATATTAAAAGTAAACAGATGCTGGCCATTTATTTTTTTAGAGTGATGTTAGCCTGCCGTCCTGTAATAACTGTTGATATGTTATCTGTATAAATTTAGTTTTTTATTTATATATATATATATATTTTAAAAATTAATATATTAAAAATTACTTTCTTAATTATTACGTAAAAAAAAAAGAAAATTTTTTTAAACACATGAGTTATCAAAATAAGAGTCAAAGTCATGCGATATATTAACATTTTTCTTTATTTAATTATTAATTTCATCTCAAATACTTGAGAGGATAAAAATTCGGCAGTGGTGGGCTGCCAAGAAAATTTTATATTAAAAAAAATAATGCAATTAATTACATTAGTAGAATGTATAAAAAATACATAAAAAATAATTATATATAAAAATTTTATTGTATTTTTCATTACCATATGCCCTTGATGGTGCATTCTAGCATGATATGAGTTGATTGGATTAATGATCATAGATGTATTTGTAGTACCTAGAAGATTTCTAAGAAGAGATCATGAGGTTCCTTAGCTCAATTTCTTTCTCTTGTTAGTATATTTATAGGGAGTGCAATGTAATTGCATATGTTTTGGCGAAGTTTGGCGCTAAAGGGAGTAATGTTGTCTATTCTTCTGCTTTGGACCTTCCACATATGGCTAAAGGTTTTTTTACTTGACAAAATAGTTTGCCATATTTGAAGAGGAAATAATTCTTCCTTTATTTTTTTTGGTTGGTTGCTGGGTTTCTCTAAGATGGTTTGGTTTTGGGTTGGTTTTTATTTATTTGATACGTGGGTAATTTTCCTTTAGGTGACCTATTTGTTTCCATAATATTCCTCCATCATAAGTGATGGATTTTCATAAAATTGAAAGAAAATCACTCATGGACATGCGATCTTCATCTCTTTCATTAAAAAAAAAATTACATAAAATTAACATCGGTCTCTTTTCTAGTTCTTTTGGCCAAAACAACGCCATTTTTCTTGCATGTTATTTATTTGAAAATTATATGTATGTATGTGTGTGTGTATATATATATATTATACCTTTAAAACCTTGAAATGGTATCATGTTTTGCATATTTTAAATTAAAATATTTGAAGGTTGGATCAATTAAATATAACCTTCCACGTTGATCTGATCCATGAAAGTTTATATTATATTTGGTTAGCCTAAGCAAAAGTTCCGAATTTCAACTTTTTTAAAAACACCTATGATATCCCTAGAGACCAAATGAAAGACTCCAAAACCAATCAAGTGTGTTTACCAAATGTTTTTGGCTACTGAGAAGCAATAAAGATAAGATGAAAGGGAACGAAATGCATATAATCGTCATTATTCATTTCAATATATTTTTCTTTCATATAAATTAATGAAGGAAACAACTAACATAGCCCAAATTGTCATAAAGAAGTAGCTACCAAAATTTGAGTTACATGCTTATAACATAATCAGCCGCGTTTATCCAACACCTCCATCTTTCTTTCTTTCTTCTCCATCGTCTTTCTCATCTATGCAAACATGGAATTTATTCCTTATCAAATCCTTCAAATCTTCTGCCCCGGGAGGGGCGATCCTTGGAGTTTTAACACAAGGATGGAAAAAAAGGGAAAACATGTGCGGTGATACCTTTTCCAGGTGATCCCGCTCGATGGCTCCACCAGTTTACATGTAGTTATTCCCAAAAATGCAAGGAATCTGATGTGGCCTCTTCCCACATCCACGTCCGAGCCACCTGTTACCCAAACTCAGCACAAGACACACAAAGTTCTACTCCCGACTTGAACTGTTATCCATAACGCAAGAATCATCTTTGTCAAACCTCAACACCCGTCGTACTCTCTCTCTCTCTCTCTCTTCTCAGCAGCTTCGTTTGTTCCCCCTTCAAAGTTTCAAACCAAACTTTCAACTACTCATCGAAAACCCTCGATCTCGATCTCCACCATGGACCCACCACCCATCACTACCACTGCCACAAAGCTCCGGCTAATGTGCAGCTATGGCGGTCACATAGTCCCACGGCTAAGCACCAACTCACTCTGCTACGCAGGCGGCGACACCAAGATCATCTCCCTCAACCCCCTCATCATCACCACGCTCTCCTCCCTCACCACCCTTCTCTCCTCTACACTCTCTGTCCCTTTCCCTTGCACCCTCAAGTACCTGCTCCCTCCCCACCACGACCTCTCCTCCCTCATCCCCATCGCCTCCGACCCCGACCTTCTCTTCTTCCTACACCATCTCATCCGCCTCTCCTCTTCCTTCCCCTCCTTCTCCTCATCTTCTACTACGTCCTCCCGCATCAGATTGTTTATCTTCCCGCCCTCCGTCATTCATCATCCCAAGACCGAGGTTTGGTTCTCTGATGCGCTTAAGAGCGCCAAGTTTATGCAGAAAGTTGTGGTAATGGGTAGGGAGGGTGATGGTGATGGCCAGAGTGAGAGTTTCAGTGGTGGGGAGTTGAGTAATGGTGCTGCTTCGAATGCGGAGTCGATGGTCTTGGAGTCTTCTTCGTCTTACGGGTCCGCTTCGTCTTCGGCTTCTTCGAGCAATTTGTCTTCGCTCAAGGCTCAGGCTGAGGATGCTCATGGCGGGGCTAATCTGCAAGACATTAAGGTTACGTTGCTTTCTTCGGACTCGTTTGCAAGGTACACCGACAGTTTCTGGGTTTTGCTCTGTTTTCTAGACTCGTCCGATTCTTCTCGCTCACATCCAGTTTTCGTTTGCTTAGAAAATATGAGGAAGAGGAAAGGCAATCACTTTAATTTCAGACTAATCTGTTGTGTGTTTAGATAATATTCTTGAAATTCTCATTTTAGGAAAATCCGACTCTGACTAGTAAGAGTCTGTACTAGGAAGATCTCGCTTGTAAGAGGTTTTGACATTCATGTAAAAAATTCGAAATTGTTGGTTCCTTCGTTTTCCTATACTTTCATTTTCCACAAAAAAGAATTTTTTCAGAGGCAAAATGATTTCTTGCTGGAAGAAATACGAAGTGGAAATATGACTTGAGTGGTTGGTTGTCTAATTTTTCGCAGTGATAATAGTGTTACAAGTGCCATTACCCACCCACAGGCTGCAACTTGCCTAGATCCAGTTGTTCAAGTTTCTTTCTTGGAGAATGGTGTACCTTGTAAGCCCCCTGAACCAGAGACTAAAGTCCCATCTGATTCTTTCTCCCGTATCCATTCGGTAGCTGGGTGTCCATTATCTTTACAATCAAATCAACTTCAGCAAAAAGTCCAGTTTGTACAAGTGGGCGCCAACTACATATACCATAACCCTACGGGCGTATTGCCAATTTCGTCTTGTTACCAGATTTATCCATCCCAGCCGCAGCAGCAGTTCCATTATCAGCCCAATCAGCTTTTCCCTGTTTACTTCGTGCCTGTTGGACAGATGACGCCCGGTGATTTGCCTATGCAATGTGGTTTGGTTAACACTGCAACTGCTTCCAATCAGCATCCTATTCATCCAAATCCTTCATTGATCAGTTCCCAAGTTGCTTACAAGGACGCTACGGTAACTCCTGCCAAACCTGATTTAGCCTCACAGATCTACAGAAGTGGCCATGCCAATGTAGCCATGCCACTTGTGCACAGTCATTATGATGAAAATCAGCAACAGCTCATGGGCATTCCTGAGATGCATCACCAAACTCAGTCTACTTCTATTCCTTCAAGGGAACCTCCTAATTTCAGGAATGAGCTGGATGATGATCCTGCACGCATCCAAATATACAAATCTCAGCCTCCACCACCCTGAGTTCTTATTACAAACCATGATTAAAGCCTCAAACAGGATCCGAGGCTTTCGCTTATTTGCGTAAAGACAACCTCAAGCAAGAGATCAGACCCTCGCAGCCACTATGATTCTATTCGCTGGGAAGAAAAAATTTTGGTAGAAATCCTTTGGTGACTTTAAATTTTGAAAAGCTTGCCTACTTGGTTTCTCATTTTGATATGGGTTTGTGTTCACTGTCTGGGATGAGAGTTAAAATTTTGTTTTTGTTTGTTTACCCCTTTTCCTTTGCTTTCCACACCAATGTTATGTTGCTCGTATTGTATATGATATAAAATCTTTCATATCAGGTTGTAGAACTACAAAGACTGGTTTTATGCTTGAAGGCGAAGTAATAATACTATTCATATAAGGGCTTTCATTTGCACCGTCTGATGTGCTTGTAGTTTAATTGCTCGTGTGTGGCGTGCCATTGCTGGCATCCGCCTACTGGGAAGATAGGCTATGTAATCTTAACATGATGCAATATGCAAAGTTGTTTGAAATCAAATTACTTACCATGTTTTAAGGCCCTGTGAAATGAGCCATCTCGGTTATGTCGTGCTTGAAACCATCCCTTTTCTATTAAGAAGAAAAAGGAGAAAGGTACACACGGTAAAATTAAAAAGAAAATTGAGACAATTGCTTTCATTTGGGCAATCAAGTGTCCTTGGCTTATGATTTGAGTTTTTCTTCCCCATCGTCCAACTTTATAGGAGAAATTAGTTAGTTTGTAAAGCAGTGGATGCATTTAACGGTTAAGGGAGATTTCCAGGTGCACCATATACAATCCCATTTTTTAAAATCTTACTTTTTAGAGTATTATGATGTTCTACGTGATGTGATTGCTTCTGTCTTTTATATAACCTTGTAGATCTTCTCTTAAAGAAGGCCTAATTTTATGATGGTTAACTTTTTTTGGAAGCTGTTTTGTCTAGCTGCAGATATTGTTTGCTCTTTCTATTTTTGTCAAACTATTTTGTCAGCCTTCTCAATGGCAAGGAATCAAGGATTACACATAACTCATACTTCGGTTTGACATTTGAAAATTTTTATCTAAAATTTAAAATTCTCATATCATCATTATAATTTTTTTAAATCTCCATACAAAATATAATAAATAATTCAATTTTTTCTTAATTTTTTCAAATCTCAAAACAAATATAACATTAAAATATAATATTTTAATATTTTATCTTAAAACTCAAAATTCTCATATCAAAATTTTTTACTACCAAACCGAAACTAAGAGCATTGACATTAAATTAATCATCTCAATTTTCAAAATTTGAAAAATATATAACTTTTTAACTTTTAACTAATTATTCAACACTTAAAATCCACATTGAATTAGTTATAATATTCTCTATAATAATAAAATATTATTATTTTTTATTATTTATATTTCTTTAATTAATTTTTTATTACTTTTTATTTTATTTTCATAATCTTCAATAACCTCCAACAATCATATTTATTTTTATTTTTACAATTCAACAATCTATAATATAATAATCTCCTATATACATAGATGGTGAAATCTCATATTATATAAATAAAAATCTCATATGTACAATCCATAAAATTTTCATATATATAATATAATAATATGTGGGATGAATATGGCACAAGAAATAATAAAATGCAGTTTGAAGAAGCTATAGTTGTTTTCATATATTAAATGTGGAATTGATTTACCGTAGTTAATATTTTATATAAAAAATATTTAGCTAGTTCAATTTTATCAATATTTTATAAAATATGAAAAGTAGTGACATTTGACTAATCGAATGCAGTGATCCAAGGTAAGTACGGAAAGAACTGTCACTTATTTCTACCAAGGGAAATGGATGTTAGAAGTCCGATAAAGAAGGCAGTAGTGGCAGAATACATGTCCAGAAATTCGAGGTTATCTTTTAAAGAAACTAATAGATCTACTCGTGTAGACACAAAGTTTGCTGCCTGCAATTCGTAAGGACAATCAACAAACATGCTATCCGGTATTGTCTCTCGATAAAGTGGATGAGGCCAGTCTTTCCAAATTATCACAAACGTACCTCATAGAAGGTCTCTTTTCAGGGCTCCTTTGAACGCAGGCTAGAGCAATTTTAATTATGGCTACCGTCTCCTCCTCATTGTCTAAATCATGACCCATGAAGGGGTCCAAGACATGGGAGAGTGGCTTCCTATCCTCAATGCTGAGCTGAACCCATTGAACCAGATTCATTTCCAGGCAACCAATCTTCATCACTGGAAACTTTCCAGAAATCATCTCTAGTAAAATCACTCCATATGAGTAGACATCCCACTTTTGTGATGGCTTGGTGAGTCTAGACGCTTCAGGAGCTTGATAGCTAGACCTTGCTGTTACTGTCGGACTTGTTGGCAGAAATTCGTACGGAGAACTGCTTTGTGGTGTTCCATTACTCATTTGTTCCAATTCATATGTTTGGGATTCTCCGTCTATATTAGTGAGCAGGCGAAGTCCGAAGTCTGAGATGTGGGGTTCCATCATCTGCCCAAGTAGTATGTTGCTAGGCCTCAAGTTTCCATGAACATACCTTTTGGGACTGAATTCATGGAGATAAGCCAAACCTCTCGCTATTCCTTTCATGATTCTTAATCGAAAAGGCCATGAGAGTGGTTTGAAGGGCACTATTCCAGCTTTCCCTGGTGCCAGAAGATTAGAACAAAAATGTGTAAGAAGAAAACACATACGGAATTCTTTACAGAATTTCAAACTGGAGAAAACTAAAATGTGAAAAAAGAAAAAATGACCCTTATGCAGCTTTGTATTAATTAATTCATGCATGTGTTTGGAAGCATTGAAAGAGGGGAAAACAGAGAACATTTAAAGAATAAAGGTTGGTGTGATTAAGTTTTACCATGAATTACAGTGGCGAGGTCACCATTGGGTATATAATCATAGATGAGCAGCTTCTCGTCGACAGACCAGCAATAAGCTCGAAGAGCCACGATATTGGGATGTCTGACTTTTCCAATTGCTTCCACTTCAGATTGGAACTCCCTAAACCTCTGAGAGCCTCCATCTTCTCCCAATCTTCTCACTGCTAAGGCAAGCCCACTTTCAAGAACAACTTTATACACAATCCCAGTTCCACTCCTACCCAATAGAAAAGCGGACGCTTTCAGAAGTTGGTCTAGATTAAAACTAGGCTGCTGTTCCAGATGCACAAACTTGTACTGCTCAATATTTTCTGATAAGGTCTCTAGGTCTTGTTTTGCAAAGCAGAAAAACTCTTTTCTAACCATCAATGCTTTCTCAAAACTGCAGCCACCAACACGTACGCCACCTTGACCGGCAGAAGTTCTTCTGCACCGATAGGAGACCAACAACCAAACAAGGCAGATTCCCGCTACACTGGCAATAATTGAGATCAAAATAGCCCGAGTTGAATATTTGCCTTTGCCTTCATCATTCTTGCCAGACCTACCATCTGGATTTTGAGAAGGGTAGGGTAATATAGATTGAAAATCAGGAATTCTTGAAGGACATGGAATCTTTAATGGTGTTCCACAGAGCATAGAGTTGCCAATGAAAGCCGTTGGTCCTACATTCGACAGAGCACCGAATTGTGGGATTGGTCCACTAAGATTGTTGTAACTAAGATCAATATATACTGTCGGAGGTAAGCTCCCCAGGCTTGCTGGGATAGAACCATTAAGAAAATTGTGTGATAGATCGAGTGTTCCTTCTAAGCTTGAAAAATTGCCCATGTTGCTTGGAATGGGTCCGCTGAGTTTGTTGAAGGAAAGATTGACTATTTGAAGAGTTATCAAACTATTTCCAAATTCATCTGGAATAGAGCCAGTTAAACTGTTTTGACCCAGGACAAGCATCTTTAATCTCCTGCACTGAACCAGAGATGAAGGTATGGAACCATTGAAGTAGTTGTGTGAAAGGTCTAATGTTTTTAGGTGCCTAAGCTTCCCTATCTCTTTGGGAATAGCCCCGGATAATGAATTTCCTGCAAGGACCAAGCTTTTTAGCCCTGCAGCATCAAATAACTCGGCCGGCAAACTTCCATAGATCTTGTTTTTCCGAAGATTAACATGACGAAGTGAAGTTAGCTTTCCAAGGGAGGCGGGAATAAACCCCACGAGTTTCTTGTTTGGAATGGTGAGAGAGACCACCTTTTCTTCTCTGCATTCAACTCCATTCCATGAACAAGGACTTTCGTCGTAAGGGTTCCAGTTATACAGATGGCTATTTGAGCTGTTTTCTAACGATTGTTTGAATGACAAAAGAGCAGAACCTTCATCATTTAGTGAACCTACAATAGCAAAAAAGTTGCACATGAGGAAAGACAAGCAAATCGCTTGTAAATCCATCTTCTGGAAAAGCGACTCTCGGAGGGATTGCAGAGAAGAAATATGGGTTTGCTGGGAAAACTAATGTACTAGGAATCGATACATGTGACTAAAAGGACTCAGATTTACTGCACAGACTGACACAGAATGTGCAGAGTAATACAAACAAGTAGCCGTTTGTTTGTTACGGCAGTGACTAGAAAAATAAGTAATGAAGGGTGAGACATATTCATGAGGACAAAACGTGGAAAAGGCCAGAAGTTAGGTTTTCCCGGGTCCCAAACACTTGAATTCTATCATGATTTTCTATAATTATAATTTTATAGCTTTCTTGGAAGTTGTATGTTTTTTCTTTTTGGTCCGAGGATCAGTATCTATTAGCACTCATTAGTTTTGCTAGGAGTACTCCAAGTCCAAATTAAATTCCAAAAGATAAGTATATAAACATTGATTAATGGCGTCACGCACCCTTCCATCTTCCAACAAAAGCAAAATCAATCGTGACATAGCTATTCATATTAATTAATTGACGTAGGAAATGCTTTATTATTATGTCAAAATTCAAGTATCATGTTTCATAATTTGTAATGATTTTCCAGCTTTTAATGACTTACAAATTTGCTTTTTTATGCACTTATTCCTGAGTTCATGGGCTGTCAATCTATTCGATCAATCCGGCGAAAAGGGACTCTTCAGCAAACGAGACTCATGAAGAGTCCCTTTTCGCTTTCTCTTGCAGACAGAGTTGTCATGGGGGTGGGCTGGCATCTTGAGGGTCATGTTTTTCTTAAAGTTGTAGTCTGTTTTGGGGTGATTGGAGGCGATGCTTGGTGCTCACACGGCACAAATGCAGCAGCTGAATGATGTTCATAAAAACTTTGGTAGGATTGCTTTGACTGCTGCTTCTGCCTCATACACTCTTTCCATGA
This sequence comes from Carya cathayensis, assembly GCA_011037825.1. Lineage (NCBI taxonomy): Eukaryota > Viridiplantae > Streptophyta > Magnoliopsida > Fagales > Juglandaceae > Carya > Carya cathayensis. Next base: position 189,400 of record QGSO01000748.1, on the reverse strand, counting down.
CAATGATCGAAACGAAATGGACTTCCTCAAAGACTTATGACTTCACTTTGTCGTCCCCCGTCAGTGGTGGCGCCAATAACGCGGCATGTTCTTTGGCCCAAAGTACGTCATGATGAAGTATCAACTGGTATTTTTTCTAAAGTGCTAGTCATTCATGAGAGCGGGAATCTCGATCTTGTACAATTACAGGGATGGTCCTCAATAAATATCATTACTTTAATGTCTATCTTCCTCTCAATTTAAATTTAAAACTTAAGAAATCTTGAGTTTTACGTAGTTAGACTAGGATTTGGGTCCCCACTGATTGAATTTTAGGACTTATGGGAACAGGAATAGCCATTTAAAATAGGTCTCATAATATTTATTGAATATTTATGCTGTAAGATTCAATTTATGTGTCTGAATAGACATTTAAAAGTAGGTCTCGTAATATTTATTGAATATTTATACTATGAGATTCAATTTATATATCTATCTCTTACCGTAGGCTCCGACTTAAAATTAAGGGTTTGTTTGGAAAGTGAATCTCATATCACAATTTCCTTTTCGAATATCACTTAAATATAAATATTTTTCAATTTCAAATATTCCACATTTTCAAATAATTAATATAATTTTTCCTAACTTCTAAATAAAACACAAAGAACCACATAATTTTTTTAAATTTCAAAATAAAAATAATATTAGAAAATTATATTATAAAAATATTTTAACTTTATAATATTTTTATTCAACTTTTTTTTTCTCATTTCTCAAAACACAATAAAACATCTTAACTCGAATCATTTTTTTACAATTGAGAAATTATTTCACAACTACTTACAACATTATCTCACATGGTAATTGTCTGTAACTAATCTCGATGGCCCATTCCAAGGGACCAATTACTTGTTGCTATTCTAAGAGCATTCATAATGGTTCATTTATCTTATCTTTTAAAATATATTATAAAATCTCACTTTTTCTATTTTATATACTGACTTTTACAATATATCATATATCAGCTCATTTATTTTTTCTTCACTTCTTAAACAGCTGGGCTCTTTCAGTCTAGCATATGCCTTTGTTTGAAGTCTGTTCTCCCAACCTTGACACTTGATCAAGAAGGCCTGAGCAATTTTTTATTCCAATCTTTTAGCTATCTTTCTACTCGCCTGCCTATTATACTATACTCCTCTTGTCATATCCCCCAAATTACCCGTCTCACATCTCCGCATGGAATCTCTCAACATAATATACATTGTCTTGTTGTTTTCGGCGTAATGGGCATAATAGCTTTGTCAATCTCGCAATCCATCACCTTATTGAGTAAGATCGGGCCAAGCTCTCCAGCTTACCTGGAAATGTATCTATTCTTTTGAGTTCATGATCTGCTTTTATCTTAGTAGGCCTACTCTGTGGCGAGTAGCCTTTTCTTTTATGATATGATAATTGCTTTCTAATGTGCATGAAAATAGGCTAAAAAATAGTCTCAATTCACAATTGCTTTTTTTTTTTTTGGTACCAGTCAGACTTCGTTCTCATCATATTGGAAAGCTGCACTCGTCTTTGATGTATAGGAAGTAGTTGGATGTTTGCCCATGCGAGAAGTAATGTTCCTAGGGCATTGGGATAAGGGATGGCCAGATTAGGATGGACAAGTAGAAGGTGAAGGCAATAGAAGAGTGGGGAGTCCCCGTGACTGAGCTACATTCATTTCTTGGCTTTTTGAAAGAAATTTTTATATGTATATCCTGTTCATCACTTAATACTGACGGAAGGCTGCTCCACTCACAGATCTTTTGAAGAAAGCCTTGGCATTGGCTTTCATTTAAGGGGATAAGGCAAGTGCTAGTGAGCCTTTGAGGACTTGAAGAGGGTCGTGACAGAGGAACATGTATTGAAGTTGCCAGACTATACTATGCCTATCGAAGTGCACACTGAAGCATCAAACTATGCCATTGGAAGAGTATTGGTCCAGGAGGGACACCCAAGCGAAAGCTCAACGAGCCAAATAGAAGGCACGGTTCAATAAAAAGAAAATTAGAGAGTAAATGAAATATAAATAATAAAAAAATATTTACAAGATGATAATATCCATTATACGTAGCGAGTTATTGTAATAAATTGTATTTTAACTTTTCTTTTATTTTAATATTTTTTAAATTATTTACATTTCTTACATAAGCCGAGAATGCTGTAATTCTCAATACAATGGATCCGTCTTATTTATTTTTTTTTGGGGGGGGGGGGGTGCGTTTTAACTGCTAGGAACGTAGATTTCTCCTGGACTTCTGTATTCACGAAAGCAAAATAGAGAAAGCTCAAAGCATGTAAATTAGAATGGCAGGAGATGCATTTCTACTACTTAATATAGGGGTGGTAATTTAAGACTTATGACTCAGTGGTGGCGCCAATAACGCGGCATGTTCTTTGGCCCGAAGTACGTCATGATGAAGTATCAACTAGTATTTTTTCTAAAGTGCTAGTCATTTATGAGAGGGGGGATCTCGATCTTGTACAATTACAGGGATGGTCCTTAATAAATATTATTACTTTAATGTCTATCTCCCTCTCAATTTAAATTTAAAACTTAAGAGATCTTGAGTTTTACGTAGTTAGACTAGGATTTGGGTCCCCACTGATTGAATTTTAGGACTTAAAAGGGAAGAGAAATAGACATTTAAACTTAGGTCTCGTAATATTTATTAAATATTTATGCTATGAGATTTAATTTATGTATCTATCTCTTTTATTGTAGGCTGCTTGTTTGGAAATTGAATCTCATTTCGTAATTTCATTTCTGAATATAATTTAAATATAAAATATATTTTAATTTCAAGTCTTTCACCTTTTTAAATATAGTTCTTCTACACACAGTCGTGTGATAAAGTCACCGTGCAATCGGTCATGCCATGTCAGCTACATTTAAAAAAAAAAAAGGAAAGATAGATGGATAGTAGACGAAGAAATGCGGGAAGATGAAATACGGGTTTGGCTTCTCTCCAAGCTTTAGGAAATGGTGATTGTGGTCTGAGCTAGTTGCATTCATGTGGTCTGAGCTTTGGTTTGTTCAACATTGGTTGCTAGTCGTCTTCTTCATGCAACTGGTTGACATTGTAGCTTGAAGTGGAAAAACTTGATCTTTGCATTGTGGTCTTCGGTGTGGTCGTGTGTATGAAAAACTGGTAAGAGGCTCTTCGTCTGGGTCTTCTTCTTCTTCGTGTGGGTCTCTAGCGTGTGGGTTTATATCAATGGAGAAGAGATTTGTACGAAACAGATTTTTGCTAAAAACTCTAGCTTTTTGTTATTTTTGTTTTTATTTCTTAGGACCTTTGCATGATAGTCTCAGTTTACCCATTATCGGTCCAACAGCAGCGCCTACGAACTGTTATAATGATTTTGTCACGTACCGGTTGCCTCATTCCTCTTCTCTATGACTGAAGCTCTGTTTGAACCTCTATTCATCCCATTAAAACAGAGCCTATGAGCTTTGGACAGAGAGAAGAAAGTAACCTTCTATAGAGGTAAATGCTCTGCAATACCTGTTGTGGTTATGAAGGAAAATTATATTTTCTAGTCTCGTAGGTCCAAATCCAACCGAGCCAGGTCCAAATTTCATTCCCTCAATGCCATATTCCCTGTTGTTTTGGTGAATAAAATGAAGGCTAAATCCAACCGCCTGCCCACAGCGTGTTTTGGTGTGGGACTGATGAGAAATCGCACTAATTAACTGATGAAATTGTTATTTGGTGATTTTATATGTTGAACCATTTTTATGGAAGAAACTATTGATAAATATTAATTTTCAGGACCAGTTTGGTAAATGATTCAATAAATTATGATTTAAATTTGGATGCAAACTTTGTGTGGATTTATTTTTTCCAGTTAGGTGAATCACAATTTGGTGTAATCTTTGTATAGATGAATATTTGTTTACCTTAGAATTGAGTATCAGGGAGAATGCAAACTAAATAAAATAGACAGCAATTGCCATATTCAAGGCAATGTTGTGGTGGAGTGTGTTAGCTTGAGCGTGTTAGCTTGATTGATGAAATGGCACGTGAAGAAAGTGTAATTCCAAGCAATGTTTAATACTACTTTTAGCTCTAATATATGCAATCCTAAACCGCTTTTAGCTCTAGATTTGTGTAGGCATAGCCTTTTGATGGTGTCTTTCTTAACATGATATTAATACCTTGGTTATCATTACAGGTCCAAATTTCATAGAATCAAGGCCATTTCCCTTGTTGTTTTCCTGAATAATGTAGGAAGCCCAAATTCAACTACTTGCTCACAGCGTTTTGCTTTTTTTAAATGGCATCATCATCATTTCAGATTTTTCTTTCTTTCTTTCTTTATAACCTACTACTTAGCATTTTATTTTATTTTATCATGATGGGAGTATAATGATATTTTATTTTATCATGATGAGAGTATAATGATATTTTATTTTATTTTATTTTCTTTCTTTCTTTATAACCTACTACTTAGCATGATGGGAGTATAATGATATTTTATTTTATCATTTTATATTTGAAAATTCTGCATAAACTGGGAAAGAGTCACTGTCACTATTACATGTTACTTGGCCCATTGTCCTTGCACTATTTTGATGGCCTCATTCCTCTTTCTATATTTTGTACAATATATACTACTTAATATTTAATGCATACTTGTTCATGAAGAGACCATTGATAGTTAGAAGGAAAAGAAAAAGATTACAAAATGGTTTAGGATACGATTGTCTGGAAAATACACACAAGGAACCATTGTTACTGGGCAAAGAAGAAAATATCTCAGCGTACTAGGTTAATTTTTCATGTTCTTTTTCTTTTCTTACTCAACAGTCTATTGGGTTGAAAGTTGCATAAGCTTACATGTTTGGATGTGCATAAAGTTTAACAAAGGTTGCTATTTTTCATTAGTCTTGAATTCTACTAAGTTTAGCTTTTTTCCATTATAAAAATGGTTGTACACTTCCATGGTATACAGATTTCAGCATGGGAAAAGGGGAAGAAAACCCACAGCTCTCAACGCCATCTAGCTCAAATCCCGCAGCTGCTGTATGATTTGCTATGATTTTTAACATTTGTATGCATTCATCAACTGCGACCTTGCTAATTATCATTATTATTTTAATGTTAGGACATCCCAACAACTGCTCCAAACATGCCAAATTATACGCACGATTACTATCCACCACGGCTGCGTGGTCACCTGCTTTTATGCCATATCCAGATGCATACCAATATACAAGCAACATGGTATAATGATACTTCATTACTTTGTTTATTTATTTATTTTATTAATTTATTGGAAGTTTAATGCAATCATTTTTAGCAGAATGCTGGTTACCCATTTCAATATGGGATGGGACCTTCGACTCCTCTCATGCCTACAAGCTCCAAGAAGAGGTGCCGATTGGTAAAGAGGATACACCTGGGTGTAGGGAAACTGAAACACCTAGTTCCTCCTCTAGAGTTCATGAACAGGGTGAAGAGGATAGGCCAGACCTACATGAAACCGAGTATGGCACTGTCAGTTCACCGCCGTTAGACCAAATGGATAGTGGTGATATGATTATGGAGCCAAAATCGGGGATGGAGTTTGATTCGTTTGAGGAATTATTGGAATATTATAAGCTATATGCTAAGAAACTGCGGGTTTGGATCCATGACACAACGGAGTGAGAGAGATGACGAAGGAAGTGTCAGATATGTCACCATTGGTTGTACCCGTGGGGGAAAAGCTCGGAATAGGACAATGAATGTCGCCAAACCACGCCCGACAGGAAAAACTGACTGTAAGGCTCGGATTAATGCCTTAAAAGTCCAAGGAAAGATGCGGTTGACCATAGTCCATAATACCCACAATCACGGACTGAGTTCATAGAAATCCCGGTTCTTTCGATGTAATCGCCAAGTTAGTAAAGCCGTGAAAAGAGTACTAGATACTAACGACCTGACTGGTATTCGAATGAACAAGAGCTTTGGATTTCTTGTTGTTGGTGCGGGAGGATTTCAGAACCTCCCATTTTTAGAAAATGATTGTCGGAATTACATCGATAAGGCAAGACATTTACGACTTGGAGCAAGGGGTGCTGGAGCGCTTCAGGACTATTTTTCTAGGATGCAGTACAAGAATCCCGAATTTTTTGCCTTGATGGATTTAGATGATGATGGGAGGTTAAAGAATGTATTTTGGGCAGATCCACGCAGTAGGGCAGCTTATCAGGATTTTAGTGATGTGGTAACATTTGACACCACTACCTGACAAACAGATATGAGAATGCCCTTTGCACCATTTGTTGGTGTAAACCATCATGGGCAATTGATTCTCTTGGGAGCAGGGTTAATTTCCAGTGAGGACACAGAAACTTTTACATGGTTATTTCAGACCTGGCTAGAGTGTATGGATGGTATAGCCCTGCCAGCTATTATTACNGATCCAGTGAATGAAGTTCATCCGGTAGAAGAGTATGAAAATGAAAACTCGATTGGGATTAGCTTAGTAGAACCCATATCTGATAATGATGGAGATACTGCAAATACTCAGGCCCCTAATACTGTGTCTACTGAGGGCCCTTCCATAGAGGTGCAAACAGTAGCCTATGAAAGAAAAAAAAGAAACAGAACTTCTGATGTATGGAATGATTTTGTCGAGGTTGAAAGAGATGGGATTAAACAGCCTCAATGTAAGTGGTGTAAAACTTTGTTTAAAGCTTCTCGATCAAGTTCTACGACTACACTACGTAGGCACTTAGTAACCTGTTTGCCATACAAAGTTTCTAAGAATAAACAAAGTCTTAGCAGTTGAGTCTAAGGAGGCAGATGGAAACTTCACTGTCTCGAACTTTACCTATGATCGTAGTAGGGTCCAAGAGCTTGCTGCTCATATGATACTTTACCATGAATATCCCTTCTCTTTAATGGAGCATGTGGTGTTTAATAAATTCATGAGTGCAAACACTCCATATTGGGAAAAAATGTCACAGGCAGTTGCAAAGAAAGAATGCATGAGAACTTATGAGAATGAAAAGTCAAAGTTGAGGGGTTTGCTTAAACATGTGAATAAAGTTCATATCACAACTGACATGTGGACTTCCTGTCAAAAACTTTCATATATGGTAGTGACATGTCATTTTATAGATGCTGATTGGCATCTTCAGAGGCGTGTGTTGAACTTTTGTAATGTGCCACCTCCACATACTGGCCTTCTTATTGCTGATGCTTTAGAAAAGTGTTTCCAAACTTGGGGGATTGAGAATAAAATTAGTTCAATTACTGTTGACAATGCTAGTTCTAATGATGTTGCCATTCGGATCTTGAAAGATGATTTTAGGTTGAAGAAAACATTGAGTGTAGGTGGGAAACTATTTCATGTACGTTGTTGTGCGCATATAACAAATTTACTTGTACAATATGGACTGGGGGAGATTAGGGATATTGTTGATTGTGTAAGAGATGGTATAAAATATTTGGTAGCATCAGAGAATAGGCTAAAACAGTTTAGTGAAATTGCAAAACAGTTGCAATTGCCTTCAAAGAAACTGATTTTAGATGTGCCTACAAGATGGAACAGCACTTATTTAATGTTGGATGCTGCAATTCAGTTCAAAGAAGTTTTTCCTAGATATGGTGATAGAAATAGATGTTTTGAATGGGTTCCAACTGTTGAAGAGCGGGGGCAAGTTGAAAATGTTTGTCAACTACTAGCTATTTTCAATGAAGTCACCAATATTGTATCCGGAAGTGATTACCCAACAGCAAACTTGTTTCTTTCTGAAGTTCGGAGAATGAAAGACATCTTATCTAAGAAGGGTAGAGATGAGAATGAGTACATGAAATCAATGGTAAGGAAAATGAGTGCTAAGTTTGACAAGTATTGGGGGGAGTGTAATCTATTGATGTCAATAGCTGCGGTGTTAGACCCTAGATTCAAAATGGTCCTGATCTAGTTTTGTGTTCCTTTAATTTATCAAGTGCCGGACGCTAAACAAAATATTGATCATATCTCTCAAGTGTTGCATGAATTATATGATGAGTATGTTCATGAATACAATTCAACTCTTGATGCACAAAGAGAGCAGGATAATGCTCGAATGAATGTATCTGGTTCTTCCTCAAGTATTGGGACTGGGAGAAGCATGCAAAGTGGCCAGTCATTGTTTAAATCTTTTGTTAGAAGTGTTGATACCGTGCAACCTAGTAAATCAGAACTAGACAATTATTTAGAGGAGAGTATATATATCTGTGAAGAGGGTTCAGATGCAAGTTTCGATGCCTTGGATTGGTGGAAAACAAATAGTCTGAAATTTCAGACTTTGTCCAAATTGGCCCGAGATATATTAGCTACCCCAATTACCACAGTTAGCTTAGAATCAACATTCAGTGCAGGAGGCAGAGTCATTGATCCTCATCGAGCGTCATTGTCAACTGAAACTGTCCAGATGTTGTTATGTGGGTCTGATTGGGTTAGAGCATTATATGGGCTTAAAAGATCATCAACAAATTCTGTAAATGTCATATATTTATTTTAACTGCCTATTATTATTTTATTATTTTATACTTACTTTTATTAATCTATTTACAACAATACTAACTACTGTTTTTTTCTTGTCAATAGAAGGATGTTCCATCAGAAACTCAGATTCTGTTGCCATAGCCATAGGCCCATACAGACTCAAATTCTGTTTTTTTGGCATCTTTAATCTATGGAGCATTTGGGCAGTTCTCTAGTTTTATCTGGTCTGTTTTGGTTAATCTATACGATTTGCTATCTGATATTTGGACAGTTTACTTTGTAATATTATTTTGTCAGTTTGGCTGTTCAATCTTATATGAGTAATGACGTTCAGGTAATTTCTAAGTTGTAAATCTTCACCATCCAGATTTCCTACATTTATTTAAATGGCAAATTAAATTTTGCATTGCAAACATCCCTTGACAATATTTTCAAGTTAAAAGTACTTGAGTAATTTTGCAAGGGAATAAATATTATATTAATGTTTTTTACATGTATTAGTGTGTGCAGGTTGTCCTGTGGTGATTTTGTTCAAGGTTGGGTCCGAAATTGTTTACTTCTGTCATGGTGAACTCAGATTTTGTATAAGTTTGGTAACTTCTAATCATTGTGATTTTGTTGGTAACTAAGGTAATTGTGTTTAACAAAAATTAGTGAACTTTTGTATGCCTATTACTACTGCAGCCTGCTGCTTTATATATCTTCTGTCATGTTGATTTTGTTTTGGTAACTGCATGAGAACTTATTAGTGAATGCCTTTTGTTTCATGAGAACTTGTTTTGATAACTGCATGAGAAGATTGTGTGACTTGTGTCATACTCTTTTGGTTGTTTTGGTAACTTGGTTCAATCTGTCTTGCTTGTTTGGTTGTTTTGGTTAGATCTTTGGCAACTGCATGTGGTATTACAGTTCAGATGCGGTATGTTTTGTTTACCTGCCTGCTAGTTGGGAGATTCTAATCTTCTTGTCTGACTTGTGCCATACCCATATCTAACTTGCTTCAACCTGTTTGAAATATTCTTTTGTTGTCGACTTGTCTGGCTGTTTTGGTTTTGTTTTTGATAGCTGCCTATCTGCCTGTAGACTGTAGTCTGGCAGTTTGCTAATTTTCATGCTACTACCTGCTTCAAATCGTTTTGGTAACCTGTTTAATTACTCAGATTTTGGTATTGGTGTACCGTGTACCTAATAAGTTTAGAGATATGTTAATTATTTTTCTTGCAAATTAAGTTTTGCATTCCTGTTAGAAATCCCTTGACAATATACTAAGTTAACAGTACTTGAGCAAGGGATTAAAAATCTGTTAACAAATTTTTTTGTGTATTACTGTATGCAGACAACAGGGCAATAATGTATATGGCTCTGACTTCAGGGCTGCATGCAAAACAGATTGAGGACTTCATTGATTTCAATTTTAGAGCCCATGTTTTGTTTTGAAATTTAATGTACTAAGTTTCATTTCTCAATGTTGTCAATTTACAGTTATTTTTCATTCACTAGTTGTATATTAGGAAGTAAATGTCTCAAAATAGTCTCTAGAAGGCTTCATGATGTAAATTTAAATTTAAGTTGCTATTGCTATTATTCTCCATCCAAAAAAAAAAGTTATTATTCTGATGTATTTATTTCAATTGTATATTTAAATTCTGCAAATATGATAATAAGTAAACGAGCCGAGCTCGAGTCGAGCTTGGGCTCGGCTCGTTACCAGAACCGAGCTCGAGCATCAGCTTCGGCTCGGCTAATAAACGAGCCGAGCTTGGGCTCGACTTGAGTTGTGAACGAGCCGAGTTCGCACAACCCAAACTCGCTCGAACTCGGCTCGTTTACAGCCCTATCACTATTACAATCCCAAATTCACTTAGATACTACCAAGTAACAAATGAGAATAATGACAAGAGCCCAAAACAGCCGAAATAGTGTGCGGGAGCGCCTGATTTCAACCTATTGCTGAGACAGAATCGATATATTCTTCATAATCTCCTCATTTATATTGGTTAGCTCTATCCGTCTCTTCTCTATCTCATTCGCCATCTTTCGGAGCTGAATCTCTCTTTTTTGAATATCGTCGACTATCTTATCCAGGTATGCCTCTTTCCTACACAAATCATTCTTCCTTTTCAGGAGGTCTTGATGTATGTCTTGACTATCTGCCCATTTGAAGTACTTGCAGTATGGCAATCTCTAATCATGACAAAGGGAAAGATTAGATAAGAAAGAGAATGTTGTAGGACTATACACATTTTGTGCAAATGTTAAAGATGCAGTTGTAGTTACCTCAATGTTGTACTTTCGACATCCTAAGAAGGCTCGGCCAGGATTTTTTGCAGTATTTGAGTATCTCAGTGTGGCTTCAACCTCACAGAAGCACACTGGTGTACTCAAAGTAGGATTTACAACAGATGCAGAAGACATTGATGATGATGATGATGACATTCTAACCAAAACCAGATTGACACTGCGATAATCTAAGCGGTTGAAAAAAAAACATTTGACAATAGCTAACATCAACAAAGTTGACAACATGGAAAAATAAATGCTTGGGGTACATTAAAACTCAATAATGTAGTGATCCAAACCATAAAATCCAAGGAACAATTTACTTCAAGAGCAACAAAATGGACTAACAATAACTAACATGAACAGATTTGATTCACTAAGAAAATTGAATGATTCATGAAATTATAACTCATTAATATAGAAATCCAACCCTAAGAAACAAAATTGATTTGCTAAATTATACCTTAATAATGTAGAAATCCAAACTAAAAAACATAAGTTATTTCTCATGGTATAAACAGAGTTAACTAACAATAGCTAACATGAACAGATTTGATTCACTAAGAAAATTAAATGATTCATGAAATTATAACTCATTAATATAGAAATCCAACCCAAAAAACAGAATTGATTTGCTAAATTATACCTTAATAATGTAGCAATCCAAACTAAAAAGCATTCTATTATTTCCCATGGTATAAACAGAGTTAAGTAACAATAGCTAACTTGAACAGATTTGATTCACTAAGAAAATTGAATGATTCATAAAATTATAACTCATTAATATAGAAATCCAACCCAAAAAACATAATTGATTTGCTAAATTATACCTTAATAATGTAGAAATCCAAACTAAAAAGCATAAGTTATTTCCCATGGTATAAACAGAGTTAACTAACAATAGCTAACATGAACAGATTTGATTCACAAAGAAAATTGAATGATTCATGAAATTATAACTCATTAATATAGAAATCCAACCCAAAAAACAGAATTGATTTGCTAAATTATACCTTAATAATGTAGCAATCCAAACTAAAAAGCATTCTGTTATTTTCCATGGTATAAATAGAGTTAACTAACAATAGCTAACATGAACAGATTTGATTCACTAAGAAAATTGAATGATTTGTGAAATTATAACTCATTAATATAGAAATCCAACCCAAAAAACAGAATTGATTTGCTAAATTATACCTTAATAATGTAGAAATCCAAACTAAAAAGCATAAGTTATTTCCCATGGTATAAACAGAGTTAACTAACAATAGCTAACATGAACAAATTTGATTCACTAAGAAAATTGAATGATTCATGAAATTATAACTCATTAATATAGAAATCCAACCCAAAAAACAGAATTGATTTGCTAAATTATAACTTAATAATGTAGAAATCCAAACTAAAAAACATAACTTAGTTCCCATGGTATAAACAGAGTTAACTAACAATAGCTAACATGAATAGATTTGATTCTTTGGTAAAATTAAATAATTCATGAAATTATAACACATTAATGTAGAAATCCAAACTAAAAAGCATAACTTAGTTCCCATGGTATAAACAGAGTTAACTAACAATAGCTAACTTATACAGATTTGATTACATGGTAAAATTAAATGATTCATTATATTATAACTCAATAATGTAGCAATCCAACCCAAAAAACAAAATAGATTTCCTAAATTATAACTTAATAATGTAGCAATCCAAACTAAAAAGCATAACTTATTTCCCATGGTATTAACAAAGTTAACTAACAATAGCTAACTTATACAGATTTGATTACATGGTAAAGTTAAATGATTCATTATATTATAATTCAATAATGTAGCAATCCAACCCAAAAAACAGAATTGATTTCCTAAATTATAACTTAATAATGTAGCAATCCAAACTAAAAAGCATAACTTATTTCCAATGGTATAAACAAAGTTAACTAACAATAGCTAATTTATACAGATTTGATTACATGGTAAAATTAAATGATTCATTATATTATTACTCAATAATGTAGCAATTCAACCGAAAAAACAGAATTAATTTCCTCAATTATAACTTAATAATGTAGCAATCCAAACTAAAAAGCATAACTTATTTCCCATGGTATAAACAGAGTTAACTAACAATCGCTAACTTATACAGATTTGATTACATGGTAAAATTAAATGATTCATTATATTATAACTCAATAATGTAGCAATCCAACCCAAAAAACAGAATTGATTTCCTTCAACGATCCTGCCCACTCAAATCTACAATTGAAACAATGAAGCATCAGCAACTAAAGTATTAGAGAACTACTACATTATAAATCATTAGTTTTCAGAGTAAGGTTGAGAGAGCTTACGAGCTTTAATTCATTCACATTCACGAGAATGAGACAATGTTTCATATAACAAAGGGAAAATGGTTAGGGTTAGGGTAAAGAAAATGGTTAGGGTTAGGGTTTCGGGATGAATAGAAAGTGTCTAGGTTAGGGTTAGGAAAATGGTTACGGTTAGGGTTTCGGGATGAATAGAAAGTACCTAGGTTAGGGTTAGGGTTTTCGCTCCGAAGAGAAAGAGAACTCTTAGGGTTAGGGTTAGGGTTTTCGCATCAAAGAGAAACACACCTGTTTCGCACCGAAACTCAATACAAACTCTTAGGGTTAGGGTTTTCGCATCGAAGACAAACACACCTGATATAGTTAGGGTTTTCGCACCGAAACTCAATACAAACTCTTAGGGTTAGGGTTATGATTTTAGACTTGAAGAGAAAGAGTAAATGTTAGGGTTTTTGAACTTGGGAAATGGAAACCGAATAGAAATGGAGAACGAGATGGCGAAATCGATCGGGAAAAACATCACAACGCTCGAATGGGAGAAAGATCCCTCATGAATTGAAGGGAAACATACGAAGAGATGGGACAATCGAGGGTTTACGTGGTCTGGAGATGGGAGAATCAAAGGCTTTGCAAAAAGAAATGGGGAAATCGAAGAGAGGGGAGAATGGGGGATGTGGAAGAGAGGGGGAGCACGGGACTGATTGGGAGAAGATGAACGAAAGGGGAGAAAGGGGGATGTCAACTGCATACCAAAATGAAACGACTCGTTTCATTAATGGGATAAAATTTAAATGAAACGATTCATTTCATTAAAGCCACGTAGGCACCGATTGCACGCCGTCTCCCCAAGGCGCTTGCAGACAGCATTTTCCTTTTAAATAATCATTACGATTTTTTTGAACTTCCGAATAAAACATAAAAAACAATATAATTTTTTCAAAATTTAAAACAAAAATAATATTAAAAACTTCCATTATAATAATATTTTAACTTTACAATATTTTTATTCAATTTTTTTTCTCTCATTTCGCAAAACACAATAAAACATCTTAACTCAAATCATTTTACTATTATTGATAACTTAATTCACAACTATTTACAAAATTATCTCACATGTTAATTGTTAGTAACTAATCTCGATGACCCATTCCATGAGACCAATTACTTCTTGTTGTTCTAAGAGCATTCATAATAGTTCCTTTATATTGTCCTTCGAAATACATTATTAAATTTCACTTTTTCTATTTTACATACTAACTTTTATAATATATCATACTTCAACTTATCTATTTTTTTCGTATTATTTAAATAATATTTTTTTCTTTAAGCTAAATCAAAATTTAAATTTAAATCAAAATATGAAAAAAAATAGATAAAAAATATTTTCAAGATATTTTTTTAGAAGAAAATGAAATAGATGTGTTTTAAATAATGAACATTAATAAAAAGAATTTGCTTATATGGTAAAAATCAGAGTAAAAGAAAATGAAAGAGTAAATGAAATATAAATAATAAAAAATATTTACAAGATTAATAGTATCTACTACATGTAGCAGCTATTGTAGCAAATTATATTTTAACTTTCCTTTTATTTTAGCAAATTTTCAAATTATTTACATTTTTTTGTATAATATATATGCAACACTGTAATTCTCAATACAATGGGTCCATCCTTGCCGAGACGAAGCTACGTGCCATTCCGTGGCCAACAGTCGTGGGCTTTTAATTTTTTATTTTTTTTTGTTGGGGAGCTTCTACTTATTTATTTATTATTATTATTATTTTAATAAGCAAGTTTCATTCATTCCATAAACTTAATATGAAGGGAAGTAGCAAATTAATTATACAACATTAGGGGAATCTTTTCCATTTGGAAAGTCTAGAAGACATTGGGGAATCTGGTTCAGGGGTATGCTTCCGTACAAATTGTGAGAAGCAACCCATTGCGACAAACCATGCGTGCATCAATTCTGAGACCGATGAATTTTTTTTACAGTCGATTGATAAAAATCTTGAAGCTTGTAATGAATATCTCTAGTGGTTGTCTGCATTTCCCAATCTGTTGCAGCATTTGGGTTGTTGATGATTGAAATTGCTTGTGTTGAATCTCCTTCTATAACTATTCTCTTGAGTCCTCTGTTTGCTACCTCAATAACTGCCATTAATGCTATTGATGCTTCTTCTATATTGGGATTTGTATTTTGGATAAAATATGCTTGTACAAATACTGGAGTGCCAATTTCTAACTTGCATATAGTTACTATGATGCTTCCATTTTTTCTGACAGCAACATTGCAGGAGAGAAAGAAAACTCCATTAGGAGGGGTTGCCAAAGGGGTTCCTGTTGAAATTCTTTCATGCTCCAGGCCACTAGATGTTCCTTGAATTTTTTTGTGATTGTAGCGATAAACTCAAAAATAGAGGGACATTGGGCACGATGAGTGGCTTGGTTCCTTATAAACTATATGTTATCCATAGATAGAACCGCAAATATTTGAAAATGGTGTGAATCTTCTCGAGGTATTCCTAACTTTCTTGTGGGATCTATGATGATTGAAATCCAATGTTGGATGGAATGATGTGCAAAGGTTTCAATATTAATAGGCCATCTTGACTGTCTCCAAAGAATTCGGGAGAAAGGGCAGTTAAAGAATAAGTGAGTTAAATTTTCTTCCTCCATTTTGCACAAGGGACAAAGTTCTTGATTGTCTTCCATTGAGATGAATCTTTTAAGTATAGATTTGGTAGGAAGAATTTGATGCTTTACTTTTCAGAGGAAATGTTTTAAACGATCTTGAAGTTTAATTTTTCACAATTTTTTCCAGTCTTCATCTGGGAGTTGCGATTGAGTTTGATTCTGATGACACACAAGGGCAGAGTATGCTGTTTAACCGAGAAAATCCCAGTTGAGTGATGAATCCATTTGAGCTTGTCTTCCATAGAAGTGTAGTTCACAATGGAAAGGGGGATTCTTTGTATGGCATTGACTGATTTAGGGGTGAAGAGGGCCTGTAGTAAAAGAATATTCCATCTTCTTGGCTCCTTTAGAGTTAATTCAGCTACTTTCATTTCTAGATCAATGTTGTTGATATTTGGATTAGGGAGTGGTGTTAGAGTCGGTAATTCAGAAATCCATGGGTTAGTCCACACTCTTGTAGTTGTTTCATTGTTGATTTGGAAACATCTACTATTTTTTACAAAATCTCTTTACTTTAAAAAACCTTTTTAGAACCAGGAATGGGAAAGATTGGATCTTACTTTAGCAAAGTGGATGGTTTTCAAGTATTTGCTCGTTAAGAAATTTTTCCAGAGAGTGCTCGTGTTTGTCATCAGAGATCAAGCAAATTTTGAGATGAGTACTTTGTTGAAGACAGTGAACTTTTTTATACCCGAACCACCCCAGGATTTAGGCATGCATATTGAAATCCAAGCTTTTGGAATGAATTTATGATTATTCTGATTATCATATCCTTACCAGAAGTTGCAACAAGAATTGTCCATTTGTTTTGTTATAGTGGCAGACATCCAAATGGTGGACATAGTATATGAAGGTATAGCATTTGCCACTGATCTTATTAGGGTTGTTCTTCCTGCTTGGGATAGAATCTTTGTTTTCCAACCTTGAAGTCTATTATGAACTTTTTCCTTAATTTCCTAAAAGAATTGTTTTTTCCTTGCTCCTAAGTAGAGTGCGAGTCTAAGATATCTCAATTTTGGCGGGGATATTTTGTAATTTAGAATCTCTTTTATTTCACAAAGAGTTTGATTTGGAGCGTTGGTACTAAGTGGATTGAAGATTTTTGATAGTTGGCTCTTTGGCCAGACCAGGACGTGTAAGTGTCAAGACAATTAGCAAAGGTTTCGGCATTTTAATGAGTCACCTCTCCAAAGAAAATCAAGTCATAAGAGAAAAGGAGGTGTAAGATTGATGGACCTCTTCTAGAGTAGCTTATGTTATACAAGTGACAAGGGGCTTCTGCTTATTTAATTGCTAGGAACGTAGATTTCTCCTAGACTTATGTATTCACGAAAGCAAAATAGAGAGCATGTAAATTAGAATGGAAGGAGATGCATCACTACTCCTTGCATAGGTGTGGTAATTCGTGTCGTGTTGAATTTGGTAGGTTTGGTAGTTAAAATAAGATACCAAATTCTCATCTTATCTCATATCATCATTACAATTTTTTTAAATTCTTACATAAAATATAATAAATAATTCAATATTTTCAAATTTCAATTTAATTTTTTCAAATTTCAAAACAATAATAATATTAAAAAATAATATTTGATTCAACTTTTATTTAAAACCAAAAATTCTCATCTTACCATCCAAACCTATCTTAGGGATTCGACTATGTGACTCAGTCCAGACCCAACCCATTAAGTTAAACGTGTCAGATCTTCAAACTCTAACATGATCGATTGAAATAACGAGTTGTATCGTGTCACCCTTTTTTATCCATTTAATAATTAAATAAGAAATTAATCAACACAACATAACTCATTTTAACTCATTTAATGTAAATGGATTGAAATAATTCACATAACCTATTTAACCTGATTAATATAATTTCATATAAAAATTAAAATCTATATTTATTAGTAGTTACAATGTCTAAATAAAAACAATTAGTACTAATAAAAAATATTGATAATTTTTAAATTTTAGCTTATAATAAAAACAATATTACAATCTCGATATTAACAAATATAAGTACAGCTTCTGAATTACAATTCTAACAACAAAAACATAAACATATTGAAAAATGCTAATATTACAATCTAACAATAATAAAATTGTGATTGTAAATAAAAATCTAAACCGGTCATAATAGGTTGGTTTCGAATTAAACATATTTACCTGTTTAAAAATTAAGTCTTAATGGGTTAATCCGATTTGACCCAAACTCATTAACATAAAACTCAAACATGTTAATATCGTATCATGTTCGTATTAAATTCAAAGATCACGTATTGTTGTCCCTAATTCTATACCTTTGGGAACCAATCCCTCAATTGGGAAAGTAAATAAGGGAATTTTCAAAAGCAAATGGCTTTCCGTTTTCTTGAGGTTCTGATCGTTGTTCAACTTGGACTTCAATACTTGATGCCGACTTCTAATATATCTAAAGCATTTGTTCATACTAAGATTGTGTGTGGCTTAAGAGTTGCCATGAATCAGCAGTTCTGAGGTTGTTCTTCGTCTTAGGGTCGCCTTCAGGAGTGACCTGTTCCGATCGGAACCCCTGATGAGCAACTTCGTCAAAGCCTAGTTATTCTGCAGGAACAAATTCACTGGAAGGTAAAAAATGGGTACTGCAAAATTATTTTGATGATTACTGTTTCTGTTTTTTTGTTCCGGCTTCCCCCTCAACAGCTTGCAGGTCCTCCCTTCCTTTTGGATTAGGATGTTTTACAATTTCATGCTTCAAACATTTTATAAACTTTGAGGAGAGATAGATACAACATTTTATTTGATGATTACTGGTTAAGCTTCATTACTTCGACAGAAACTTGAGGCCATTCTCAATGTGATTGTGATTACACGCTTCTGCATGCTTCATCGCTCCTTTTGGTTGCCCATAATTTGGAAAATGAAAAACTCCCCACAGCTAAGAAAGCATTGCACAATTGTTTGGTGGGTGAAAGGGTTCGTCTCCTCGATCTTCTGTTCTTGAGTTTCCACCCATCTCTCATCCTTGAATATTATTGAGTACATTATCATTTCGGGGCCTTTTACTTAAAACAAAAACACTGAAAATCAATAAGGGTAATTGGGATAACATGCGGCTTTTGAGTTTTGACTGAGTAGTCTAGACCATGCCAGAAGAGAAATTCCACCACTGCGTGCCCAATGTATTGTTGTATACACAAATCATGAAGATCAATAACCAAACCATATCAGAAACCAGAATTGTGAGGTAACTTCACTATCAAGATCAATAGCCACAAAACTAAAAGTTGCGACGCTTAGATGTCTCACACTAACGAGGAGTTCCTCTTCATTTAAGTAAAAACAAAATGAAACACTGAAGAGGATCACTTATTCTGAAGACATCGTCAATTGCCTTTTATCTTCTACTACTAAAATTATGTCAAAGTTCAAATCTTCTTTTCCTCTATGGATTGGAATCACTTGCCTTAGGAGCTTCTAGGAACAGGTGCAGATATGCCTAAAAAATCAAAGGCAGCTTACCGATCCTTGTCATTTCTTTTGCCACTAAAAAGCTTGGCGAGATTGGGCATTACCTTCTTTTTCTTCTTAATAGTGAATGAATTAATATGTCGTGCCCCTGGCGAGGCAGACTTTCGAACTGCTGGTGAGTCTGACTTTCGAGCTGCTGGTGAAGCAGACATTCGAAACTTAGCTCGCCTGGATGGAGTCAAGTTGCCATTAATTCTTAAAAATTTTCTATGAGATGCAAGTTGAAAGTTTTCAGCTTCTGAATTTTCAGCGTTCTTCTCACGTTTCTGTCTCCAGTTCTGTAATCCTCCCTCAACCATTCGCTTTGAAGAAAGTGATTTATTTGCTCTGTATACCACTCGTTCTTCCATCACCCTCGTCTCTCTGATCTCTTTCTCAGCCAATTCCGTCTTCATCAACATTTCCTTCTCACTGGCCTTTAGAGCTTCAATCAAAGCATGAGCTGCTGCAACCTTCTTATCTGCAATTTCTTGAGCCCCACCTGCACGCCCATTCAAATACTCATATTCAAACTTTGAAATGGTAATCTTGGAACCATGCCGAGATGTTGAAGCCCTGCTTCTCATTGTATTCTCAATAAGTGTTTTTAGCCTCTCCAGAGCTAAAGCTTCTGATGATTTGACAATCTCAAGCTCTTGCATGGCAACCTGTAATCTCTCTTCGGTTAAGTCTATATCAGACTCAGTTTTTAAAACGTCTTCTCTAATGGCTGCAGTTTCTGCTGTGATAAGCTCCTTTTCTCTCTCTGCAGCCTCTGCTTGTGTCTTAAGTTGTTCAAGAGTGAGTAATAGATTAGACACAATTGAGCTAGCCTTTTCCTCGGCTGCAGATACAGCTTCCAACTTGGACTTCGCTCTGAGCAGCTTGGAATTGAGATTCTGAACGGTTAAATCAGACTTCTCTTCTATTTTCTTGAAACGAGCCGTCTCTTCCTTGACATGCTTTAGCTCATTTCTTATGACATCCATGGAGGCCATGAACTGAAATCCCTCTTCTCTGACCAAAGCCAATTCCTTTTTTGCTGCCTCTAATTCTTCCTTGACTGACTCCAATGAAGGTGAAGCTCCCAATTCTTCTTTTCGAAAACTGCCACGATTCAAGCTATCATTTCTTTGAACCTTTTTGTCCATTTCCTTCACCAGCTTTAGTTCATTCTGCAACATACCGACATCAGACAGCGTGATAGCCAATTTGGTTTCGAGCTCTTTTGATTGGTCGATATCTTCAGTAATGTCCTTCATCTTCTGCTTGGTTTTCTCCATTGCTGCGGAGAATTCAGTGGCTTCCTTTTCTCTCTGAGCTTCAATCTCTCCAAGTTCTTTCAAAGCCTCAATTCTCGCCAACTCAACAAGCACTTGCTCTTCATTGGATTCCTCAATTTCCTTCCTAAGGGTTCGAACGGACTTCGAATAAGAAAACATTTTGGAAGTCGAGGCTTTTACTTCCTTCTCCGTCCACGATTTCTGTTCCAAGACATGAGCCATGTCAAGCTTAAGCCTACTCAATTCCTGTTTCACAAATTCCAATTCGCTCATCACTTCTGCATACTGGTCACTCTCAATGTCCCCTGTTGTCATGGTCCGTGCATCACGCCTTCTCGATTTCTTTAGCATCTCAATGTCTCGCACCTTCGCCTTTGCCTTCGAATTCGACTTCTCGATTAACAAAGACAGATCTTTCACCTTTTTCTTTGCATTAGAGAGATCAGAATCTGCTTGGGCTCTTGCTGACTCAGCATCCCTTTTGCTCTCTTCGTATTGACCAATTTCCCTTCGTGCCAGATGGAGTTCCCTGGCTCTTGAAGAGGACTTTTTA
Source organism: Carya cathayensis (assembly GCA_011037825.1). NCBI lineage: Eukaryota > Viridiplantae > Streptophyta > Magnoliopsida > Fagales > Juglandaceae > Carya > Carya cathayensis. The sequence goes on along the minus strand of QGSO01000748.1, from coordinate 168,269 downwards.
AGAATTCAAAAGACCGATACATATGAGGGAAAGCAAATGATTGAAATTGAAAAGCAAATGGAAATGCTGAAATGGGGTTGAGACACTTCTTTACAATATACCTCTGAGAAATCCATCTGGGCTTTCTTGAGTTGAGGAGCACCTTCAAGAACCCTATCTCCATACAAATTAATGGCTGCTTTAACTGTCCCAGTTCTTCTATTACCAAACTCTGCTCTATCCATCTTTTCCTGTGCAACACCCAAGTGTGGAAATTATATGCACTTGCTCACTCTAGAAAGCTTTAGCTCAAAGTTCAAGCCAAAATTGTACAAACCAAATTCTTGGTTTATTTGTAGCTATCAAAAGTAAAGTAAAGGTTGAGATATTTTACAATTATATGCAGGCCTCAACATGGGAGACTCCCTCTAGTTCAAATTGTGGAAGAATATTCATTGAAGAATATGGAAACAGAGTATGAGATTGATAAAATATGCAGAAATGCTTACCTCAGAGTGTCTTTGGCTCTATCCGATGTTCTTTTTGTAAAAGGGAGGTTGTGTCAAGTTACAGAGGACGTGAAGTTCCAGTGGAAATCCCAAGAAGAAGGAATAAAAAAGATAAAACGGCAAAGTAGAGTGAATACAAATGATTGGCTGAGATTGGTTGGAACCATCGCCACCAAGCTTATGATTTTTCCCGTTTGGCCATTAAAAAGAAATTGTTCTGGAGTATATTTTTGTTTGGACTTTATTTTGGCCGGACAGCAAAATGAAAAACAAAAAACCCGACAATTTTTTTTTTTTTTTTTTTTTTTCTTGTTCGGTGATTTAAAGTAAAGGGAAACATTTCCATTTAGAAGTAGGGGTGAAAGTCGGCCGGTCTGGACCGGAAAAACCGACCGGACCGGCCAATTTGGACTGAACCAGACCGGACCGATCCTGGTCCCGGTCGGTCCCGGTCCTAATATTAGTGGACCGAAGTCATTCGGTCCGATCCACGGTCCGGGAGTTTTTCACCCCGGACCGGACCGAATTATTATTATTATTTTTTTATAATTTATATATATAATATATTGATTATATAATAATTGTATATAATTAATTATATAATTTTCATCTAACCTAATTCTATCACTAACTTGCCATTAAGTAATTATTAACTAATACTATTATTTAGAATTTTATACTAATACTAATATTTATACTAAATTACTAATACTAATAGAGTAAATTAATATTAGAATTTAGGACTCTAGACTCTAATATGGTATAAAAATAAAATAAATACTAATAGTCTAATATAGAGTATAGTTATATAACTTATACTTATATTAATATGGACTATAGTTATAACATATACCAAAAACTAAGTGGGTAGTCTATAAATAATATTACTAATAGTCTAATATATATAAGTTTATAACTATACTATATTACTAATAGTCTAACCTATAACTATACTATAACTATAATTTTCATCTAACCTAATTATATCACTAACTCACCATTAAGTAATTACTAATATACTATAGTAAATATAATATAGTAATGAGAGTCTAATATTAGTATAACTATACTAATTATAATAACTAATCTCTTAACTTAACTATACTATATTATATAGTTATTATATAACTATACTATATTACTAATAAGTAATCACTATAAGTCTATAACTATATATATTTAGTATTAAAGTATTGTTATATTCTTTAATGTATTTACTATTAATTACTAATACTATTAAGTCTTAAGAGTTATGGTATAAATTACAATATATGTATAATTTTATACTAATACAAATATTTATACTAAATTACTAATACTAATAATCTAGACTCTAATATGGTATAAAAATAAAATAAATACTAATAGTTTAATATAGAGTATAGACTATAGTTATACAACTTATACTTATACTAATAATTAATATAGTTATAACTTATACTAAATCACTAATACACTATAACTAATATTACTAATATATAGCTATACTATATTACCAGTAGTCTAATAGGCTAATACTAATACTATTATATAGTTATACTAATTATAATAAGTAATCACTATAACTTATAAGTCTATAACTATATATATTTAGTATTAAAGTATTATTATATTTTTTAATGTATTACTAATACTATTAAGTATTAAGAGTTAGGGTATAAATTATAATATATTTATAATTTTATAATATGTATTATATATTCCATAATGTATTTTGTATAAATGTGTTGCCATATATTATATAATAATATATATTCCATAATGTATTTGTATCAATGCTATAATATATTATTAATAATATTATACTAAATCACTATAACAATATAACTAATACTAATATATAGTTATGCTAATAGTCTACTATTACTAATATAATATAGCCAAATTGAATTACTAATAATCTAATACTAATACAATTATATAGTTATACTAATCATAAATTCATTATAACTAAATCATTGTAAGTCTATAACTATATATATTTAGTATCAATGTATTACTATATTANTAGCCGTCAAATATGACGATGCATAGTAACCTTTGTACTCCTATATATATCGCTGTAACCTTTAATGAAATTCATAAATTTCATAACACTGGAGTATATTTTTGTTTGGACTTTATTTTGGCCGGACAGCAAAATGAAAAACAAAAAACCCGACAATTTTTTTTTTCTTGTTCGGTGATTTAAAGTAAAGGGAAACATTTCCATTTAGAAGTGAGACCGGATACATTTAAAAAAAAAAAAAGTTCATACATGCGAGTTAAGAGCTCATTTGAATTCAAAGAGTGTTTTATCACATCTTATTATTATAACTTTTTAAAATTTTTATATAAAATATAATAAATAATTCAACTTTTTCAAAAATTAAATAATGATAATAATATTAAAAAAATTAAAATTCTAACAATATTTTATTCAAATTTTAACTATTATCTAAAATATATTATTTTATCTCTGAATCCAAACGAGCTAATACATTCGAAAAAGGGCCAGCATGAGATTTTAAGATTTTTATACTAATTCTTAATATTAATGATGTGTTTTTGCACATCAGTTATCGGGCTCAATCACCTGCAATACAAAGAAAGTATGGGGTCTCGGCCCTTGGGGTTAATGAAATATCTCTGATACTTATGTCAATTTATTGCTCCTTAGAGAAAATTCTTGTATACGAGAATGAGAACATAAGCAGTAATTCTGATCTGATACTCAGCTCTTATACTACTTGTAGAGGTAGTCCTCTGTACCCCACATCAAAGGTGTATGTCTTTCATACGTAGGACTATTCATATAAGTTGGGTTTTTACTCGGCCTGGACTGAAACCCGGATAACCAGGTTTCCGGTTATGTCCAGTCCGAAACTCATATATTCAAATTCGAGCCTATCCGGCCCGGATGCGGTTTTAATACACGTGTACTGATTTAAAAATCTGGTACCTGGATTTATTAACAAATAGAATGTTGAAATAGAATGCCCTAGCCACCCCCCCAAGAAACGCAGTAGCAAATCATTCTCTGACCTTTGTGTCTCTGGACCTCTGGTCTGCTATTTGCTCTCTCTTACTCTCGCTCCATCGCCATGTATTGTTTTTCACCCCATCACTCCGTCGTCTCCATCTCGCTCTCACTCTTTGGCGTCTTTAGGGTCCCAGTCTGTGACCAGGGAAGGGAAATTTTGGTATTTCATGATATGCTTGAGTTTTGAGTTTTGTAATGAGTTCGCAACCAGGTGAGGGAAATTTCGGTATTTCATGATATGCTTAAGTTTTGAGTTTTGTGATGGGTTTTGAGTTTTGAGTTTTGAGTCAGGGAAGATAAGGGTTGGATTGTTAAGTGTTGTGCCGAAACCCTAACCTTCTTCTGGTGAGTGCCAAAACCCTACTACTCTTAGATCTAAATTTCTTTTATCTTCCTCCCCGTTGATGGGTATTTTTCAAGTTTCGAATAACTTATCAAAGAAGAATACTCCACGTGACATTATTTTTGACACACAACATATCAATGTAGTTGATCTTCAGATTCTTCACAGCGGCTCGTGAATCGTGAGAGAATATAATGTGATTGAATTTCCTGACATCTCTCTTTTTCTTCTTTTGCAATGCTACTTCGTAAGATTAAAAAGTACTCTTCTCTAATCTTATTTCTTTATAAATTCAAATGCTCTATTTTGGTCAAATATTGTTTTAGAGAAGATTCAAATATTCTTTAAATATCACATTGAATGGAGCTAGTGATTTCATTGATGAATTTGTTGTTTACGTTCACATCTTACAAACAAAGACTTAGATACTTGTCTATATGCATAATTCTTTAGAAAGTGGTGTCTACATGTGAATGTCTTTGTATTGAGGATAATTTTGACTGTTCAAATTATATGGGACTTCATGTTGTCATCTTTGATGCGGCGTAACCTTCCTGGGTCACATTCTCGTGGCAAATTGGTGAGTGCGGCCACCTTCCGCACATTCTGTTAGAGATAGGGGTAGTATTGCATACATTGTCAGGACACGGTGCCTCACTGTGATCCTTATACGTGCTTAGTGTCAATTCTTAAGTACGGTGTATCCTTGTCATTACATGCAAGTGCAGGGTGGTGTCAGAAATATCGGTGTCCTATCACTCCACATCTACTTCCTTCCGCATGGATCCTGTGCCTCTTTCTCCTTTCTCTAATTAGTGGACCGATTACACTTTGGTCGTTAGAACTCTGGATAAGTTAGACTTAGCCTGGTAGGGAGTGTAAACGTCCCTTTGAGTTAATATTTGTCTTTTTTATTCATATGTGGCATAGAATTGGGAGAATTACTAAAAGGATTAGCAGTTTTCCAAACTAAAAAACAACTTATTTTCCCATGTAAAGCCAGATTGTTTGTATTTTCTTCAACATTTCTTGTAATATTTAAGTTTTATTTAAATAATGAGATGAAACGAGACGTGATGATTTATAAATAATAGTAAAATGATTTGTGAATAATAATAAAATGAAATGAGTTAAGATTTTTATAGGATTTTAAGAAAAAAGAAAGAAAAAATTAAATAAAAATATTATAAAGTTATAATATGTTTATAACATAGTTTTTTAATATTATATTTATTTTGAGATATAAAAAAGTTAAAAATTTTTATTTATTTAAAAATTTAAAAAAATTATAATGTATATGTAATGATTAGATTAAAAGTTAAAATATTAAAATTAAAAAATAATTATATTTAAATATTTAAAATCATTGAATTTTTCTACTAATTATTTATATATTACACATTTAATAAGAGAAAAAAATTAAAAAAATAATAAAAAAAAGTGATGTGTAGTGTATAAAATTTATGAATAGAATTTTTCTTTTACAAAAAGACAGTTTATTGTCGAAAAACGGACACATTCGTCGAGAAGTGAGTGAGGTGCAGTTGACCTGCCACGTGTTTGGCGGCAAGCCACACCAGCAAGAGCAGAGAAAAGAACCGTGAACATACGGAAGATCGATGGGCGGTAGCTATTCATTTAAATAAGATTTTTTTTTGGAGCTGGGAGCGTTCATTGTTTTTTTCGGATTGAATAATGCTATTTTGTCCTGTCAAACTTACTGGTGATGTTATAAATTAAAAAAAATTAATAATATAAACATAAAAGTTTTTTTTTATTTTATTTTAACGTATTTTTTCTTTGAATATAATTTTTTTATATTTTTTATTTTAATAAATTATATGACAGTATTATTCATTTGAATTAAAAAAAAAATTCTGAAGTTTATCAAACATCAGGTTATTTATATATATAACAAAAAAAAAAAAAGGATTTTACGGTTAAAAAGTATTGTAAATGTAAAATTTATGACAAAATATATATCAATTATTTTGGAATAGACATCCTTTTTATATCTTTTTGATCGCGTTTAAATGAAGTGTCAAGCCTTAAATGTGATTGTGAGATGTACGTTGGACTGTTGATTGATTACAGGTTTGAGGCCGAGAACTGATGTTGCCAACGTAAATATGAAAATAACTGCTGACCCAAACCTAAATTATAATGTGGAAGTATGGAAGCATTGGTTGCATTTGGAGCAGTGGCCCGGCATTTTAAAAATCGTACGGTATGATTGTTTCGGCTCTTTCAACTGATACTGGTGTCATTGTTTTAACGCATTTGGTATTGGGCCTTTTCTGTTTTGTATGTATGGCGGTCGGTTGTTGATCGGACGGTCTGAAAATTATTTATTGATTCGACCTGATCCGTTGGATTATGATTTATTTGTATAATTTTGACTCAAATATTATACGGTTCAGTAGATCTAGATATAATAGGCTCCGTTCTTTGTATTTTCAACATCTGCAGCAGAAATTGTGCAGAAAGATTATGAATCCATTGACACAATATACATGCATATATATCGGAATACAACGAACACCAAAACAATGACAGGGTCATATATTCAGTTCTTGGGGAAATGATTTGAAAACAATGAGATGGGTTGTAATAACAACAGCATATATACTGCAAAGATCTATCGGCCTCTTCAATTACTAGCAGTAGATTGACTTTAAAAAAAAAATACAGTCAAAACCAGCCCAACACACGCAATATTAGGTCAGCTAAAGAAATGTTCTGAATCTAAATTTAGTCGATTTTACTGCCCAAAATACATCTCAATGCATCAATATTTTCATTCTTTTTCTTCTCCTCCGTTTTCTTATCGTTCCTCATGACAACAGCAGTTCGTGCTCTGGATGCTACAGGTTTGCTAGCTTTCTCCTCTCTTGTTTCTTTTTTATTTATTTTTGGGAAGACCAACATATATATTCTTCTTATTTCATTTACATTCACGTCTTTAAAATCTGTTGCCGGTGATGAACTTCAAGACAAGGTTGTGCATCTATCTTATTTATTTATTTATATGGTTTCTGTTGGATGTTTTAACTATCTTTTTCTGTTAAGATACTGAAATGACCGGTCGTCTAATTAAACTTCATACACAGATGCTTGTTTTAAACGTAAATTATTATAAGATGCTGATCAGAACTGTAGTTGAATAGCTTATAATCTGATGCAGAGACAGTATATTTAGTTTCCAGTTTGCTTTCTCCAGACTGATCCACATGACAATATGCATGCAACTAAAACACAGAATTTGTATGGACTCATGTAGGAGAACTGGGCATTGAGTTCTATTGACACCCTTGATGTTGAGTAACTTATAAATGTGTATGATGCCGAATACCTTCTTAATTTGCTTGTTGCAAATCTTCCGTCCGGCAACCAGTTTTAGAGACTTCCTCCCACCTGCCGTTCAGAACTTTTAAAAGATTCGGATGCATTCTCAATACTTCTCTCTCGAAGGAAAAAAAAAAAAAGTAAGCAAAACAATATAAAATTAGGTTAGTTGAATAAAATTGTTTTCTTTACTATATATGTCTAAGAAGGGAAAAAATAAAACATGTCAATGTCAAGAATGGGATTCGAACCCATGCCCTTTCGGACCAGTACCTGAAACTGGCGCCTTAGACCAACTCGGCCATCTTGACACATGTGAAGTATGTATCGCTGTTAGTTATTATCATCTACTAGCTAGGTTTGGAGTTTACTAGGTTTCAAACTTTCACGCTCTCATATCCTTCAAGTGAAGAGAACCAAGTAATTAATTAGACTGATCTCAAATTGAGAAGTATTGATCATGAAATTTTATAGTGAAAACCTAAGTGGGGTTGGCAATCAGTATTAATAATCGATTATAATCGTATTCAATGCTGGGGACCGCAGCTGGTGATCAGAGAGAGAGATCTAATGGCGCTAGTTGTTTGTTGTACCTAAATGGAGAACGAACGAGTTTGGGTAAAAACCAAATGACAATGAAAATGGAACATGATTTTGACGTATCATTGCGCAGTGCTTCGACTTTAAAGTGTTTTTCTTTCTCATTTCGTCTTACCTTAGTCAAGGGTTTTGCCGTGAAAACAAAAGATTCCAACGAGTCCGATGAATGCATGTCCTTATCTTTTTGTGTCTTAATTAATTAGCATCACTCAATTTTATTTTTTTATTTTTTATTTTTTTATTTTTAATGTTCTCGGGATCTAGCTCATGACAGCTTCATGTCATTAATGCCTGAACATGCATGGAGGCGGGAAAAAAGGATAGTGAGTGATCATCTAACACATTTATTTTATATATTATTGCATTATACACGTGTCACCTTCTGATGAACCTTTTCCAATCGAAGCGGGTGATGAAGGATCCTATAAAATGATTTGTATGGGAACTAGAATTGGCAGGCAGAATATTATTATCGTCTCGCTAGCTATCTATTCCATACTAGTGTTTCAAAGTTGAAGATGAAGAAGGTGTGTAGTGTTCTACTTTGTGTCGTGGTGGCGGTGGCAGTGCTACTGTCTGAAGCACCACTCGCGGCGGAGGCGGTGACATGCAATTACACGGAATTGAGCCCATGCCTAGCAGCCATCGTGTCCCCGGCAAAGCCGTCTGCTACTTGTTGCCAGAAGCTGAGGGAACAGAAGCCATGCCTTTGCGTGTACTACAAAAATCCAAACCTCAAGCAGTATGTTAACTCTCCTGGTGCCAAAAGGGTCGCTAGCAGTTGCGGTGTTACCCTCCCCAAGTGTTAGCTTAAAAAGTTTATCAGTTTATGGGCTATGGAGCGAATGTGGTAAAAGAATTATTATATGTAATGAATAATTCCGTACAATAAAGTTTTATTGTGGACATGTTTCTCTCTCTGTTTCTGGTCATGACACAGCTTTGCGAAAATTTACTAGATTCTCTATATATGTTGTGACGAAATGATGGCAATTATAAGGAATATGTCAGGAGGGAAAGTAGTTGACATAAGAAGAAAAAATAATTAATGATGCCCGATCGATCATTTTGATTGATTTTTATTACGAATTCTTTCGTTTTTTATTTTAGTTGAGAACAACCTTTTTCCTGTCCAACAGAAATTTCCCAATTTACATCGACCATATTTGAACCAACTTCTCATACATATCACAGTACTTATACTATAGAATGTTGGTGCATTCCCCAGCATGTTTCATGGTAATCTATAGTAACCGTGTTTTAACTGATCAGTTTTATACGAGGACCTGCAAAACACGGGTCTACAACACATGGGAATCCATTGACCACTATTGATGTACGTACGTAGGACTTGTCCCTTCTGCTAGGTTTCCAGTACAGTTATATATAATTAATGTCTAGATCAAGGAAGAATGCCTAAAAAGAAAAGACATTTTAAGGATATTCGGAAGGTATGCATGCAGTGATCGATATTTGAGTATAACATCGCTTAGTGGAATTAAACAGCTAAGACTATTGGCATTGGCTTCATCAAAGTCATTTTTAAAATTTGATGAAAAGTATAAATTTTTCATAAATCTAAAATCTTTCTATCTATAATCTTACATTGGATTAGTCATTGGATTCATCAATAATAATAATATAATTTTTTTTTTCATATTTTACAATTAAACTAACTATATGTACATTAATAATTTAATTTGATATTTAAATTATTGATTTCTAATTAATTTTTTTTCCTCAACCTAATTACCAACAAACACATTTTGCCAACCATTCTTCTACCTAACAATCATATATATAATAATTTAAGGAACCAACAAACACATACAATTTGTTCATCCACCAATTATATTATGCCAATATTTTATCTAACCAATATTCATATCTACAATGTTTGAAGCAAAAAAACACTTCCACAACCACCCTTCTTCTCTACCTAAATTTTACTTCTACAATTCTATCATCGATCAAACACATTCATTCCACCATACACAATATCCAACATTCATATCCATAATTCTTCAAACCAACTTGTAGATGTAGCTAACCGTCCTTCTTTTGCCAAGATTTATAGATGTAGCTAATAGTCTTGGATTAAGCCCTATAAATATATTCATTCTTTAACTACTTCTCACTCATCAAAAACTAATATTTCTTCTACCAATTCTTCGCATTTTTTTCTCTTAGTTCCCTATGGATCCCTTTCTAAATACTCGTTATATGTTAGATGAAAATTATTTTGATCATGAGGATCTTAGAGCATTCTCATCGGATTAGCTATTTCTAAATTTTATTGTACTTTTTGACTATTAGATGTAAAATACAGTTGCAATGGATTATGGATTAACAAAAATTATAGCTTTTAGCTACAGTATCGGCAGAGGAAAACTCAAATTTGATTTGCATTGTACAATGACTAAATCTTATTTTATTATTATCTATAGCTCTCCCTCTCTCCTCTTTTGACTCACAACAGCAGTGAATTTCTTAATAACGCTAGTTAGAGAAATTAAACTATTAATCTACTCTTTCCTCTACAACTATTATAGCCTAAATTATGGATTAAAAAAAAAAAGCTTAAAACCTGGACCCATGGTTCTTTGAGATCTACACATATAAATAAACATATAAATAGGTAGAATAATAAAATATGATAAAATAAATTAAATTAATAATTAAAAAAAATTAATATTTTTTAATTATTAATTACTTATTACTATATAATGAATAAATAGATAATCTAATGTAGAAATTTGATGTGAATAATTAAAATAAATTCATCTTATATTATTTTATTGTTATATAATAAAAAAAATAGTTATTCTAATGTGGAGACTTATATAAATGGAATAACCAAAATTTAAATTCATCTTACATTCATCAAAATTGTCCTTTACATATGGATAATTCATTAACAATGCTCTTATGATAGAAGCAATGGCCATACGTACATAGACATCGACATGCACCCGAGGGAGCATCTTCTTCACGTCGTTCCAATTCCCAACCTCGTATGTTCATCCGACGCAATCCATTGGACAGTCATGAATGCCTTTGGAAGGATTACTTTGCTCAACCGCCAATATATCCGCTAAACATTTTTAGGAGGCGATTCCGAATGAATCGTAATCTTTTTTTACTCATACATTCTGCAGTTGAGACTCATGATGATTATTTTGTCCAAAAGAGAGACGCTAATGGTAGGCTTGGATTGTCTTCCCTTCAAAAGATGACCACGGCAATTAGCATGCTCGCATATGGGGTAACAGCAGATTTTATGGATGAGTATGTAAGAATTGGAGAAAGCACTACACGGTTGAGTATGAAGAAATTTGTAAAGGCAATCGTGTCAATCTTTGGGGGTGAGTACTTGAGGTCTCCAACTAGAAATGATATAGCGAGGTTACTAGAAGTTGGACAAAGGCGTGGGTTTCTAAGAATGTTGGGTAGCATTGATTACATGCACTGAAAATGGAAGAATTGTCCTAGTGCTTGGAAATGTATGTACTCTGGTCACGTAAATGAATCCACTATTATTTTGAAAGTTGTTGCCTTTTACAATCTTTGGATATGGCATGCTTTTTTTTGTTTGCCTGGGTCTCATAATGACATCAACGTACTCGATTGATCTTCTGTTTTTGCTGCGTTAGCCGAAGGTCGTGCTCCTCCGTGCAACTATACTATCAATGGTCATGAATACACAATGAGATATTATCTTGCTGATGGTATATATCTTTCATGGGGAACATTAGTAAAAACAATTCCTGCTCCACATGGGAAAAAAAAACATTTTGCTGCTTGCCAGGAGTCTGCGAGGAAAGATGTGGAACGTGCCTTCGGAGTACTCCAAGCTAGATTTGCAATTGTGTGTGAACCTGCAAGGTATTTCCAACCTGAAGTTCTAAAAGATATTATGTACGCATGCATTATCTTGCACAATATGATCCTTGAAGATGAGCGTCATCTATATCTCGGGGTTGACCAATTCAATTATGAAGCCAATGATGATATTCCATCCGAGCCAATTTCACGCGATAATATATCAATAAATTCATGGAGTTTATTGCCCAACATCATCGTATTAGAGATAGAGGCACTCATTCTCAACTCCAAGTCGACCTTATCGAGCACTTATGGAAAATGCATGGCCGAGCATAATATGGATTTCTTGAATAGTGCAACCACCTTGTGGTGTATTGTAGTACTCATAAAAATGTGGTTATATTTATGATTCCCTTTTTATATTTTTAATGTTGAGAACCTATAACTAGTGGTAGTTTAATAGCCAACAGTTTCATTGTAATGCTCAGTATAACATTGTGGTCACTTTTGATATGTTTTAAAAGAAGCTACTACAAAACCACTCGGGTTCAACTCTAGTTCCTTAACTTATCTGACATCCATACACACACACTCAATTATATATATATATATGCTTGTATATATTTTTACCTTTTATATATGGATATATATATTTATATATATTTATTTATATTGAGCTCGTTGCTCTAGTTCCTTGATCTCAAATAAACAAGTTCCTGGAAGTTAGAATGGAGAAATAACCAACATCCATAAATAAATTCAGATTGTATATATTTTTACATTTTATTAACTTACATGGATATATAAGTTAATATATTTATTTATATATTAGTGCAATGCTCTAGTTCCTTGATCTCAAAATACTCCACCATGTGAATAAACTACACAAATAACACAAGTTCCTGGAAGCTAGAATGGAGAAACAACCAACATCCAAAATAAATTCAGATTGTATATATTTTTACCTTTTATTAACTTACATGGATATATAAGTTAATATATTTATTTAACACTTATGTAAATACTCTAGTTCCTTGATCTCAAAATACTCCACAATGTGAATAAACTACACAAATAACACAAGTTCCTGGAAGCTATAATGGAGAAACAACCAACATCCATAAATAAATCAAATTGTATAAATAAATTCTGCTGCAGTTAATAGCACAAAGATAGATCCAAAGATTAAACAAATAAATTCAGACTCAAGTCATCAATCCAACCACATAACAAAGACACTAATTCAGCCTTAATAAATGACACAATAAACAACTTTCATTCAGATTTTCCTTTCCATAAACAGATCCAAATACAGAGTTTCTCAATACAAACAACTTCCAACCACAAACACTACCAAAATATCCCGCAAACACTTCCAAAATACAAGCTACTTCACAAAATTTCATCCCCACAAACACTTTAACAAATTCTGGCGGATTCACACAGCTTCTAACTACAAACACTTCCAAAATACAAGCTACTAAACAAATTAGAATCACCAACAAACACTTCCAAAATACAACCAAACGGTCGAGCATTAAAATGTAATAAAATAATTGAATGATGAGTGTATAGTAGTCCTTCAAATTTGAAGGAAACCGGAGAATCCCTGTAGCTCAAAACTTCACATTGTATTGTTTGCCGAGACCAATACAGCGGTAATTTACACCACTTCATCATTTTATGCATTTGGCTTGGCTTTTGATGAGGCCAATGCCAATGCTCTAAAGGAATGAAAAGAAGTCAAGTAATGCTACATACAGTCATGGAATGTGCAAACGCTAAGCAATCGCTTTGAAAAAGAGTGGGGTCCACGATTAAAAAGTTAGTTTTTTTTTTTTCATGTGAGTCACATATTAATTTACTTCTTTTAAAAAGACTACATGCTACTTGCATAACCACGACTATAAATATCATTTCTCAAAGAAGCCATGGCCAAAATTTACTTGAATTAATATTCTTCTATTTCCTAAGTAACTTGTTGGCCAAAAACTTCCATTTCCATATATATATATATATACTAGTAAATGGACTATGTGCAAGGCACATATGACCTGTGAATTCATATGTAATAACATATCAATTGAGTTAATAAATGATATGAATATATATAAATCACAAATAAAAAATATCAGGGCGCTGAGTAGTTGGATCAAGTCTGGAGGGTGAAGAATATGAAGAAGGAGTGGTTGGAGTAGTTCCCACGGCCTTGTATGCATGCCAGAAAGATAAAGAGAGGGAAAGCAGTGATGGGTTCATCTCTCTTTTTTTTTTTAATAAAAAAATAAAATAAAAAATACAAAATAGCTGGTTATACCACGGTTTCCATAGGCGGTTCTGTAGCCAAACTGTGGGCGAGGAAAGAGATTACGGAGACCTGCAAAGACAGAGAGAAAAAAAGAAGGCACTGACTGATCCTTTGATGCAGCTGTAAATCACATAGTTAGTGGAGAAATCATTAATATTAATTCGCCAACCTCCATATTCAACAAAAACGGTAGCCACGTTTTTAAACCGGACAAGCGCCGCAAGGCTATTCTACTACATCTCTTGTCTCTTGTAGAGAGACGCTTCACGATGGACGCCGTGAAGCATTAGAGGTGATTCGTCATTCCTTTCATAATTTTCTCTATAAAAGAGATATTCAGCTCATCTTCACTCGCATCCCATCTTCTTTACTTTTCTGTAATTAGTCTGCATTCTTACTCTGTAATCTCTTTCTGCATTCTGACTCTGCAATGGCTCAGCAATCTTCTCGTAACCAATACATGAGATATTCAACACCCTCTTCATCAGCTGTTTCTGCTTCCGCTATTGGTGCTGTAGTGCAATACAATAATGATCTGACTAATAAGTCAGATGTTGAAGCTATCTACGAGCTTGTAAATCTCGGTACCCATTACTCATCAGCTATTTATGCATTTTCTCAGCGACTACAATCCAAACCTTATGATTTGGACAAACTCAATGAGAAAATTTTTATCCTTCAGCGCCTTCTTCACGAGTCTAACATGAAGATAGAAGCAATAAAGCAAGAGAATAGGAAATTAAAATCTCTGCTTAAGTCTTCTTTTAGATTGCCTACTGCTTTAGATAAGGATGCCATGCAGATTCTTGAAGAACAAGATCGTTTAAAGAATGAGGCGAAATGCCTCAAATTTCTGTAATTTTTTTCTTCAAGATAATAAAATAATATTTCAGAAATATTCATATTTGTGTTTCTATCTTCTGGTAGATATTCTATGTGTTCCATTTTATTTTTGGTAGCAGATGAGGGTTGCATTAACTTTTACGTTTAAAGTGAAAACTAATAGATCTAAAGGAATAGATATAGATCTGTCAATACACAACAAAAATACATGTTCAACACCCAAAAAAATCACTTTTTTTCTCTTTCAAAAAATCAACTCGGAGATGAAAATAAAATAAAGATGACTTAGAAAATAGAGAAATAAAAATAGAAGGAAGCAGTTTTGATGGTTTTGCTTTACCTTTTGTGGTTTAGAGGGTGCAAAAGTGGTTTTGTTGTTCTGGTGAATACCTTGAATTGCAGCAAAACTCGTACAGCTTTCCTCCGCTTAGCAAAGGTCACCTGCGTGTTGATCTTGTTCTCGATCCTCAACATGAACAAAAGAAAAGAAGAGAGAGAAAAAGTTTACTTTCGGAGAGAAGAGGAAAGAGAAAGTGAAGATGAAAGTCTGAAAGAGAAAAAACTTGAATCAAAAAGAAAAAAAAAACATATGAACACAGATAGAAAAAGAAATTGTTCTGTGGATCTGAAAAATAGAAATCAAACGAAAGGAAAAGAAAAACTTGAATAAATTTTTTACAAACAGATCTGAAATAAACGCAAGAAAATCAACCAAAAACATATCTCTTCATATCTTTGTAGATGTATTCAGACCTGTTTGTAGGGGAAGAACTGTGAAGAGATGGTGGGCGGAGGTGGTGCGACGGCGCCGGAAACGGCTCAAAACCGTGCGGCTTAGATGGGCTGTAGGTGGCTAACGGTGGCTCGGATGGAGGTGAAACTTGGTGGGGATGTTCACCGGTGAGAGGGGAAGAAAACTGGGTGGGTGGTGTACGACACCTCCACCGGACGGGGGTGCAATGGCCGGCCGAAGTAGGGGCGACGGGAAGGAGAAAAGAGAAGGGGAGAGCACGGGGAGAGAGAGAAAACAAGAAAGAAGCACGGGAGAGAAAAGAGAAACGCACGGGAAGAGAAAAGAAAGAAAGAAGAAGAAATAATTATCTTTACTGTGCATTTCGAATTTTTTATTATTTTTACTGTGTAGGAATCGAATTATTATATTTACTGTGTATCGTTACTGTGTAGTAACGAAAATATCAACGATTTATATTATTTTTTATTATATTTACTGTGCATCGTTACTGTGTAGTAACGGATAATTATCTAATATATAGCAGCTGGACCAACATGATCGATGATGACGATGATGATGCGATTCGGCATGGATCCCTAACTTTTTAATTCCTTCGTCTAACTTCTGGAAATCAGCTAGCCCAACTTATAATTAACCACCAAGTACATATATAATTAATGAAAAATTGAGTACGTAATTATTTTTAAAAAATGAATAAATATAAAATTCATATAAAATAAAAATTAATTTTTAAGAAAAATCTTAATTATTTTTTAAAAATAATTACACAATATTTATATATTATATAATTGTACTTAATATTACTCATAATATATGTAAGCACTGTAATACTCATGTGTAGAAAAATATTATTTTATTAAATGGAGACGTGGAGAAATGATAAAACAACTACACCTTTCCCATTTTTCTACAACTTTTTAATAAAATAATATTTTTTTTAATTTTATTTTAGTTTTGATTTTGATTTGATGTGTTTGGAAGAGTGTGGTACTGAAATACAAATTTATCGAGATCCGTTGTAATTATCTATCGAAATATTTACTGTGAATCCGAATTTTTTATTATCTTTACTGTGTAGGAATCGAATTATTATATTACTGTGTATCGTTACTGTGCACAATTATTATCTTACTATGCATCGTTACTGTGTATTTACTGTGCATTTTGAATTATTTATTAATATATTTACTGTGAATTTTAAATTTTTTATTATTATTTTTCTATTCATTCGAATTATTATATTATCTTTACTGTGCATTACTGTGAGGAATCGAATTATTATATTATTGTACATAGTTACTGTGTATTATTGTGTAGGAATCGAATTATTATATTATTGTGCATAGTTACTGTGTATTACTGTGTAGGATGAAATTGGATATCACTATAAAGAGGAATGATAAAATTAGAAGAAATGTTGTGTTCACTATTCATCTGAAGATAGGCGCTTTTATATATAGAAGATATATAATATATATGGCTGTCTTTTCAGGGCAGTGTTGTTGGCTATCACACCACTAGAGGTCCAGTTTGAACCAGACTAATTGGACTAGATGAATTTCTTTGACTAATTGGACGAATTTCTTTGACTAATTGGCCTAGATGAATTTCTTTGACTAATTGAACCCAATTCCGCACTTCAGTTGAACCTTCTTTGTTAGTGCTTTTTCTATTTTTTCCTCCGCGAATTCCTTCTGGAAGTCACACTTCTACACCAAACTTCTGGGTCCCAGTTAAATTGCCCCTTTGACCCGTTGATTTAGACGATCCCCTCATAATAAGAGTAAGATTTCCGATCCCGAACGCACCACGGCCTCTTTAGTTTAATTTCTCTGCGCACGTCTGGTGTGGTTGAAAAAATTGAAGATGAAGAGGGTGCCTTTTGCAGCGCTTTGTGCCATGGTGATGGTGGCTGTAGCGACGTTGCTCTTAAACGAAGCGCACACAGCGAACGCGGTGACATGCAGTCCCATAGAGATGAACGCGTGCATACCGGCGATCACGGCGTCAACGCCGCCCTCAAGCCTGTGCTGCCGCAAGGTGAGAGAGCAGAGGCCATGCCTTTGTGGATATCTCAAGGATCCAAACCTCAGGCAATACATCAACTCCCCCAACGCCAGAAAGGTTGCAAGCACCTGCGGCGTTCCCTTCCCTAATTGTTAGCTTTATTAATTGGGTTATACTTCCATCCACTACAAAGCTAACGTTCTAGAGATATCGATATTCAATAAAGAATTACAATGTTCTATGAGTACCGACTCTGTCGTCAAGAATCAAGATGTGCAATTCCTGATAATTATAAAAGAATATGAATTCACTAATACTTACTTTATTAACTATTAAGAAAAATAAGAATATATGAGTAGGCATCAGATGCATATTTGACAGTAATAGTATCATTTTTCTTATTTTATTTTCCTTTTGGTAATTAAAGCTCTTTATTCTGCGTAAAATTATTATCCGTTACTACTACTGCCCCCATCAAATGAGGTTGATGGTTGGAGTACTCGAGACCAGCTACCAATCAGTACTTGATCTAAATGAACTTACTTTGTGCAAGTTTCCCCCTTGATGATACAATATGAAAAACAAAATAAAAGAAAGTAAAAAGTAAATTTTTCGAGAAAAAGAGAGATATTTTATATTTAAGTATAAAATAAATAATAAAATTTATATTGCTTTTATTTAATTTAAAATTTAAAAATAAGTAATGATTTCAGATCAGTATAGAGATAAAGATATTGGACTGCTTGATACAGTTGATAGCGAGCTGATATGCAATACTGTATTGGGCAAACTTTGAATCGTATGGCCGACATTGACAAGAATTGAACGAGCTCCCTTTCCGTGAACTTATCAGGATGATTCCTCAGTGGAAACTTTTGACGGAATTTTCGTTTTCTTTTATAGATGAGATAAAATGGAATTATTTAAAATAAAAATTAAAAATTAAATAAAATATTAATAGAATATATTTATTTAATATTATTTTTTATTTTAAAATTTGAAAAAATTAATATATTTATATTATTTTGTATATAAATTTGAAAAAATTATAATGATAATATGACACGATATGAAAAGTTTTTTAAAAACAAACAAGCACATGATGCTTGACCACTAAAATTACATGAGACCAGCAAAATACAAGACTAATTTTTCTTTATTAATTAGTCATTGATGAGATTTATAATTCCAAATTTCCAAGCCCCTTGCCTTGCTTCCAACCTCTTTGTTGGGATTTTATCATTGGTTTTTCCTGGCCCCCGTGGATTGTCAATTGCGGGAAAAGGCTTTTATGAAACACTTCACAAAACTGACTTAGAGGAAACATGGGCCGGTATCGAAGGACATTGAGCTCGACTTTGTGGCCCAATAACATTTGTAACTGTGCATGTCCATACGTTGAATTCTTAAATATCGTTTAGGTTATACAGATGAGATAAGAAATTTGTAAATAATAATAAAAGAGTTTGAGTTAAACTTTTTATAAGATTTTAGAAAATGAAAGAAAAAAATTTGAATAAAAAAATTATAAAGTTAAAAGAGGGTTACAATATAATATTTTAATATTATTTTTATTTTAAAATTTAAAAAGTTAGATTTTTAGAAGTTTGAGAAGGTTGTAATAATTAGATGAAAAAGTTGAAAATTTGAAATTGAAAAATGATTGTGTTTGAATAGTATTTGCATGTTGAAATGAGATGGAATGAGATGATTTAAAATGTTTGTGAAACCATTTGAGATTATCATTTTAGATTATTTCACTACTATTCATAAACAGTTTACTATTATTTAACTACTATTCATAAATTATTTCACTATTATTCACAGATGATTTGAAATATATAGTACTTTTAATATCCAAACATACCTTATTAATTTATTTTTTCAGTTTATAATATTTCTACAAAGAAGACAAAACACACGTGGTATGTACAATAATTATGTCATGAAGTATATGTGTTCTATTTATATATACATGCATAGCATGTTCCACGTTCCTCGATCAACTGAATGTAATGGGAATAATTAATTTATTGCTTACGCAAAAGATTGGCTAGCTTAGCCTATTAATGCCAACTCGTATTCATTAAAAAGCATTAAGGTTCATTAGGACACATTTGAATTATAATAGTACATTCATTGTTCACATGTTTAAATTAGAATATATACAACTCATAATTGTTCATATGTTTAATAAAATATGTAGGCAATTTGGATTATTTTCAAATACAAACGGACTTTGGGATAATTATTGGTACATAATGTAATAAATTATAAATAACCTGATCGATCTAGGGATAATGTTTGAGAAAGGTGGTTTATATATGATTAAGAGGGAAAAAATAAATGAACATTTATTAATTAAATCCAGTATACCTATACTTGGTACAGCCTAGGACCGTAATATATATAACTTAGTAGGTGCTAATTATATTATCTTCAAAAGTTCAAGAAAATTGGGATAAGATCATAATATAAAAGAGTTAATGATCTGATCATACCAACTACTCACATGAATTTGTAATGAGTTAGTCTACATACAATCTCCATTTGGGGACAACTCATGTAATTATGTTTAAAAAAAATCTAAAATGATAATAATATCCTTTTTAAAATGATATTTTTTTTTCTTTTACCCTCATTATTAATGAAACTGCAAACATAATACATCACTCAAAATTGTAAATAGAATTTCTCAATTAATATATGCTTTATTTATGAAGTTTTAATAGATAGATATTGAATTATATAAGATTTGCAGCTCTCGGCCTTCCTCCTGAACAATTAATAGTTCTTCCCAAACAACTTTTCGTGCTTTAATTTTAATGAACAGTTGTATAATGAACAGTCGTGAGCAATCCACAATACTTCTACAAGTAAGTTCGTTTTTTCTTAAACTTGTTACTTGAAAAAATCTATACATCACACTATCATCTTGCTTTCATCTTATTATATAATATATGATACATTTATTACTATTAGATGATCCTTTATTAGATAATTCTTTATCATCCAATGATAATAAATATGTCATATCTTATATAGTGAGATAAAAATATGATAAAAATATGATGTATAATATTACTCTTTTAACCTAAGCTAACATGTACCAAGGCTCAAAAAATCGAAATCAGAATAAGGACCGGTTCAATGAATTGGATGATTCATGACAATTTTGAATAAGATATTCTATTGTTAATAAAAAGTATTTAAAATCATATATGATGCAATTCAAGCATTTTATATCATGTATAAAAGAGTATAAAATATAAATTTATTAACTAATTTCAATAAAAATATTATATGAATTTAAATAGTTTTAATAAACATATAATTTATGTATTTAACCGCAATAGCCAACATTTTTCTTGCCTTATATATTAAAAATATAGAGACCATTAAGTTATAAACAAATAGAAAATGTAGTATTTTAAGTACAACCATAAATTTAATATTAAACACTAGTCATGTCCTTAATTTTTTGTTGAACTAAAAAAATAAAGAACTACACGTTTTATCTTTCAATTTTTCTACAGTTCTAATTTAATACAATGATGAAAAAGTTAATATATGTTTAGTTATATCATATTTTTACACAAAAAGAATAAAAAGAAAAACTCAGTTGTTAGACAACTTAACAATAAATACAGTTTTGAATCGGTTCAAAATCGACTAGAATCAATCAATTGAAACAGTTCAATAAATGATTCAAAATATTCACTAAAATTAATACGGTTTCTTATCAATTCAATTTAAATCGACTTAAATGGAATCCATATTTCCAACCATGCATGTACTAGGTATTGGTTTATTATTTATCAACCTATCATTTTATATAGGAAAATTATATAAATCATATTACTATCTTACTTTATCTTATTAAAATTAATGTGACATATTTATTATTATTGATTGATTATTTATTACATATTTTTTATTATTTAATAATAATAAATATATTATATCTTATTTAATAAGATAAAAATATAGTATATAAACTTATTCATAACGTGATAAACTTTCATAACTGCCAGCAGTACTCTGGGACAAGAATATATATTATTGGAAGATGATTAATAGCACCGTATTAAATGCTTGATGCTCTTTTAATTTACATATACAGCTAGCCTTGTCTCACCCGAACAATCTAGCAACTTAATTGAGAAGTGACCCCACAAAAGTAATTATGGAGGGATTTCCTTCGATCCACATCATGTGCTAATCCATTTCTCTACCTACTCCAGTCTCCAGATCAGCTTCTCCTCAGATTTGACCCCATTTATTATATCCTACCTCCCCAAGATAAGCACTAACCACGTGTCAACTCTCCCGCATCTTCCCATCAACAATAGGTAACCTTCGGGGATATCTCCTGCCAGTGTACCCTAATTTCAGATTTATTACTGAATTAACTCCTCCTGCCATGCTTAATCTCATAAACCATATTTTTCTCAAAAGGAACTTCCCTTTCTTTTGGTAATATGTATCAAATTTTACTTTCCATGCAAGAGAATGGCATTATCCTTTAAACTTATTACATTTCTTGTACAAACTTATGTGACATTTTCCACATCTAACTACTGAATTGAGGTCGACGGTCCACATTAAAATAAATAATTAAATTAATATAGTCTTAACAAATTACTTTTGAAGGTATATATCAGACATTCTTCGAGCACTTTAATTAGAAGTGTCGGGCACATTAACGATCTCATATATATAGTGGCTAACCAGGTGGGTCTCCATCGAATGTATGAATATTGTCGTGAATCCTTAGAGATCTAGTTTCCAAGATTGAGGGCTAGACAGACAGTGCACGATTTTTTGCTTTTATTATGAATGAATGAGCCTTGTAGTTGTTGAGGAAAAAAAAAATGTAAGGAGGAAAAAAAAAATGTAAGGAGGTTATAAATGCGATGTAGTAAATTCACAAACGCTAGTATATATTTACTTCAGTTTTTTGTTTTTTTAAACAATAAACTAAATTTAGATTTAATGGTACTGTAAATGCACAAGAGACTTGAGTCGTGTCTTGCCAACCAGAGTTCTTGGAATTTTGGAACAACATACGCGGCGCCAGGACTACGTACGCAACTGTTCTTACACTCCGCCCCTCTTAATTAACTGTGTATGATTATTAGTACGTATAATAAAATCAACCCGTTTGCCTTGGCTGTTCTTTCTCCCCTTAAAGTATTTATATGGATATTTAGACAGCCTTCCAGCTAGAGTATATCCAGCCTTCAAAGCCATAGTATATCCTTCTTACGGCCATGGCCTCTGATCTATCTGTGATCCTCCCTCGCGTTCTCATCGTCTCTAGACGTACCGTTCGCAAAAACAAGTTCGTAGATTTTGTCGGTACGTACGTTCTCTGCTTCCACTTCCATGTTTCTTGTATAATCGAGTTTCAATACCATATTGTTGTTTTATTTTCCTCCTCTCATTAAGAATACTCCAGAACTCTGAAACATCATGAATTTTTTCCCCCCCAGAATACGCTAATATTGTCTATATGTAATTCTCAGGCGAATATCATCTCGATCTCATTGTAGGCAATGGTGCAGTACCGGTCATTGTTCCTCGTGTGAACGGGCCGGGTTCATATGTTGTTGGAGAGCTTCGAGCCCATCCATGGTGTCCTTCTTTGTGAAGGAGAGGACATTGATCCGTCTCTATATGAAGATGAAACCTCTGTTCTTTCGCCAGAAGAATGGCAAGAAATCAGGGGGCTTCATTCCAGTGATACCGCTGTTGATAAAGAAAAAGATACGATCGAGTTGAGGCTCGCGAAGCTCTGCCTAGAAAGAAACATACCCTACCTGGGAATCTGCAGGGGTTCACAGGTATTAAATGTTGCATGTGGGGGTACCCTTTACCAAGACATAGAGAAAGAGCTATCAAAGAGGTGCCCAGAAAGACCAAGTGTCGAGCACATCGATTATGATAATTATGATGGGCATAGGCATGTGGTTAAGGTGGTGGAGAATACCCCCTTGCATCATTGGTTCAAGGATTCTTTGGAGGATGGGAGAATGGAGATTATGGTGAACAGTTATCATCACCAAGGGGTTAAGAGATTGGCTCAGCGATTTGTGCCAATGGCATTTGCACCTGATGGTCTAATTGAAGGGTTTTATGATTCGGATGCTTATAATCCTGATGAGGGTAAGTTTATTATGGGACTTCAATTTCATCCAGAGAGAATGAGGCAGCATGATTCGGACAAATTTGATTATCCAGGATGTCCATTTGCTTATCAGGTTTCTTTATGATTCATTTTACATATGAGCTACCTGTCGTCTAAGATATAATATCTAACAGATTCATGATTGACATGCATGTTTGATTTGTTTATTTATTTTGCATAATGATTAAAACATATTGAAATTGTGCAGGAGTTTGTGAAGGCGGTTGTTGCTTATCAGAAAAAGCTAAACAGCAAAACATTAGTACCAAAACCGCTAAAGCTCGATCAAGAAATGGAGAAGAAAAGAAAAGTTGTTATGCAGAGTTTCTCGATTGCAAGAAATATTTACACAACTGGACGTGGGATTCCTTCCTGGAAAGAATCTGAACTAGAAGCTGGAGCAGAATTTCTTGAGGTATGTATTGTACAGATATACACATCAAAGAAGCCTTTGAGATCATTTTCCTTTGTTTTTTCTTTAATGCAAACTTATTTTTAGGGGTTAATTTCCTTCTTTCGTTGTAATCGCCATTTTGTATTTTGATTTGTTATGATCTGGGTTGCAGTCAAACACGGCTTTGAGCTTGCAACAAGAGAATAGGCTGAAGCAGATGGGTGCAACAGTTAGGAATGGAGGGTCCTACATAGAGAGATTGAAGTTAAATGCGGAGAAAGAGAAGTTAGCAAAGAATGTGATGGGAAAAATGTCAGCGGAGCAGTTGTCTGATCTCTTGTCTTTCTACCACATGTTGGGGCAGATATGTTCAGAAGTACTCGAAAGAAAGCTAAATGGCATTGTCAATGACCTTGGTTCTTAACCCTTTTTTTGCCTATCCCTTCTTTTGGGTGTCTTGCTATCTGTTAAAAGGATGATCCACTCCTTTTAGGATTCACATGAATCCTGATCTATGGATCTGTACGTGTATTTGCCTCTCTTATTTCTTTCCATGCACCAGAGATAATAAGAAGTCGATTCATTTTCTCTTTCCCTTGAATTTGAAACATGACCAAAAATATAATTTATATTTGCTTTTTGGCCATAAAAGTGATCAGCTAAGATTTATTTCGACTGCTCAAACATCTCTCATGTAAGTGATATCTCGGTGGGGTATCAGTGCATGTTTGCGAGGCTGGCTTTCTGGTTTTTTGCGTCAACTAATAAGCCTAAAAATGGAACAGAACGTTAATGGAAGAAAGAGATTTTTCTAGATCCGTGTCGGTTGCTTCCATGCCACTAACAGCTGCCTGATTGAAGATTATATTTTCTTTCTTTATTTTATTTTATGATTTTTGTTGGGTAGTATATCAGAAGCACCAATGGCCAGAAAACCAGTTCTTGATCGACTAGAGATCGATTCTTGGCCCAATTACTAGTCCATGTATCGTGTTAGAATTCATATATTTCTTCCATCTAAAAAATTAGATGCCAGCTTGCTTTTAGATAAGGTTAAGATTCACTTACATCTCATTTATCACTATTTTACTATTATTAAACTATTTTTTTCTTTTTATTATTTGAATCTGGATTAAAAATTTCAAAACATGATTTTCTTGCATAATATAGAAGAAAATAAATTTAATCAACCAACCTAATTATGTAATTTAATTAAAAATAAATTCATTTTTATAAAAGAGCAAAGGAATGTCAATTTTTATAAAATTAGATTTATTTTTAATTAAAGTAAATGATTACGATAGTTAATTGAATTTATTTTCTTTTAAATTATTATTTAAGAAGGTTATGTTCTGATATTTTTATTCCAAAATCAATGAGCAAAAAGAAAAAGAAATAGTTGAGTAGTAAAAGAAGTGTAAGGGTATCATTATCCTTTAAATAACACACCTATATATTCATTTATAAAATTATACACAATAATATTTGGAAGATTTTCTTTAGAGTTCGTTTTAACACTTGAAATATCTTAAAATTACGTGAATAGTAATTAAATAGTTTTAGTTAAGATGCTTTTTTGGATTTTGGAAAAAGAGAGAATTTTGAATAAAATAGTATAAATTTAAAACATTATTTGAATATAATTTTTTAATGTTGTATTTTTTTTAAAATTTGTAAAATTTGTATTAATTTTTATGTTTTGTTTTGAAATTTGTCAGTGTTGTATGAGTCTTTCTATTTAAATAATGATTAGATAATAATTAAATAAAAAAATTTAATATTGAGAAATATTTAATATTCATGTAATATGAAATTATGAGAAATTTTAATAATTTTATATCTCATCTGTAATATCTGGGCCAAAGGCCCAAGACCAGACAAGATGGAAGCCCATTTCCTCAGGATTATACGGCGTCGTTTAAGGTGAGTATTCTTACCCCTGCTTTAGTTTTCTTCTCCCCAAGTTCCTCTCCCATGTTCTGTAACCTCCACCTGGATACAACCCCCCACGCCTATGCAAACCACTCTCAGTCACCTCCTAACTCTCTCTCTCTCTCTCTCTCTCTCTCTCTCTCCTGTGAAATTTTGGAGAAGACTTGGTGTCGTGCATTCATGAAGCCATTGTCAACAAACACCAACATTGAGCAACCTCGATAAGGGTTTTGCTGTTTCTTCTCACCCCCTTTGTGATGTTTTCTTCCCTTTCTTTGCCTCACCGTACTCTTCTTACGAAACCCTTCTTCTCCTCGCACAAGATACCTCTACCACCATGTCGTGCACCTCCACCATCAAAGGTCGTTGCAAGTTGACCCTCCCCTCACTGTAAGTCTCACCATCTCTGTCCATATCGATTTTCTTTACATCTCTCTCTCTCTCTCTCTCTCTCTCTCTACACACACACACACACACACAATCTCTGATTCTAATTCACTCACACACACATTCGAATTCCCAGTCACTCCCTGACCTCACCTCACCCATGCACAGGCTCTCACACTCACTCTCTGATTTCACTCACGCACACACAGACTCTTACTCGCCCCCTGATTTTTTTCAAGCACGCATACAGACCCAAGAAATTTACAAGCACCCTTAGAGATCTCATACCGTGTCATCGCAGTGGTTAACATTATCGCCGGACTTCCTAGTAAACATCGGTAAGCTCATTTCCCTCACTTTTTTCCCATTGGATTCATCCCCTCATCCGAGATTTATATTTTTCATTTTAGAATATAATTTTCAGTTCTTCTCTCCCTACTGCAAGCCGTGTATTGAGCTATCTACTGCTTCCACTAAGTCGAGTAGAGCACTCACGTCAACAGTAGAGAGCACACCATTAGCTTCCAACAGAGCAACCACGCTTAATGCCTCATTGGATGACTCTCCAAAGAATTGCTCACCTAGAATAGGTTTTGGTGCCTACCCTCTAGGCATGGCAGATGTACTATGTACTATTTTGTATTGTGGCCGACACGTTGTAACCAATTTTGTACAGAATAATGGACTCTCTATAATGCACGGCAAGTGCCTAATTATATTCCTAAGAGAAAATTATTAGGTTATTTTTCTCTATAAATTCATCAATATATACACCAATATTATTATGAAAGAATATACAGTTTTCTTCTTCTTCCTTGTGTGTATTGCTCTCTACGTGATACCAGAGCTCAAAATCAACTAATGTCTACATTCCTTCTTTCTTTCTTTTTTCTTTCTCTTCTCACATTTGCCCTTATCTCTGATTCTTCTCAAAGGTTGTCGAAAAACCACCCTCTAAAAAAGAAATCTCCCATCCCTCCATGATCTAACTGCCCAGCAACTTCTCCCATATATTATCTGTTAAGCTTAGTACCTATAACTATTTATTATGGCGAGCTCAAATTATCCCCCATCTCCATGGCTAAGACTTATATAATTTCATCGATGGCTAAGACTTATATCCTTCCCATTTCATTACCCTCATGATCTGGACTCCCTCCTCCTCAACTGAACCCAGCTTACCTCCAATGGAGGCGGACTGATCAAACACTTCTCAATGTCCTTCTCTCCTCCCTCACCGAACCCATCCTTGCCCAGCTCACCACCTTTCGCAGCTCTCGTGATCTTTGGATTACTCTAGACACTATGTTCACCTCTCAATCACAAGCTAAAATCTTCTAAATTTGTCACCAACTCAGAAACCTCAAAAAAGGCTCACTATCTATGACTGACTATTATCGAAAAGTTCGTCTATTTTCAGACACAATGACAGTTGCTGGTGAGCCTCTTCGTGACTCCGAAGTCGTATCCTAACTTCTCAATGGCCTCACCTCTAAGTTTGAATCATTTGTTACGTCCGTAACAACTCAAGCCACCCCCATAAATTCATCTGAACTTTTCAATCTTCTACTTACTTTCGAAAGCCGTGTATCACTCACCACCATTCAACATGGTCTTCTCCCAACACTTTCCATCAATATCATTACTCCATTCTCTCAAAACTCGTCAGAGGAGGTCGAAATAATTTTCCAGGTGGCCGTGGTCGAGGAGGTCGCAACTCTTCTTCTCACTCACACTCTAATTTCCAAACCAATAGACCTACATGTCAAATCTGTAGCAAATTTGGTCATGTAGCCCTTCAGTGCTACCAAAGATTCGACCAGACATATCAGTTTGAACCCTCTCGATCACTCTCAGCTCATTACACAAGCTCACAGCGGCTCTCGAACAACCAATGGTATCCCGACTCAACTACAACAAACCATATCACTTCTGAGCTTCACAACCTCAATATCTCAAGTGAACCTTACCTTGGACCTGAACAAATTCAAGTTGGCAATGGAGTTGCTCTCCCGATTACTCACATTGGTGATTCAAAAATTTCTTTCGCCAAATCCAATTTCTCTCTTCATAAATTACTCTGTGTTCTCCAAATCACCAAAAATTTAGTTTCAATCCAAAAATTCTGTCATGATAATGCTGTTTTCTTTGAATTTCATTACTCTAATTTTCTTGTGAAGGACAAACAGACGGGCAAGCCGCTCCTCCAAGGTCCAATGCATAATGGCCTTTACTTGTTTCCTCCAGCTCTATCACAATCAACCCATGTTGCTCTCATAGGTGAACGCACTACTCTAGCACAATGGCACTATCGACTTGGTCATCCCAACCTTCAGCTTGTCTCTCGCATCCTACGCACAAAATACTTACCATCTATCCCGACTCAACGTGACTTCTTTTGTTTTACATGTCCCCTTGCCAAATGTAGACAACTGTCTTTTCATTCCTATAGTACTCAGTCCTTAAGACCATTGCATTTAATTTTTGTGGATGTTTGAGGTCCATCCCCTTATATATCAAGAGATGATTTTCGTTAATACATTTATTTTGTGGATGATTTTAGCCGCTTCACTTGGTTGGATGATTTGTGGATGACCAACCAAAGCCCATCTCACACCATCATACTACATAGCCCACACACAAGTCCACTTACTACCCAAAACTCATCGTCTCCCATACATTCCTCTTCTTCTACCTTCTATCCCACGACCAGATCACCACCTCTCAACCCAACAGCTCCAGACGAAAATCTACCTCTCCAAAATACTCAATCGCACCCACTCCCTCGATCACCCATTATTACTCACTCCAAGACAAACTCCTTCCGTCCCAAACTGTTTCTAGATGGTCAGATTCCTTAACCCCCACCACGTCACGCCCTAATCTCCTCCATTGGAATACCAGAGGACCTAAGCTCCTTCACCATAGCTTCTCATTTCACAGAATGGTGCAACACCATGACCTTAATTTCAAGCCATAATACAAAATCACACTTGGACCCTTGTTCCCCCTCCCCCTTCCTCTAATATTGTTGGTTGCAGGTGGATCTACCATACAAAACATCGAGCGGATGGCTCTATTGAACGTCGTAAGGCGAGACTTGTCACCAAGGGTTTCCATCACCAAGAAGAAGTCGACTACTTAGAGACTTTTAGCCCAGTTGTGAAACCCACAACCACTCAGTCATCTCCCTCGCTGTCTCTCTTGGTTGATCATTGAGACAACTAGACATTTCAAATGTCTTTCTGCATGGTGACTTGATTGAAACAGTTTACATATCCCAACAAGTTGGTTTCATTCACCCTGACCACCCTCACTATATGTTGTAACAGCCCGCTAGAAATTCAATGGTGAAATTTCTATAGACTTTAGAAATCTCGTGAAAACTCCGTAAGTTTTCACGAATCGACTAATCGCTTAGGTTTTAGTCAGTGAAACCCTCAATGATTGGAATCTATTTGAAACTCCAAAAACTTGGTTGAAACCGAAACCCTAAACGGTTTCCCCAAACCCTAAAGTTGGCCTTCAAGCCCTTTTGATCCAATTTCTAGCATTGTGTTTAATCACTTGATTAAATCACTTCCACATGCTATTAATTTCTCAAATTCTTATTATGACATCTTTATCCAACATTTTAAACCTTGGAAATTTGATTGGGCCAAGAAAAATTAGATTTGGACTTGATAGCATCTCAAACCCTAACCAAATCTCATTTAAACCCTAAATTGAAGTCCACTTGGTTGAGGCCCACTAAGGCCCACGAATTTGGCCACCTTGGCAAAGCTCCTTGGAGAAGCTTCCTCCCCCACTTGTTAGACCATTCATTGCATCAAGTTGCACTCAATAATATGGAGGAACCCACCCCATCAAGTCCCATGTCTCATAGCCTTTGTAAGTTGTCTTTTGCCCCCCACTATCCTCTACATTATGTCACATGTCTACACCTCCACTCAATGATCATTAAGGTCCAAATATTCTCCCTACAGAAGTCTTGAGTCGTGCAAGACACACTTACTTCACTTTAATCATTTCTTCACCCCGTTCTTAGAGAGAAACCCAAAAGAGCTCTCTCGGGCAGATTTCTGGGTCTTTTTGCGTGGAGTTTTTCGACCCTTTGTAAGTATTTTCACACGATGACTCCTTCATAAAAGTTGTTCCTCTTTGAGTCTAGTTTCCGTAGATGTATTTTTCGTATCATTCCATGGTCATTTGGTCGGTCAAAAGTATTTTTAACCATGGAAAGGTCATTCTGGGCGTGAATCTGGAGAGTGTGTTATGTTTTGGAGTTTTTGACCAAGCTAATGGATATATCTTGGTCCGAAAATTTTATGGAGTGTTCTTAGAATGTGTTTAAGAGTTTTCATTGAGGTTTTGTTGCATGAATAAAGATTTTGATGATAGATTTTATTAGATCTAGAAACATGAAAACTGGAAGTGACAAAACAGTTTTTATTTGGATAAAGTTTGAATATTTTGAGGTTTGATCTTACTCTAAAGGCTTTGATATTTTTATATGATGATCCTAAGTCTCTTATTTTCATGTTAGGATGTTATTTTGGAGATATTTAGTATTAGTTTCAAAGATATGATTTTTCTATGCAAGAGAATTTCGGTTAGGCCTAAGATTTGATGTTTTTAGGTTAGATCCATGTTTTATTGGGTTTTAGCCATGTGATTTTAATTTTGATGGTTGGATATTCTTTAGGACACGTTTTTAAACCATGTGATACTTTATTTCAAAGATCTCACCTTCTTAAGCCATTGATCAAGAGATTTATCAAAGCTAGTTAAGAAAAAGTTTCTGTTTTTGGACTAAGTGTAAAATCAAAAACTCCAAGTGTTATTTTTGTGATTTTGGTGACTTTAGTTTGATGATTTAAAGCATGGTTTATCTGAGGATGATGTTATGAATATGTTAGAAGTAAGATTAGATTTTTTGGAATTCTTGGAGATGTTTTGATTTAAGGACAAAGCTTGTGATTCAAGTGTTTTGATCTTTTTACAAAAAAGTTTGGTGTTGATTATTAGCTTTTTCTAAATGGATGTTTCAAGTATGGTTTTAAACTTAGGATTGGAAGATGTTTGTTGTAAAATTTTGGTTTAAGCATGAGTTTTGAAGTTGGAAGGAATTGTAACAAAAATCAAGAGAAATGGCCTATGGATGTTTCGGCCATAGTGTGTTTTCCATAGTGTTGTTTTGTTTTAAATTTTTTTCTGAGTTGATATTTGAGTTTAGAACAAAATTTACATGAGGAATGTAAATTTTGGAAATTTTTGGAGTTAGGATATGAAATCCTTAAGTTATGGGTAAAATGGTCGTTTTCCCACATGTAGAGGGTAAAATGATAATTTTACTCTAAGATAACTTGTTTCCATGTTTCTAATTGTTAGTAATTAAATTTCTAACTTTTAGAATGACCTTTTACAGTTTCTCGTATATCGCACTTTATTCTCGTAGAACGTGACAATCGAGGTAAGTTAGCTTCTAACTTACTATCAGTTTATTGTGTATGTATGATGGGTAAGGGAACTACAATTTATGTATGTATGTTATCATATATGTCATGTCATTACATGTTTATCTGTTACGCATGATTTATTCTTTTATGAATATTTATCTGTTACAAAATCTTTTATGTCATGCAATGTTGTATGTTATAAGTATGCCATGTTAAGTATGTCATATGTTACATGTATGTCATGGAATGTTTATGTTTAAATCATATTGTGCCATTTACAAGTATACGCCATGTTAGAAAAG
The DNA here is from genome assembly GCA_011037825.1 of Carya cathayensis. Lineage (NCBI taxonomy): Eukaryota > Viridiplantae > Streptophyta > Magnoliopsida > Fagales > Juglandaceae > Carya > Carya cathayensis. The sequence goes on along the minus strand of QGSO01000748.1, from coordinate 136,070 downwards.
TTCATGATATTAAATAATATCTCATGTATTAAGAAAGATAAGATATTTAAGAGTGACACGGACCTAAGCGTGTTCACCACAAGTTATGTTAAGGATGGCACGGACCTAAGCGTGTTCATCACAAGTTATGTTAAGGGTGACACGGATCTAAGCATGTTCACCACAAGTTATGTTATGCGGTGCCACGGACTCAAGCGTGGTTCACCTTATGTAAAGTTCATATAAGTTTCAGATCATGTTCAAGTTAAGTTATTCATGTCAATCACGACCCTAAATGCTAGGATGGGGTAATATCCTAGTGGAACTCCTTTGTTCACGCTGGAGTGTCTAAATAGGTGTGAAATTCCCTGGGTTGACGAAGTACAGTCAACAGGTTGCGAATGGGGCCTAAGTAACTGGTCACCGGAGCGCGCCAGGCACTAACGCCGATGGTGCCATATTTTATGTTACGTGTATTCATGGGGCCACAACAACTGTGGAGCATGAAGTATGGGGCCACAACAACTGTGGAGCATACACTACGTGAGACACAGCAATTGTGACACGTAGAATACGTGGGGCCACAACAACTGTGGAGTACGTATTAACGCACTCACAGCTGGTCTAGATACCTGTGTTGTGATACGGTAATCGGCAGGGACACACGGCTCTAGGGGACCCGTGTAGCACCCATATGGTCACGTTATTAATCAAGACAATTAAATAAGATTCCAAGTTCATGTATTTCACGTTCAAGTCATGTTTCACGTTATGTTATGTTCAAGTGTACGTTCATGTTAAACTTAAAGTTCAAGTACATGTTATGTTTTAAGTTCACATCCATGCTATGATTTAAGCTCATGTCACGTCAAGCTAAGCTTATGTTTCAGTTCAATTATGTCAACTCATGCCATGTTATGTCATGTCACATTATGCTTATTATTTTATGCCATGTTATGTCAAGTTATGTTATGTTTATTTTTGATTTTGATGGTGCATTCATACCTTTATTTCTATGCATACATCATTAACCTGTGTGAAAGTTTTCTGTTAACTTGCTTAATCTCACCGTGGTAGTCCCAACTACCATTTTTTCCCGAATGGTAGGCTATGTGTCAGGTTTAGAACAAGGAGCAAATACCGATAGGCTGGAGGATGTTGACTAGACGCAGCAGATGTGATGCAGAGTTTTCAGCTTCTATAGTTAGTTTCTTTTGGGACAGTATTCTAACCTTGTTAATTGAGTTACGCGAGTTACTCGATGAACTACAAACGATCCGAATCGAGTCAAATTCGAGCAGGGGGTCAAGAGCTCGTTTAACATATATATCCGCTCGAACTCGACTCGAGCTCGAAGAATATTGAAAATTTTTTATCGAGTTCGAGCGAGTACAAAAAATATATGAGTTGATATGAGCTCAAGTAGCTCGACTCGAGCTCGGTTTAAATCTTATCCATAATTTTATTTTTTATTTTTTTTATTGGCTGAAGCACAAATGAGATTAATTTTTTTTTTTTTTTTTTTATAAATAAATGTGATTATTTCTCTTAACTTGATATGAGCCACACATACTAAAATATAAGCCTATCAAATATCAATGTAACATTGATTCATTGTCACCTTCCAACACATATGGCATCAAGAATGCCTAATACATTAAAGTCATTTAAAAAATTACATAATAAAGCTATTAATTTAATATTAAAGTATTCAATTATCTTTGATATAATATTAAATATGGCCAAATAATCAAAATATGATTAGTTAAGAAAGTGTCGCAATCAATTAGTGTTGTTTATTTTTATGAACATTTTATATTTGATTCAATAATTCTTTTATGAACTAAATATATTATTACATAATTCTTTTATGTAAGTATATATGTAAATATATATATGTATATATATAAATATTACGAGTATTGTAACGAGCTCAAAACGAGTCGAATCGAGTTTATATGAATATTGTGCACGAGCCTAAATCGAGTCCGAGTCGAGTTTATATGAATTGATCTCGAATTGTTCACGAGTGGCTCTGTTCGTTTGCAACCCTAGTCTTACCTATCCAAAGGAGTCCATCTCTCCCAACGAAAATATATCTGTGATCTCCTCTCTGGCACCAACATGTTGTCTACCAATGGTATTACATCCCCCATGTCTGCCTCTTCTCATTTATCCATCACTGATGCCCCGAATTTTTCTAATCCAACGTTGTACAAAAGTATTGTGAGTAGTCTACAATACCTCTCCTAAACACATCCAGACCTTGCCTTTGCTATAAATAAGTTGTCTCAGTTCATGTATGATCCGAAAATGTCCCATTGGCAAGCTACCAAGAGACTACTTTGCAAGCATATATTAAATTTTGGTCTCTTTTTCATCTCTTCAGCTACAAACCTTCTCGGACGCCGATTGGGCTGGTTGCCCTGATGATCGCTGCTCCATCGGTGGTTTTTACATTTTTCTTGGTCCAAACTTAATATCCTGGAGTTCCCGGAAGCTACGCATTGTTGCACGATCTAGCACCAAGGCCGAATATAAGGCCCTTGCCAATGACACTGTTGAAATACTCTGGGTTCAATCTCTCTTAAAAGAACTTTGTATTTTCCTTCCAAAATCCCATATTCTTTGGTGTGACAACCTCGGTCCCACTTATCTTTCAATCAACCCTATCCTTCACTCAAGAACAAAACACATGAAAATTGATTTCTATTTTGTACGTGATAGAGTCGGAGCAAAAACATTACAAGTGGCTTTTCTTCCCTCCAAAGATCAATTAGCAGATGTTTTCACAAAGCCAATTGTCTCATCTCGTTTTCACATGCTGCGCACAAGTCTCACAATTGTTGACACACCAATAGACTTACGGGGGCATATTGAGCTATCTACTACTTTCACTAAGTCTAGTAGAGCACCCACCTCAATAGCAGTGAGCACACCATCAACTTCCAACAGAGCAAACACTCTTAGTGCCTCATTGGATGACTCTCCAAAGGATTGCTCTGAAATCACCTAGAATAGGTTTTGGTGCCTACCCTCTGGGTATGGCAGATGTACTATGTACTATTTTGTATTGTGGCCGACATATTGTAACCAACTCTGTATAGAATAATGGGCTCTCTGTAATGCACGGCAAGTGCCTGATTATATTCCTAGGAGAAAATGTTAGGCTATTTTTCTCTATAAATTTACCACTGTACACAACAATATTATTATGAAAGAATATATAGTTTTCTTCTTCTTCCTTGTGTGTTCTATTCTCTACTCCGCGATACATCACTAATTATTGAGGGTTTTGTGTGTTGCTGTTATGACTCATCTTTGTCCTACCATGAAATTCCCTCACCGACGTAAGTAATGCCTTGCTTCAAGATCAACCACGGTCATATGTTACTAATGCTCGAGTGTAATTTTTAACATCACTATTTCGTATTATAGATTATTGCTAACTCCCCAAAATAGTTTGGTTTCGCTTGTTAATTTTATGGGCCACGCACACGAGCTAGGTAAGATACTCAGAATTTTAGATTTATTGTAGACATTGTTTCGTGGATTATATTAATGAATTTGAGTTGTTGGGTATTTTTATGAATGAAGTTATATGGATGTCCGGTGTTTTATTTAGTTATTTAGTTTACTGTATTGGAGTTGTATGCTGATTTGTTGAGTTTGGAGGTGGATGTCGGGAATTGTTATGTGTGTGATAAGAATGATGGGATTTTGCTGGAATTTATAATTGAGTTATGTTTGAATGGTAAGATCTATAAATGATATTGTGTTATTATATGTTGCTGGCCGAGAGGAATTGTTGGCTGTTTGAGTCACTTCATGACTGGTTTTTTGTAATGTTGCAAGGGTGAATTATTATAAAGTTGTACGAGTTGATAGGTAATTGTTGAGTGGAGATTTCTTAGCTGTGCAAGGGTTTAAATGTTGATAGTTTGAGGCGGTGGCTATTCAGGTGTATTTTATGTTGGACATTGGATTAAAAAGGGGCTGGTTTAGGGTTTAATTAAATAGGCTAGTGGCATATTTGTTTGGATTACTAATGGATTGAAAAATGTTTATTGCTTAGGTTGTGGTATTGTTAGAGGTCGGACTCAAGACTAAGATAACACGCTGCAAGAGTCAGGTAAACGAAGTTTCTATACTAGACTTTGCATGAAAGGAAAATGAAACGATATTGATTTTAAAATATGCATGTTTGTTTTGAAAAAAAATGTAAAAATAATCTCAGTTATTTGTTCAGCATTACTCATAAACTCTGTATGAAAGAGAAAGTATTTTTGTCATGATTGATGTAGACATAAGCTTATTTTTAGCATACTGTTTCTGAACTTTGTAAAAATAGCGAATATGGGATCAATAAAGTTTTGCTGCGGTTAAATGAAGATACATTGATTTTGTTTTGTTGAATATGTGAAATAATCTAAAACTACTCAATATTCGGTTTTGATATGATGTGTTCGCTGAAACGTTGGCATAAATTTTTTATTTTGTATCTGAATATGATTTGGCTTTGATGATGTTCCTGTTTTATATCCGTTAAGACCTTGCCACAGGTATAATAGTGGTATATGGCTCTGCCATGGATATAATAGTGGCATATGGCCCCACCACAGATATAATGGTTGTTTATAACCCTGTCACGGGCGTTAAATATGGTATACAACCTAGCCACTGGTATAATGGAAATTTATAACGTTGTCACTGGGGTTAAACATGGTATAGGGCCCAGCCACGGGTATAATGGTGATGTCCTACCACGAGGGTTCAAATATGGTCTCTGTCCCGATATGATGCTCCGATGTAATATGATAATGATGTTTTAGTTTATGACATGCCAAACAATTTTTGGAATAAGAATGTTTTCTAAAAGTTTCGCTCTGATATGTTGTAACAAGTTTTTGATTTTGCATTTTGAAAATAAATGTTCTGATTTTGTATTTTAAAAGTTAATGTTTTGTTCTGCATTCTAAATTTTGTAAATGCTCATATTTACATACTAGTATAGTTTCTTTGTCTACTGAGTTGTTAATAACTCACTCATTATCTTCACAATATTTTCAGATGACTTTGATGGTTCAGTAGAGGGTCGGTAATAGTGTATGTGGCAAGAATAAATGAGGATAGTAGTTGAGTACCTCGGGATACTAGTGCTGTTGGTGGACTTATTCATTTAGTAGTTTAATTTCAGTATGTTTAGATAATTATGAAAACTTATGTAAATTCTATTTGGTTTTATTATGTCAATTGAGACATGTGGAGGAGGTGATCTAATTTATTTGGATACTGTAATGAGGATTTGATATATTAATATGCGTAGTGAATAATACTAGAGGAACTTAAGATTGATTTGGGTCTCTGAAGTATGGGGAATATATTAGAATTGTTAAAAATGATTATCAGGTAACAGAGATTTATCTCCCTGAACCTTATGATCGGGACGTTACATTATCTCTATTCAAACGTCCTTTAATCTTTTATTAAAGATTTGTTGGACTATTTTAATGATTTGAATATACCACGGAATATTTTTCGATCGGATTTTTATTTATTTATTTATTTATTTTTGAATGAGTTGGAAATAAAGGTGGTCTGGAATTCTTGAGAGCCCACTGTCTTGGTTTCTTTTTCTAAGGAATAAGGATCGATCGTCAATGTCATGCAGCTTTCAACAGTACCCTACGTGATGTATTTTCCTTATCTTCTCCGGCCCACCAATTGATGGGCAATTTAATGCATATTCTCATTCAATATTTAGTTAGAGTTTAGAAATAAAATGGGATAATATGATTTTAAATAAAAATTTAAAATTGAATACAATTATTAAAAATATTATTTTTTAATATTTTTATTATTTTGAGATTTTAAAAAATTAAATTATTTATTATATTTTGTATAAAAATTTATAAAAATTATAATAATAAGATGAGATGAAATAGATTGAAAGTATTTCTTAATCCATAACAAGAAATTTATGAGTTTTGTCCATTCTCCTATCATTACTGATCCATAAGGTGAGTCAGGCAGCTACCTAAAGCTCTACAGTGAAAAAATGCCTAAAAATACTAAAATATTAATTATTAAACAAATTAAAATAAAATTATCTAAACTAAACGAGATTAATCTTGAAAATTGAAAAAAAAATCAATTCTCATCTCCACGGTTAAAAAATTAAAAAAAGACATTAACATGTTTTTGATAAACTCTACAACTTCACTTGGTAAAGCCAAAAGTCACAATAAATTTTAAATAAAACGTTGTAATATATCTGTCAAAAAAATTTCAAAACATCTAAGAATTCTCTTTTATACTATTGAAAAAAAAAAAAAAAAAAAAAAGAATTCTCTTTTATACTTAGAATTGATAGAATTTTATTTCATCTCTCTTTTATACTCTAGATTTCAATCTCTAATCTTGAACTCTCTTACATGCTCGTATTTGGTTGACAGCCTCTCTCATCGCTGTATCGCACTTGTAGACGTTGAGTGGCACCGCTGTTGTGCTATGGTCGACGAAGGTAAATAAAAGCTGAAATTTTTGTTTTATATGTACACTGTACAGCATAATTTTGTGGTAACAAAACGTCCACGTTTGTCCTCTAGAGCCTAGAACATCCTCTGATATTTTTTCTTTTGTCTTCTTCTTCAACACTTCAACCGAAAGTATCACAATTGAATTCACATGGCACATGATTCCTGGACTATTTTTTCAATTTTTTTTAATATTAATATTAATATATTTTTTTATTATTATTTAGATTAACAGTTTTTTATAAAAGTGTAGATCATTTATTATATTAAAATGAAACCCATCTGCTAAATCAGGTCAATTATTTTATGTTAATATTTATTTTATTTTAAAATATTCATAAGCATATAAAATTTATATATATTAGATATTATTCTTTTTTATTATAAAATATATCTAATAAATAATATGCATCTGGATATGAAAAACTTTCAAAAAAAAAAGAAGAGAAGAATAAAATAATTTTTAAATAACAATATAATTAAATATAACCGTCCCTGCCTGTCGATCCCATTTCATAGACAATTTTTTTTTGTTTTAATAGTTGTATGTGATCATTGAGAAATCTTTTTTAAATATGCTTTCTGAATGGGGTTTGTAAAAGTGGTGGAACTATAATCTTTTGAAATGACGTTGGAAATGTTTGGAAATAATTAATATTTCGAAAGACATGTGCGATGTTTTTTAAGATATATGAGAACATGAGTTTTTATTTTTTTTATAAATATAATTTAGTTTTTAAAGCATATTTGTATGGACAATGATCTTTTTTGTTTTTTGTTTTTTATGTTTTAGAAATTAATACACAGAGATTTTGTTATTGTAGCAGTAGAAGTAGTGCTGTTGGGAAGTTAATTTACCTGCGTTTTTCTCTTAATTAGCAAAGTGAGATATAAAGAACGTACACGAAATTAGGACTTGAATTAATCAAGCAAATTTTTGTCCTAATTTTCTTTTTCAAACATACAAAACTTCTAACCTCAACACATTTTCATTTCTAATTTAAAATGTATTAAAAACAAAATTACATAAATTTAAAAAATGAATGGTGGCGGCCACCTAGATTGTTTTGTTTTGTTTTCATTTTTTATTTATATAACAATAAGTTTTAAAATTAATATTTACAAACTTATTATTCAAACATGTTTTTAAAGCGCGAGGCTCCTATCTTTCACAAAAATTTATAAAACTCTCATCTCAATTCGATTTCTTTACTACTTACAAAAAAATAGAAAAAAAAAAAATTGAACTTTTTATATTCAAACAAGATTCCTAGGGTTGAGTGGAGCCATGGAATAGAAAATTGGAGAATCATTGATGCCTCATTTGAATAATGAGATAAGACGTTTGTGAATAGTATTGAAATAATTAGAGTTAAAATATTTTATGAGATTTTAAAAAATGAGAGAGGAAAAATTAAATAAAATATTATAAAGTTAAAATTTTATTATAATATAATTTTTATTTTGAGATTTTAAAAAGTATAATTATTTTTCATGTTTTATTTGGAAGTTTAAGAAAATTGTAATAATTAGATGAAAATTTTAAAAATTTGAAATTAAAAAATGTTTGGAGAAGAAGGAATAAGGGTACGTTTGGATAGTGAGGTAATTTTAGATGATATGTCAATAGTAGTGAAAAAGTGTTAAAAAAAGTAATGATAAAATATTAAATAATAGTGAATAATAGTAAAAAGTAGTCAACAATGGTTAAAAAATAATGATAAAATATTAAACATGAGATTAGTCTACTTTTCAAATACAGTCTAAGGCCCCAATTTGGATGTTGAGATAAGTTAAGATGAGTTAAATTTTTTATAAATAGAATAATTCTATTTATTATCCCCACACACTATACATCACACCTATTTTAATTTTTTGTATCATTTTTCCTATAAAAAATATGTAGTGTATGGGTAATAAGTAGAACAATTTATTTAGTTTAATAAGCATAAAATAAAAAAAAATAAGAAAAATAAAAAATATATATTAAAATATCTAAAATGTGTGGTGTGAGATGATGAGTAGCATCCCTTGAATGAATAGCAGTGAGTTTAGATAGTGAAATGATTTTTATGAGGCCTATCTAAGGTGAGTTTAGATTTGTTGGATGTTAAGATGAATTCAGGTGTATTATAAAAAATTGAAAAAGGTTATGGGTCTCGCGTGTAAAGAAGTATTGAGTTGAAAAAATTGTAGGTCTCATATACAAAGAGGTTTTAAGTGGAGATATATTTAGTTGTTGAAGTGTATTAAGATCAATTTAGTTCAATCTAATTTTAAACTGAATCTAACATCTAAATATACAAATCTCAAATCACTAAACTCATTTTAATTCAAAACCATCTTATACATGGGACCCACAACATTTTTTCAATTTCTTATAAATAAATCTAAAATTATTTTAACATCTAAACACATCTAAGTTTATCTTAGATAGACCCTACAAAAATCAATTCATTATTTCAACTATTATTATTTATACAGTTCAATATTTAAATATAATTTAATAATTAAATATTTAAACATTAGATTCGGCCTATGATGAAATGACCAGGAATATGCAAACCACTGACCAGGACTTAAAAAATTGGGAACAAGATTGCCATTAGTCAAGTTCGATACTAATCAATGTTGAGTGCATGAAACGCTTAGAAATGTCAAGAGTTCCCATTCTATACGGCACATGCCACTTTAATTATCAATTGACCAAGTCAAAGCCCACTACTTTTATTATCATGCTCCACAGGGCTTGAGAACCCATACCATTTCCATCTTCTTTCTCTATGTTTACTTCCAAATCTGTCTCTCAAAATGGCAATGCATACCCATCTCGTCCAAATCATCACTTTGTTCGCCATGATAATATCCATAGGCTTAATCCACTTTCCATCATCTTCATACGGAAACAATGATTGCGGCAAGCCATTTGATTGTGCGGGCATTCGGAACCTCAGTTACCCTTTCTGGGAATCAAATCGGTCGAGAGATTGCGGTCATCCGAGCTTTGAGTTGAACTGTAACGGCGATGCCCCACAGCTCAAGATCGCGAGCACGAATTACAGAGTCCTTGAAGTCAACAACTCGTTGCGGACTCTGAAGGTTGCCAGAACGGATTACTGGAAGACCATTTCTCCTCCTCAGATCCTTAACACCACGATAGATTACTCCCTCTTTTCTTATAGACCGAATGCGACGACGAACCTGACGCTCTACTACGATTGCACCGTTCCCGATTCTTCAGCAAATCAGACTGATAGTGTTCAGTTAGATTGCACAGCAAACAATACCGATGTTGCCAGGTACAACGTTAGTAGCCTGTTGGGCATGTGCAAGAACAACGTTAAAGTGCCAGTTGCGCAATCTGCAGCTCATGTTGGCTATTCAACTGAAGCTGATCTGATTAAAGCTATTGATGGTGGATTCATGTTGGTGTGGGATGCAAAGATCAATAGCATGTGCGATGATTGTCAAAAGTCCGGCGGGAAGTGTGGGAAGTCTAACTCGAGTGGAAATAGTTTTGATTGCTTTTGTGCATCTGGGAAGATTTCGCCGACGTGTACAGGAAAAGGTACGCATCCATTTTCTCTGGCTCTTCATATCTCATTATTTTCATGCCTATGTCGTTTGGATTCCGGCCAGGTACTAGTATATGGATTTATCTCTAGTACCTTTGGCTCCTTTCTTTTCCCTTTAGAGCTCTTTTCCTCGTTAAATCCCCGCTAAATAGGATCATCATTCCGATGCGGTTTTCGAGTTCAATATTATATATATAGCATAGTAGTTGATTTGCACGGTGATCCAGATTGATATCCAGATTAACACGGTGGGATGCTGCATAAGATGCAGTAGGGAATCCATCGAGAAGCTCCATGTTCTTCATTGTTGAAAAAAGTTTGCAATTAGCTAAGGTTGAAATAGGAAATCCAAATCATCACCAGATATTACAAATGAAAAAAGCTACCTTGCCGGCCAATCTTACAGCTGCATTTGACCGTTAATTAATTTAAAATTTCTTTCTTAAGAAAATGATTTTTAATATATAGATATATTTTTATATTTTTTAAAACTATTTAAATATGTGAAAAATCTATGAAAAAAAAAACCGACACGCCCAGCGGTCTGGGAGGCAGCGTAGCACTCTACTCGTTACAAATAGCCTATCAAGTCATGATCTAATATATGAGAACACGTCAAGAATAGTTACTTTGAATGATGAGCCTAAGGTCTATTTTAATACTCTTTTTGGTCCCACCAACTCCTCTAGCTAATTGGTCTTGGATTATGTCCAAGTTCTTTTCACCCAGAACCACTTTCCAGCTAAAAATAATCCCACCTGATTTTGGCATTAAGCAAACATTATTTTCTTAATTATTAAGTAAAAATAAAATAAAATAAAAAAATTTGACCAGTGATACACTGTAGCGGTCAACTTGGGGCGTCAGACCAGCTATACTCTTTTTCTTCCCCTTATATTTTGCCTCATATGAAAAGTGGTTATTTTTCAACACGACTTTCGATCGCATCAATACATACAAGACTACTTCTTTTTCGTCGACTCTTAATTTAACAATGCATGCTACTATTTCTTTCTACTATTAAGACATCGTGTTTATTGTAAACCTTTTCAACGCATACTTATGAGAAGAGAAGTGCCACGGACATTAAAATAATATATAAAATTAAATTTATAATTTGACCTAACTTCATGTTATCCATTTAATTTTTTTATAATAAAAATAAATTTATAATATAATATATCACATCAATCAATGTTAATATATATGCTTATATTTGTATAATTACTTTACAACTAAAGTATTTCTTTTATAAAAAAAATACTCTGTATACATAATTTTTATAAAAATAAGTTTACGAACTAGTATAAGCACTTGATGCGAGATATTAAATTATAAAGTTTTTGATTGTAAAATAAATATAACATTTTATATCAAACTAAGTCAATATGTAATTTCATTTGTATAAATTTTGTCTATATCTAACATTTCTCTATATTTATTGTGTCCAACCATTAGTTTTTTTTTTTTTTGTTAATTTAATGATTAGGAATGTGTTTTATAATGATATTGTAATTTTTTTAATTTTTAATTTTTTTAAAATTTAAAAGTGTTAAAAAAATAGATGACAAAAAAAAAAAAAAAATTACACTAGTCAGGATCCCAGTCGTGTCCCCCCATATGTAAGTGTAGAAGCACTCTGTTGGGGCTTATGGATAATATATAATAATAACTATGATTGCTGCTGCTATAAACAAGTCTTAACTTTCTGGCGTTCTTGTTGTTGCAGATTGGTGGAAGCACAAATTGGTGCTTATAATTCCAATTGGTATGAAGATCATCTTCATAACCTGGAGTATTATTTATCTCTTTCTTTCTTGCTCCAACGTTGAATGAAAAGCCATATCTTTATATTTTTTTGGTGCCTTTATGAAATGTTTGACATGAACCCTTCTTTTACGTGTTGGATTGACGTACAGGTGTGGTTGGGATTGCAGTAATCTCTTTGGGGGTTATGTATAGCGTTAAGAGGCGACGCTCGTCAAGTAATGCAACGGCCAGAGTGAACAGAGATGCAAAGAACGATCACATGGATGCTGAAGTAATGATAAAGAGCTATGGATCAGTTGCCCCAAAGAGATACACTTATTCAGCTGTGAAGAAACTGACCAACTCATTCAAAGATAAAGTAGGACGAGGAGGATATGGTGTTGTATACAAAGGAAAGCTACCCGATGGGCGTGTCGTGGCGGTGAAAGTCCTAAGCGAGTCCAAAGGCAATGGAGAAGAGTTTATTAATGAAGTTGCTAGCATCAGTGGAACATCACACGTCAACATAGTCACACTTCTAGGTTTCTGCTATGAGAAGACTAAACGAGCTTTGATCTATGAATTTGTGCCTAATGGATCTCTTGATAAGTTCATATATGACGACGGATCTTCGATTACAAAGTGTCACTTAGACAAAATCATCATGTTTCAGATTGCAGTTGGCATTGCTAGAGGACTAGAGTACTTGCACCGTGGTTGTAGGACAAGAATTCTGCATCTCGACATAAAACCTCATAACATACTTTTGGGTGAAGATTTATGCCCAAAAATCTCAGATTTTGGCCTTGCTAAACTTTGCAAAACAAAAGAGAGTATTGTGTCGATGACGGGCATGAGAGGAACGGCAGGATATATAGCACCGGAGGTATTTAGTCGAAGCTTTGGTGGAGTCTCTCACAAGTCTGACGTCTACAGCTATGGCATGTTGGTTCTTGAAATGGTTGGTGGAAGAAAAAATTATGATGGTGGAGTGTCTCATACCAGCGAGATATACTTTCCATAATGGATATATAACAAACTCGAAAGGGATGAGATATTTTATACTAGTGAGGATATGAGGGAGGACGAAGAAGACATTGTGAAAAGAGAGGTTGAAGAAGACATAGTAAAAAGGATGATAATAGTGAGTCTATGGTGCATTCAGACAAATCCTGTAGATCGGCCATCAATGGGTAAGGTGATTGAGATGTTAGAATGCAACTTTCAGTCCTTACAAATTCCACCGAAGCCATTCCTGAATTCGCCAGCTGCAAGATCACCAGAAAATTCTTCCACCCCTTTGTAATGTTGAAATCCAACTGGATATATACAATTGTATGATGGGATCCAGTTTTGTCTTTTTCTTTTTCAAAAATTAAACCGGTTGCGTTGATATCACATTAAGAAATCCAGTACTTCTTCTTCTTCTTCTTTTCGGTGAATGGAACCAAATAGAGGTAATGTGTTAAAAGAATATAATAAAAATAATTAAATCTAATTCTTCTTATCAATTTAACTTTTTAAAACAAGTGATAATTTCAGGATAATTTCATATAGCATAGAACGAGGAACCAGATTTTGAATTTGAAACTTGATTCTACTTTCCACTTCTTTTAATTAAATCTTTCGTTTGGCCTACTCATTGAGTGAGGATGTTAAGACAAATACAAATAATTAAATCTTTATCTTTGACTGTTTAGATATTTAAGAAAAGTAGTGATTTCACATAAGGTTTCAAGAGCATGGTGTACAACTCGATATATGCCACCAAAAGGTAGATTTTTGGTGTCTTAATTAATTTATTACACCAAAAACAAAAAAAAAATTGCAGAATCAATTTCTGTCTACGGAACGCATTTTAAGAAATGACTGGAGCGAACAACTACGAACAATCACATGATTAAAGAGTCGATACGGTTGACACGAGTTTCTGGTAACAACATACGATCATGACACAGAATCAAAGAATTTGGAATTTATGTACAGGCTAATATCTCTTAGCTCCTCCGCGTTCATTGTGACTGTTTCTGCTTTTCATTAGATTCTGTTGATTGAACTGTCTTTCCGTTCTTCTTCTCATACTCCTGCTTCAGTTCCTCCAAATGCTTGGACACCTAATCATTATATATTAAGACATACATGAATAACAAAAAATAAAGAAATGTGAAAGAAAATCCAGCAGACTACATTAACTAAAAACTAAGCATTTCAAGCTCCAGAAAAAAGCCTGCATGGCAATCTTATAGATTCTGTTTCAAATATTTTAAATATGTGGAGTCCCTACATAGCTTAAGGGTGTCAGATCACATGGCACTTCGGTCCTCACTAATCCCGCTAGAAACATAATGCAAGAGCTATTTAGATACGCAACCTACGTTTTAGTTCTTTGCGGCTCCGGGGAAGGGCGGGGGGCCAATTGAATAATTGAATAGACAATTAACTAGGCATATAACATATCAGAAGTGCTAGATGCAGTCGGTAAATACAAACGGGATGCAAACGGTGGTACAGAATGAATAAAAAAAAGTTATAAAAATACTTTTTTATTCATGTGCGTCCCATATTAATTCACTTTTTTCAAAGCGACTGCACGCCGCTTGCACAACCACAACTGCAAAAATCATTTCTCATAACATATATAACAGAAATTTCCATATACTCAACTTCAGCTTCAACCCACATGATGTCATGAACATCCCGACCCCAAACATGAGAAAACTAGAAGGAACCGTTCTGTACTACAAAAAATCACTGTATATAAATTCAAGAAATATGGATCGACTTCTTTTTTATTTTCTCAGCTCACTGAGGGCACTTAAATTCCTTGTAATAAAAACCATCGCCAATGCATCTCCATGGAAATTGCTAGCATAGACAGACACTTAAAAACCCATATTATAAATCTCAAGTAGGATGCCAAAGTGCCATTTACACGTAAGCCAACTTAGTAGTTCAGAGTATGTCTACACAATGAAATAATTAATTGAATAATGCTAGTATGCCTCCTCATTTTGACTGCTCATACATTTAATTTTTTTTTACTTACTGATTAAGGGAGTGACTATTAGTGTATTTGTATTTTTTTTTTTTTACTTTTTAAAAATGTTCAAAAATGTTAAAAGATACGAAAAAGAAAAAAGAAAAAAAAAATTTAAAAATGGATTTTACTTAGAGGGCACGCCCAACGGTCACTGCTGGGCAGCACCCTAGCAGTACTCTAATTAATTATATATGCATTGAATCATCTTGGAGTGGTATTTAAATACACTTAGTATAAAACGCTGAACCTTATGTGAGATGTTGAAGAATTATTTTGGCGTTAATGTAATGGTGCATATGAGAAGAAAATATAAAATGGCTTGAATAAACTAAAAATATCAGATCCAAACATAGACCCACATCATTTAAAGGTGAAAGGGACAAAAGAGGAAACCTTGATTGAGTAGGCCAAAGGTAATAACGTATCTGGATCCATTGCATCCTCAGGGAAGTTACGCAAAGCATGTATGAGTTTCTCAAAAGGTAATTTAGTCTAAGAAACAGAAACAAAAAACCATTAAAAGCAGGAATTAAAGTTATTAATTCAAATCTTGAGCAGACATTACCTCTGATACTCACCAAATCATCAGCACAATACTTTAGTAGGGCCAAACCAACCTTAAAAACTATCCTAACACCCTGGCAAATAAAAATGCCAGATAAATAACAAGTTCCTAAAGCTTGTAAGGAAAAAAATATGGTGTTACCAATCACTAACCTCATACAAAAAGACATCCCAAATTCGAAGAGCCAAATGGAATGGAAAAGAGTATGAGAAGACTGTTATGAACCACTGACTTGCATACATGCTGGGATTTATCATCTCTTGGACAAAATGCTCCCCCAGCTTCGGCAAATGCTCTTTCACCAAGTGATCAAACTGAAAAAGATACTGTTGTACCAGAGGAAGCCCCACCTATAACAAGCATATCATAAGAGATTCAGAAATCAAATATACATTACTCACTGCAGTAAAATTAGTAGGAGGCGTGACCTTTCTCCCAGTCACATTTTACCTTTTTTGTCTCTACCAACTTCTAACATATGCACCTAAAGTCGGCATTTATTACATCTCAGACAACGGGGTTAGAAGAAACAAATTAAAAATGCTTATAAAGAGGAAATTACATTTTGCAACCACCCCTAAAATACCACTCCTTTTGTTCTGTGCACCCTAACCTACTGACAGGTCTCAATCTAAACCCTTGGTTAAATCTCATGATTTAGATGGACAAAAATGAGCCATGTGTCACAATATTAATGGCAAGATTTTAGCAGAGGGTGTGCATCAAAACCCATTAGTCGTTTAGGGCAAACATCAAACTTTCCATACTTTATCGTGAAAATTACAAATAGAGTGGTGGTTTGAGAGTGCAAAATATAACTATGCCTGCTTAAAACAATAATAATTTGCTACTGGACAAAAAGAATCTAACCTCTCATATTTATACCGTAGAATATCCTATCCGGCACCAAGGATATGGTAATATATAAGATACCATATATAGACATATAATCTGGCATAGTTCGAAAATTATTCTGAAGCAGCTCCAAATTGATTCGTACTAAGCCACTTAGCACACTATTTATCAGAATAAAATGTGAAGCCCCGTTTCCTTAGCCAGGACATGAACATTAAGTAAAACAAACTTTAAAGGTCTACACTAATGCAGTGAAGTGGGTGTAATGAAGCGGACCAATATTAGGCAAAAAAGTCAACACACAACCCAGCACGCCTATTGTTCATGATTTATTAAAGGAACATGATGGCTGGCAATCCTTCATTTTGATATTATTTGAGAAACAACTAACTCACATGATAAAGTTGCTTAACTGTATTATTTTATTGATCTACCCATATCCAATTCATCATTTTTTTTTTCCTAAACTAACGCCCCCTCTTTTTGCACTATCAAAAGAAAGAAAAACAAATTCACCTCTTATATTGATTGAAATCCCCTCAGACTGACCTAGCAATTGACCAAAAGTCATTGTTATAACCTAGCCTTTTTCAGGTGCCAAGCAAAGCTTAGTACTCCTCTAAGAGTGAGAATAAGATGTTCTTGGTAGAGAAGAGTTTACCTGATATAAGCCTTCCATTGGGGCATGGACAGCTCCTTTCAATAATGCGACCAATAACCAGAAAGCGTCCTCTTCACTCATATAAAGAAGCAACAGACCAGCTAAAAAACCCATTCCCTGCATTTCACTCCATGCCATTCAGTATCATAGACACGGTAAATAGTACAGTAATCGAACATTTAACAATCAAACCTGAACATATCCAACATCTCTGTCAAAGACAGAGTATGCCTTCAAAACATTGTAAAGGGACCTTTGACCAGGTCCATGTCTCTGCTGGAAGAAAACATGTGAGGGAAAAGTACGAGAAATGTCTCGTATTATGTCTAGTTCTGAAGCTGATGTTTCATATATCACTAGTTGCTGCATGAACATAAAGTCTCATCAGCATAGCATTAATATATGTGTTTGTGTCTGTGCAAGGAAGAAGAGCATTAAATGAAAATAAATTAGAGTGTTTAAAGAATCACCCAAAGCCAAGAATATTGATTCCAGTTAGGAAGGAAAAAAGCAGATTTTGTTAGGATGCTGAACAGCAAATGAGCAGTGCTGCTGGTCCTCTTTCTTAAGAAGTCATCGAAAGACTTATTGAACTTCACATTATCAAGGTGTATAGCACTATCTAGATGTCAAGTTGACATCTCAAATCTATATAAAGTATATCCAGGTTCTACGAAAAGTGTTTGCACTCTTATTATGTTAAGCTTCCTCTTGCTTGAGCATGCATTGAAACATGTCTGGAACTATAAAATAAACTAATTCTAATATTTCCTTCTGATAACATTAACAATAGCTATTTGCTTTGCTACTAAAATTCTGTATGCTCATTATATGTATATGGGAGTTACCACAAAAGAAACATGCTTGGAAAGTTTTCCATTTGTAATTTTTTTAAAGATTTTTCATTTTCCTTGCAATATATATTTATCCCAAACTATATCATGGCATACATATTCATTTTAGTGCTCAGTTATTCATATTCAAAGAAATTTACCTCAATTATCTTTACCCAATAAAATTTGATAATTAACCCAGGCTGGCCAACATTAGCTCAGTCAAGCAAAGACTACTGGACTTTGAGTCAGAATCTTTTGGTGCATGAAGTTATCAAAACCAGGTCAAACTACCATATTAATATATATATATATATATATATATATAATAAAAAAACCAACTCATGCAGTTCATGGAGATATATGAGGAAATGGTCATTGTAAAAATGCTATATCTTCCACTTATCATGTACAATAATTGTCAAGGCTATTACTTATAAAAAAAAAATTGTCAAGGCTATTTATCAAGGCAGGGAAAGAGGCATACCTCATAAACCCCTGGGTTCATCAGCAAAAGGTCCCGGCTTCCAGAGATCAGCTGCCAAACAAGACCTCTTAAACAATCAGGGATTCCTTTCCTTATACGCCTTTTAACAACATGAGGTTTTCTCCTAACGTAATGCTTCCAATCACTCCCTCCAACCCCAATCATTTTCCTCCATTTTCTAACCCTTCTTTCCTCCCTTAAAAGAATCAATACCCGTGTTAATGAACAAGATGGATGAGTAGTAGAATTGGGACAAGATGAAGTGGTTGATCGATCACACATAATCCTTCACCATAAAAGTTTATTTGATTTTAGGAAAAGAAAAGCATACCTCTCATATTCATGAGCCGACCTGCCTCTTGTTAAACCATCAGGAGATGTATTAAGTTCCTGCTTTACAAATCCAAATCTGTCCAATGCTTTTGGTGAAGGAAGTGGACCTGGTTCGTAGTCATCTATTCTTTTCTTTTCCATTCCACTATCTCAGACAAGCTCTCACACAGCTAGAGGATAAAGTTAATAACTTTGTTTTCCTTAACATGACAACATATTGACCAATTTCAGAACACATCCTCTAGTGAAATGCATACGAGCGTGTGTCCATGAATATGACGGCAAGCTATAAGCTTATAGCTGTTAAAAATGATAACAAGCCGCTAAATTACAAAATTTATGACGGAGTATTCCCTATGTAGAACAGCTACCTGCGAGAATACAATCATATCCAACTATCAATGAATTGCCATGGTCAACAAGGGAAGTAATTTCCAAGAAACAGATGATACAAGAAGTAAATACCAATGCCCATAATGAAAGATGCTCGGGTCATGCCACTAGAAGACAACATGACGCGTATTTGACATTAAAGAATCGGTATAGAACATTGTTCTCGGCTTATTCCTAATATGCAAACTAACCAAGTAGTTCAATAATATGCAAGTTAGCTATAATAACTCATCCAAAACCGCAACAAAAGAAACGAAATGGAAACTTGAACTAATCCAAATATACATGACTAAACTATGTAAATCTCAACTTATATTAAGTGCAGGGGAGACAGAATGAAACGGTAAGGATATGTGATATGTGAAAATACTAACGGTAAAATGGAAAAACACAAGTCTTTTGCATTATTATAAATTGGGTCTCACTAAATTATCAATATCTCAACAGATTGAGAGAAAAAAGATCAAAGCCTAACGCAGAAGATGAGAACACCAACCTGGGCTATTGAGAATTGTGAGAGTGGGAGCGAAGAAGGGCTTCTCCTTCTTCTTCTAGTGTATATTGTTGATTGTTTTATATCTGTGCATAAATGACTATTCAGGGAAGAAAATACCTTAGAAACCCAATGTAATTTAAGGAAGGGTGGGTTTATTCCTTTGTGTCCCTCTCAAGAGTCGAAATCCAATGGACCTATAATTCTATAAGCATTTATCGGCGTAACAATTGTGCCTGATCTGTTTGACAGCAGTGACGCCAATGATTTCTTTTTTTCATTAATGCTCTTTTTTTATTTTTTGGCCGGAGTAACCGTTGAAAAATGGTATCATAAGAGGTATTTGCCGAGGCGGTGCGGATCTAAACGAAACTGTATCAAGTTATCAACGATGTCGATTGAGTCGCTTGTCGAGGCAACGACCCTGGATCGAATGCAGGACCCGAATTGAAGGTCCGGTTGTACCCGATCCTATCACCTTCGATAATTTCTCCATCATTTTCTTTTTTTTAGTTAAGTTGTCCAACATCTTTACATAAGAATCGTAGAAAAATGCTTCTACGTTTGGGCCTTCTGTTTAAATCATTGTCAATGTAAAATTAAGAGTATTAGTAGTGATTTCAATAAATTTTAGTTAAAATTTAGTTAAAAAATTTATTTTTATAAATTTTAACTAGTCACTTTTTACAATACCAAATAATAGGCTCAACAAATTTTTCACTATTCTATTAAAATATTAACTTTGAACTTTGGCTAGTATCTTTCACTCAATAAATTTGGCCAGCCATATAGCCAAATGTTAAATTTACTGTACATTTGTTGAGTCTATTGTAACACTTTATTTTACACTTTGGTTATTTTTTAGCTAAAATTTAACTTTGTTGAGCCCATTACTAGTGCTCTAATATGTTGGTATATTTTTTTGGAGAAACTTAATTGTAATACATTGGGCAAGGCAGAGTCTAAAAGCTCCATTTGGATACAAAAGTCCCATCAAATTATCTTAATTTATCTATCTAATTATTACAATTTTTTTATATTCTCACACAAAATTCAATAAATAATTCAATTTTTTTAAATATCAAAACAATAATAATATTAAAAAATAATATTCTAACAATATTTTATTCAATTTTAAACTTTCATTTCAACTCATCTCACTATCTAAAT
Source organism: Carya cathayensis (assembly GCA_011037825.1). Classification (NCBI taxonomy): domain Eukaryota; kingdom Viridiplantae; phylum Streptophyta; class Magnoliopsida; order Fagales; family Juglandaceae; genus Carya; species Carya cathayensis. Next base: position 115,401 of record QGSO01000748.1, on the reverse strand, counting down.
CGCATCTAAATTGAAACTAGAGATTTTTATTTTTTTTTTAAATAGCAAGTTTGTTAGCTAGGTGAGATAGAACTAATCCTAATAAAATAGTCATAACTTTCAACTCTAAGATCATCAAATTAAGTATTGATATAACATCCAAATAATCTCTTTTTTTTTTTTAATTAAAGAGTTTTTAAATTTATTTAAATACTTTTTAAAACTCCTACAACAATCCCAAATAGACCCATAAGAATTATAGAAAAATGCTACTTCGTTTGGTCCGTCTATTTAAATCATTGATACACGTAATAATTTAAAATATATAATATTAAGTGAAATTAAAAATAATAAAATTTAAGATAAAAAGAATGAAACAAACTTATTTAGTCATGACTGTAAAATGGCAGCTAATGTCCGTATTTTGATATTTGGTACGGATCAATAGCTGGAATAATAAATACAATGGGGCACATTTTTAAAGATCGTAAAGCAAGGATAGCCTTATAAATACATTTTCTATATCTTCTATATATAAAAAGTGTGTATGAAACGGAAAATCTTGTTTTAACGATTTTTCTTATTTTTCCGTTAAAGTTAACACCGTTTGTTTTAACGGTTTGACATATAAAATGAAAATATAAATATTGAGAGATAGCATTCAATGTTGTGATATGATTTATTAATCACAATAATTATAATACTTAATAGTTTATATAATAATAAGTAATTAAAGATTAGTTCTTATATTTTTCTCTTTCTCCTTAACATATACACGTGTATTAGGTGCATAAGACGTAAATCCCTAAATATAATATAAGTGTATTATACGTTTTATTAACTCAGATTATTGAATATTCCAAATTTAAAAATCTCATATAATATATAATACAAGTGTGTTTAAATAATAAGTTATTATTTAATTGTGAATGGTAATTATTATTATTATTTTTTTGTTACATTTTCTTGTTTTTTCATTAAATCCATTAAATCCTATTTTATCAAAACATTTTTTAAATTCTTGATCATTTGACGTGTAGCCTCTTTGTAAAATTTAATAAAGGATCTTATTTTACCAAAATGCTCTTAATAGTCCTGTGGCACATATGAATTAACTTCTATTATTTATGTATTTTTTATTCTGACAGTGTACTCATTTTTCCTTCTTTTTATTTCAATTTTTTTAAAATAAAAGAATTAAAATGACTTTACGCTTTGGAATATAAATACTTTAAAGTATTCTCATTATAAAATTCAACTTTAAGTAAATTTAACTAATAAAATACTTAAAACGCTTAATATATAATATTCATTATTAATTTAATTAGAATATAATTATTATTAATATTTTAATTAGTAGAACCATAAAATGTGATAAAAATAAAAATTATTAAATTAATAATATTTTATTATTATATAGAGAGTAAATAGATAATCTAATATGGATGCAAACCAATGCTCATATTTTACTAAAGTTTAGATTTTTTTTTTATTTTAATTTTTTGCATTTCTTTAACCTTATATTTTCTTTTCTCAGACAAATAAACTACTGACTTTTTCATTTTTTTTTAATTTAAATTATTATGTTAGGTGCACCTCGGGGCTAACACACCGTTTCCTAATATATATATACATATTAGGTCATTAAGAGATGCAAAACACGTTTGTCTAATTAAGTTAAATAGATTTTTTAAGAAAATAATATAGTTTTTTTTTTTAAAACTTGATTGATGAATAATTTAATGTATAAAGACAAAAAATTAAATTTTAGCAAATATCTTTAGATAATGATAAGTCGATAAGTATAATAATTACATATTTAGATACATTAGAAAACAAAAAAATTAGTTCAAAATTAAAGTCAAGATATATTAGAATAACATAGATAAATAAAAATAGCATCACTGCCACCATAATAATACTATAACTACACTCAAAGAACGTATAAAATTTGAGATTTTTTTGAAATGTTGGATGATAAATCCAAATCATGTATTTTGATATATTTTTTTTAATCTCGACATATTTAAAAAAATCTAATTCAAATTTGAGTGTTTTTATTTTGTAGGGTTTTTTATTTTTCCGTTTTGTACTTGTTATTATTTATTATCTTTTTTTTCCTACATATATAAACATTTATATTAAGATTAAGATATGATTGTTTTAGATAAACGTGTAAGAGGGTGGATTTGAAGGGGGTAGGTAAAGAAGCAAACATGGGGAAGTGAGAGAGAGGTTTGAGATGAGATGAGATGAGAGAGGGAATCGAGAATGAGAGATAAAGGTAAAAAAAAAAAAAACAATTGTATCCGTAAAATAGGAAAGTAATGGATTTAACGAAAAAAAAAAAAAGAAAACAAAAGTTACTATAGCAGTTAGATAGTCATTTATTATAATAGAATAGATATAGTTTTATTACATAAAGTCACTTTTACGTATTTTTGTACATTTTATTGATGTGATTGGTCAAAATAGTTATTTCATATTAAAAAAAAATGATGCAGCTAATCATATCAGTAGAATACGTAAAGAGTATATAAAAGTAACTATACATAAAATTTTTTTAATATATATATATAATGTCTCCTCTTGTAACTCATACTTGATATCAAACTTTTGGGTAAGTTTTGGCAAGTGGAAAAATGTCCAATAAAAAAACAGTAGTCTGGAAAATCAGTACTTCCTCACCCCGGTTCTTACGTTAATGAAACCTACGCGTTCACATCAAAGTCTTGGTCTTGATGAGAAGGTTCAACGCCTAATTTGGGCCGTATTTAAGTAGTGATCACGACATGATTTATCAGTGCCAAAACTTTTACTTTTCAAAAGCAAATTACTTTATTTGATAGTTATCTTTAAAAAATAGGGGTCGTAGATGGACAAACTCTTTATTAAAAATGAAAACAATTAAGATATAAGGGAAGGATGGTGCTTGCCAGGTTGCTCTATAAAGGTGTCAATTTTTTATTTTTTTTTAAAGAGTGAATTATTCACCGCACATGTGAGGAGGGAAAACTCCGGACATATTTGAGCGGCAACCAAGCATTTTCCATAAGAAATTTATTAAGAGGAGAAAATGAGAGCCAACAAGATGGTTTCTTAGTCACGAGTAGAATATCATTCTGGGCTAATAAATGGACATGCTGAAGATGATTTGTTTGGTAATCTGTAAAGAGGATTGTCTGAGTGATATTCATTGCAGTCGCAAGGACTCGTCAGTCCTCTTGTTTCCTGGGCAACTAACCAATCTGAGTTGGCTGAGATCTCTATTGCCTCGTCCTCGAATGATTGAATGCTCGTTAAAAAAAAAATTACTACATAAATTGACAGATCAGAAGCCAAAACTTTGATTAGAAGAGAGCAACACCCATGCATGATAGCAGCAACAACAAGTGTGTATAGATGGCTAAAATGGTTACAACGGCAAAGATGTGGCCTTTGTAAATTATATGGAAGATTATTGGGAGGAGATACAAATTAAGAAGGTTGGTTGGGTTTCGGGTTTCTTTCTCTCATTCTTATTGAGAGACTAATGCATTCTTATTGAGAGACTAATGCAGTGGCAAATGGTTTAGCGCGAAGAGGTGGGAATGGTTCAAATAACATATGGTATTTAGCTTCGGATCTTCTTCCTCTCATCATTAGAGGCCTTATTCAATTGGATAAGGGGGTTTTTCCTTATATTCGAAAAAATTGTAAATGATTTTGCTTATGAGGTCTAAATTTCTTTATTCTTTAAAAAAAAATTCAATAAGTGCTGGTTTTTTAATTGGTGTTGATGCTTGGGATATTTTTATTGTCTATTTGTAAATCCCCTGTATCTTGGTTGTTACCATGGTTTTCTTCCGTTGTAAGTGGATATTTTTTTTAATAAAATTGGAAGTGAGTCACTTTTAGACATGTGACATATTCTCTTTTTTTTTTATTTATTTAAAAAAATGTATAGAGCTAAACATTGATCGGGAGATCATTGTTAGTGGGAGCAACTGGAAATATGATAGTGTTTCTCCTTCATCTACATAAATATAGCTAGAAAATTAATTAATTTTTTAAAAAAAAATACATGCACACACGATCGATTAGAGCTCTATTCCAATGGAAGTAGTCTTTTTGTTATGTCCCCATCCCACACTAATCACTCGTACCACAAAAAATTGGTTGGGCGCTGAGTATATCTAATCAAGTCAACTAAACATCTCAAGTCTTCCAATCACTTTCCCATAGTTATCTTCCCCACTTGTTATCGATGTACATTCATTTCTGCTAATTCCTGTATTTTCCTTAGCACACACGATTAACCATCTATCCTCCGGAGCCATCTCTCTTACAAAAATGGATTCCTGGCTTCTCTCATCGTCTCCTTTCCATAGAATTTCTTTATCTTTGATTTTACTCCTCATGGTTTTCGTTGAGATTCCTCTATCTTTATGCCATGACGATTTCTACTCCACCTGTAGAAAAATGTTCAGCTGCGGAAACATCAGGAATATTGATTTTCCTTTCTGGGGAGATATCCGACCTAGTAGTTGTGGCTATCCTGGATTGAAGCTCAACTGCGAGGGAAGCGTTGCTACCATAGAGATTATGAACGTGAATTACAGCGTGCTATATGTCGATCTCAATTTCCAAATCCTCAAAATTTCGAGAGAAGACTACAGGGATGGAATATGTTCTCCAGTTTATGTGAATTCCACGCTTGATCCTACACTTTTCGATTTCGGCCCTGGTTACCAGAATCTCACACTATACTATGACTGTCCTCCTTTTTCACATATCCCCTTCCTCACTTGCGACTTCATGAATGGGGACTTTGTGCCCTTGGAGTTGGGAGCTCATGGGCCTCATAAGGATTGTAGTGCAAGTGTGTTTGTCCCCATACCTAACAGTGTCAATAGCTCAGAGCTGGGGTTGCTCGTGAGTTTGTCAAAATTGGTGGAAACCATTGGAGACGGATTTGATGTAAGATGGAAGGTGGATACTGCTGGGTGTAATGAGTGCAAGAAATCCATGGGAGTTTGTGGCTATGACCTGAACTCCAATAGATCAACGTGCTATCACCATCCAGGTACGCACACCTAAGTACTTTTCTTTGCAAATTCACTGGAACATACATATGATATAGCTAGCTTCTTATGGAATTAGAATAATCAGCATATACCTTTCCATTAATGCTAATTAGTATAAGTTTTGGACGTACAAATCTAAAATAATTGGATTATGCTATTTGAAAAAATGTGAACCATTAAAAAAAAAAAATTGAAAAACTCTAGTCACAAAGAGATTACATAAAAAGTAAATTCACAAATTGACGTGATTTGATATTGTTTGTTAGATAATGAAATTACCCTTATTGTAAAATAGATCTAACAAATCTCGTCAAACTATTTCAATTTATTAATTTATTTTCATGTAACAATTCTCTTGAAAAAGTATTGGCTCACTTGCAAGATATCACAGTACACGCCACATGATTAGTCTCGTGTGATTGATACAAATCATTATCTGTATTATGTTTGGTAAGTGGGAGTACAGTGTGTTTGGAATTCTTTTCCATGGACAGGTAGTGACATATAAATGAGGCAATTTTACAAGATATCCCCCCAATACACGCCACATCCTTCCACATGCTACTCGAAATTGCGTAGATTATATATACCTCGACATGATTGCCTCCATATCCACGCAATTTTTTTAATCCTACACTATTTTATTTTATCTCTTACAAAATCTCGATCGGTTGTTTACATATATCTAATGTTTTTAAATTTTCGAATTAAATTTTCACTAAACGACGAGGAGACACAATTTTCTTCAGAATGAAAATGCTTTGGATCTAAAACTTTTTAAAAGTAATATATATATATATATATATATTAATTTTTTTCCTCTTTCCAAACTTATAAAATGTGACTTCCTCAACCCTTCTTCAGTCCCTTCAACCTTTTAGCTACTTATACTAATTTGTTTTCCTTATTTATGATAATCAAAACTTCCTAGAGAACTTAGAACATATACTGATTTAATTTCTGATTGGCCGGAAAAAAACACTTTGTTCAATAAATATTTTTATTATGAAAAATAATATTTATAATTTTAGAATATACAAGTCTTGCACACTTCCTTTAAAAAAATAAATAAATCTTAGATTTACATGAAAAAATTATTTTTTAATAATAAATTTCACTTCAAAAAAAAATACACATAACTTGCATGTTCTAATACTATATCTAGAATTACTCTTTTATTATTATAAACAAGTATTATATATCTTTAAGTTGAAGAACAAGGTGATAAAATTTGTGCACATTGAATTTTGAATAATAATAAAATATATCGTTATTATAATATCAACTGGCCCCCCAAAATAACGTTTTGGCTCCAATGATGGTTATAAATGTATAATGAGATGTTTGTATAGTGAGTTGAGATAAGATGGGTTAAACTGAAAATTAAATAAAATATTGTTAGAATATTATTTTTTTAATATTATTATTATTTTAAAAATTTTAAAAATTTGAATTATTTATTATATTTTGTGTAAGAATTTAAAAAAATTATAATAATTAGATAAGATGAGTTAAAATTGATTTTGTATCCAAACCGGGCCTAAGCTTTATAATCATTTTAAACACAATTTTTGTCTCTATAAACCAATAACTATCAAAATAAATCTATTTGTTTTCTATTAACAAATAATATTTGTGGTCTCATGGTCCAACTTTAGGTTTGTCTTGATGGGTCATATTATTAATTATATTATCTGCTGAATTTGCAGCATGATTTTAGACTTTTTTTTTTTTTATCTTTTTATAAGAGGGTGAGGAGTTTGGAATTCAAATTCGCACACGATTTTAGACTTTAGAGTTTAGAACTTCGGAGTTTATAGAGTTTTGGAGCCTTCGATGTTGGAATATTTTGAATAACTAGAAGCGGAATATTAATAATAAATCTCTTTTGTAATTAGGATAATATTATTTGAGACTGCCATTTTTTTTCTCGGAATCTGTCGAAATCCTTCGCTGCCCCTTCCAGACATATGACCATTTCATTGATCAAGATATTTATCGTTTTAGCCTTTAGGCCGAGTCGCACGTCCTATCGAATACGACGAATAGGTTTAAAGGCTTTCACTTTTCAGAGAGACAAAAATCAACAACCTGACAAGGGATCGAGAAACTTCACCCAGAGACCGAAAGGCCTCACACCGTAATAGGACTTTCACCACAGGCTTCCATGTATGTGGTCATATGTATTTCCACTTTTTCTACGTCACTCGAGCATTTTTCTAGTGGAGAGAGGCTGTGATTGGGTAGTCATGGAATTGGATTAATGGAGACGACCGAGTTGATGAAAATCAAAATGCTTCTATCCTTACGAGTAGCTAGTTGGAATTTGGGTTCATGGACTCTGATAGATCAGATGGAAAACAGCATATTCTGCAGCGATTGGATGTCAATCTATATATACGGGGTTTTTTTTTTAATTATATAACATATTTTTACCGATCTATGCTACAATTTGCTGAATAAAAATATACAATCCGTGTATGCTTAAGGTGAAAGGAAGGATTCCTTTGTTTGGTAACAAGACTCACACAAGTACAGCTAACTTATCACATTGAAATCATATATATATGCCGTGTCTACGTTCGCGATCTTCTGTTTAACTTTCGAGACATACATTTCTAGTCCAACATTATTTTCTCGTCAACTACTGACGTCACTCATCTCTATTTTCTAAGTTTTCCTTCAAACAATCAATCTGAATAGCTAGCTCACCTATATTTCCTTTCTTCCCATTCCTTCTCTTAGCCAGAAATGGAGTCCTGGCTGTCCAAACAGTCTGCTTTTCTTCTTCTTTTCTTCATTAAATTCTTGGTTTTCGTCGAGCTTCCTGTGTCTTTATGCGCCTTTGATTGGTATTCGAGTTGTAGTAATAATCGGTTCAACTGCGGGAAGATCACTAACGTTGGCTATCCATTCTGGGGAGATGTCAGACCGGTTGCGTGTGGCCATCCAGATCTAAAGCTCAACTGTGCAAAAGATATCGCCACCATAGAAATTAAGGACCTGACATACCGGGTTTTGGCTGTCAATGAAAGTACCAAAATCCTCAAAATTGTGAGGGACGACTACTGGGGTGGAATTTGTTCGCCACGCCTCGAGAATACTTCCCTTGATCACGACCTTTTTGATTATGGCCCTGGCTACGGTAACATTACCTTGGAATATGGCTGTCTCATCCCAGGACTGTCCACTTGCGCCATTAATGGTTTTACGAATACGGGTGTGATCGTACAAATTGGAGCTCAAGGCCCTGGGATATGTACTGCAAGCGTGGTTTTTCCGGTTGCTATTCTAAATCTAAATGCTCTTGAGAATCTGGCACTAATTGAAGCAGCCATCAAAGGAGGTTTTGATGTGAAATGGAAGGAAGAAACTGCAGCTTGTAGTGCCTGCACTGAGTCTAAGGGAGTTTGTGGTTATGACGTGATCAGTAAAAATAGAACTATTTGCTATTGCTCAGATCAACGTTATGGCTCAACATGTCCTTCCTCGCCTGCCGGATCTCCCCAGGTACCTCCAACTGAAACAGGTATGCACTAATTTCTTGGCCAGCAGGCTGAGGTTTTAATTCTATCAAGTTTTTACAGGCCGATGTTGCCAGTATGACAATTATACATGCAGTGGCAGTATTAAAGTAGATGGAAACAATCTAGGAGATAGCATGAAGTGTATCTCTTTCTTAGTCAATCGGGTTTAATTGAATCGTTGACCATACTAATTACTAGGAGAACCACCACTAGCATTTTAATTAGTCCATGACATGCTTTATGATTAGGATTGTTGGAGCAAAGCTTTGCTGAAAATACATAAATTAACTCTACACTATGTTATTTTATTTTTGTCATAACCGGAGCCATTGCTAGCACTTCTACAGTTCTACTTGGTTTGATCACGTGTCCTTTTCAAAATTGAATACAAACAACCCTCTCGGGTCCAAGAGATATAACAATTTGTTGCTTAGAAAAAAAAAAAAGGTACTAAACGGTACTTTGTCTCTCTCTCTAGATTAACTTTATATCATGTTTAGATCTGACTTTACAGATTAGGGGTGTTTCAAACTCTGTTTCTGGTTGTGGATATTGTATATTCGGTCTCTGATTGTCTTGTTTGGATTTCAAAGGTTTTTTGTTTGCCTAGTTGTATTGTTGTTGACACCTTAAGTACTTGTGTGAGCTTTTCTTCCAATGTGAAACTTTATTTCCATATATATATATATATATATAGAACAAAAAAATTAGACTCTATGTTAAACTACATCAGTAACACTGTTAATTTAAGGTCGTTTCACCTTACTAAGTTGAGTGCCAAAATATATTCTTCTATGGCAAAATGCAAAAAGAAGTGATATTGGACTTCATAGGTATAGAAAATGCTGGTATTAAAAAAATCTCCCACGAGTTTCAGTTGCTATAGGCTTGAGTAGAAAATCAACAGGGCCATTGAGCAGGAAGTCGAGAGAAACTTCCTTCCACCTCATAGCAGTCGATAGATTCTTATCCTAGTTGTTCCATTCATCCCTCTAGCTTTCATATCTTGGTGATTTGAAGCCATTCCTAGTTCCTCGAATGATTTCCCTATGCTCAATAGTACTCTTTATCTTTTTATTTTTTCTCCTGTCCCCTCAAAGTTCCTTGGATGATACTCTTGCCATTTCTTTCCCTCCCAGACCTAGCTAGAAACAAAACTCATTGCACTTTTCCACTTGAATTTAATTCATAATTAAGGGATTAATAAGGAATAACAGGAAAATGGGAGTCAAAAGTGTCCTGCATTGTTGAATTTGTATTTTTCTAAATGCAAGATGCCGTGGTTGTATTATGTTTAAAAGAAGAAGATTTTAGGTGAGTTATTTTGTTTATAGGGGTAGTAGCTGCTATGTTTGACTCGGTAATGGGTTTAAGCTTTAACTGGTTACAGACCTTCCTCGTTTTTAAGCTAAAAGACAGAGCTAGAAAATCAAGATTACGTGCAGGGAACGCTTTAGAAATATTAAGAGCTTTCACTATATATTAGAATAGAAGCATGGCTTTAAGTGTAGATCACCTAATTCTGAATTGACAGGAAGTGTATGTTAACGTCCCAATAGAACCATCTCTTTGAAAAATGTATGCTCTCAAATTCGTCAACGCCCACTAGTTTTATTATTATGCTTCATCAGAATTGAAATCCATATAATCTCCATCTTCTCCTTTTTCTACTTCTGATTACTTCCGATCGATCTCTCTCTCTCGCTCGCTCACACACACGCATAAAAAAAAATGCTTCCATACTTCTTTCCAACCATCTTCTTGACCTTCATGATTATAGCCATACCCTTAATCCACTTCCCATCATGTTTGCACGCAAATGATGATGAGCAGTACCGCAATTGCAGCGAACGATTTGACTGTGCGAGTGCTAAGGACATCGGCTACCCTTTCTGGGGATCAAATCGGCCGGACTATTGTGGTTACCCAGGTTTTGAGTTGGACTGCAGCGGTATTGATCCGTATCTCAACATCACGTTCATCAAATACCGAGTCCTTCAAATCGATAAGGAGTCGATGACTCTCAAGGTTGCTAGAGCGGATTATTGGAACAGGATTTGTCCTCCTACGATTGTTAACACCACCATAAATTTCTCCATCTTTTCTTATCCTTCAAGTCTTGGGACTCTTGTGAACTTGACGCTCTACTACGAGTGTTCGTCATCTTCTTCCTTTACTCTTCCACCTCAGCTTGATCAGATGGCTATACGGTTTAGCTGCCCCATAAACGGTAGTACCGGGGCTATCAACTACTATTCGAACTCGATTCTCGACTTAGTGGGGACGTGCAAGTACAACGTTAAAGTTCCAGTTGTGACACCAGCAGCACCTATAAGTTTAACTGAAGGGGCACTGATTGAAGCTATTGATGGGGGATTCATGTTGGAGTGGAAAGCAAGTAACAGCAACTGCAATGGATGCCGAGGGTCCGGTGGGCTGTGTGGATTCAACACAAGCACCAATATTTTTGCTTGCCACTGTGCAAGTGGGACTTTTCCGTTCACGTGCGGATCAACAGCAACTGCACCAGGTAAGTTTCCATTATTCATTTCTTGGTTGTTACCTTCTTCAAATTTCTTGAATGAAGGAAAAGCACCTCAGCAGCCGAAGTGTTTAAACATAGTTTTCTCAAGATCTCAGGGTTAAAATCAAGCATTTAGGAAAAAATCCGAACCATTTGTTTTCTGGTACATATTGCATCCATCCCATGCTCGATCACGACTTATACGGAACATCCAAATGTCTGGTGGTTCTTCGACTAGTTACTGCTTTGAGAGAGTCCGCGAGGGAGGCATTAATTTTCATGTGGCCTTTAGTATGATTCTATATTTTTTTTTTCATAGTAAATAACAGTTTTGTTTACAATAATACGAATACCTAACGTAAATAATCACAAAGGATCCAAGAAAATACAATCGCTACTAACACGAGTCAATTCACTGACATGTACAGAGCCGGCTGGGTCTTTTTACATAACAACTACTGATTAGTTAAGGCATGCTCTAGCAAAAGTTTGGGAGAAAAATTCATAGAGACAATAGAGATTAAAGATGTTCCTCAATAGACTACTTGCATGACAGAAAAACCTCAAATCCCTCGTGATTACCATGACCTTCGGTGCTCTGTTTTACTACAAAACAGAGAAACTGCTTCCTTAATTATAGGATAAATATTTGTTCTGGTCAACGATGGATTAAGTGATACTAGGATTTTGATCTAACAATTAGGTAAGGCCAAGCATCTTCTTGTGAACAAATTTATTGGGGGTAAGTAACCTTTAGTTTTTCACCCTCAGGGATAGCAGCAATTCAAGTGTATGGCACTGTAGCTCATTTTATGTTCTGTTCAAACTGGGATTAATGGAAAACTGACTTCATCTGGTCCAGTTTTTGATCGGCTTTTGAAAATGAACTCAGCCCTCCTTGACCACAAACCAAATCTGTCCATTTGGATTAGGATGCTCTTGCTAAGTTTTCAACTCAAGGTGCTAAAACTTCTCCTTTTCCCATTGAAAATCTTAATCATGATTTTCTCTAACTCCTAGTATTGGTCTTCGATCCCATCCAAGTCCTTCTCTTTCTGCCACGACAAGTACTGGGTTCCAACCAAATCTTCATTTTCAACTTGATTTGTGCAAGCTTTTCCACGCCTGTTTTCTTAATGGCAGGCTCCTTTGGGATGACTTTTTGACATTTTTAGTTGCTAGTATTTTTTTCCTCTTCTCCAGCATTGTTAATTCGTAATAGTTAGAAGAAAGCACACACAGTGGCAACGAGTTAGGACTGTAGAGGTGGTTGCCAGAATGGAACGTAACCAGCCAAATGGTTTATTTAACATCGTTATCCTACCAACTAATGCAAGTTTTTATGTTTTTAGTATGCACAAAAAACATATATTATTACAGATTTTTTTTTTCAATAAATACTAATTTTCTTATAAAAGTATTTAGTGCAAGACACATTTGATCAACATAAAATAATCTGTTTTGAAACAAACGGGTATGAAATTGAGAGCAACGCAGCCAAAAAAGAAAAAATTGCCAACCAAATATCCAGAGGAAAAAGAAAAAATGTAGCACAAACTTTAAAGGAAGGGAAATAGAGGCGAAGGGAATTTCTAAAGAGCCAAAAAATATGACCAAACTTAGGAACGGACTGTTGATCGTGGAATTGAAGCGGTTCTAGAAAGACGTCGTTTTAGAGTTCTCAAATCTCCAACGACAAATGAATAAACGACAAAAAAGTGCTGGTCAAGAAGAACTCATGGCATTGGTGGATTTGGTTGGAAATCTTGCCTCGAATACCTCACTAATTGAATTTTTTTATTATTAATTTTTGGCTGACTTGTCCAATTGCTATTTCTCAACTACTTTATATTTTTGGTGACAAAGCGGCTTGGACCGAAGTTGCGACCTTTTCAATTTCACTCTCTCTCTCTACAAGTAGCGACCATTTTTATTAAATTTACTAAATACACGTCTCTCTCTCTCTTTCTCTACTAAAACGGTCAAAAACTCTACGGGCCGGTGCGGTCCGTTCTGGACAACCTCCATTTTTCATTTAAAAACTCAATTCTCCGAGAAAGTCAACTGAATGCAGCATTCACGGCAGTCAAATTCTTCCCGCCCACTCAAGCAACTATTCCCCTATTACGTACCTTCATCATGCTCTCTCCCTTCTCCACTTTCCTCCCTTCCTCTCTCCTCCACCATGCACCCTTTCTCCTTCCCCCCGCTTATCCTCCTCTCCCTCCTCCTCTTCTCTTTCTTCGCCCTCATTGCTTCCTTTCCCTCCGATGTCTCTGCCGCCCCCTTCTCCTCCGACTGCCCCCAGACCTTTGACTGCGGGCCCCTCAAGAACCTCTCCTACCCCTTCACCCTCCGGGCCGACTGTGGCCTTCCCGAGTTCCGTCTCACTTGCGAGAACGACTCGCCCGAGTTGGCTGTCGGGTCGATTAGTTACCTAATCCTCCGACTCAATCAGACCGAGAAAACTATGACACTCGCCCGCTCCGACCTCTGGAACAACACGTGCCCTCACGAATTCCTTAATTCCACTCTGAATCCCGATGTATTTGACTACGGTAAGGTCAATGAGGACCTCACCATCTACTATGGTTGCTCCAATCTGACACAGAGGCCTTCTAATCTATTCAATTGCAGCATCGATGGGAATCCGAGCAGCAACGCTTATTTTCTCGTCGGTCCAATTCCGACCGACCCGATCCTGAGGGTTATTAGCTGTACCGTTGGTGTTAGAGTGAAGATCCTCAAAACGGCGGCGGCGGAGCTCACAAACAATCGGTCCATGCTTAGGGAGGTTTTGATGGAGGGTTTCAATGTGAACTATAGTACGTGTGCCAATTGTCTGGTTTCCGGTGGGCAATGTGGGTTTGATTCGGATTTGGCCCAACCCATTTGCCTTTGTGACAATCAGCCGTGTCCCGCGCAAGGTATTCGAGCTTTTTTCTTGACAAAATTGAGGTTTTGCTTCGAAATAATCATTGACATAGATATGAATTTCCAAAATCACTAATTTAAATAGGCTAGTACGACATTGTTTTTACCTTGGAAATAGAATCCGTTTAATAGCCTATAGAAATATAATTATGGTGTGATTGTTTAGACTTGCAGCCTCACCTAAAAAACTACCATTAGGTGCCCCTCTTGTCCATGATCGCTGCTTACAACAGCGTTGGATCACTTGAATTGCCCAGTACCTCGTGAATTTAGTGGTCCTAGTCATTGGTGCGTTCCATGTAGCCTGTGCTTTAAAATGGATGCTGTCTTGGTGGGTTTTCTTTGCTTTGAAACACAGTGCCTTTGTTACTTGTAATGATACGAGCTCCATTAGAACAGACCAATACTGGAGGAAACTTTGGTTAAAGGATTTTGCCACATCCAGATGTAGTTCTGCCTAAAGTGTTCATACAAATTAAGGTTTTGGAGGCCACTTTGCTCCCTCTTCTAGAGAGAGAGAGAGAGAGAGAGAGAGAGACCACTTTGCTCTAGTGATGAAATAAAACGGTTTCTCTTTGCTTGTTTGGGATGTTGCTCTTATATCGGTCTGAATTCCTGTTCATCTTTCTTGATTTGTCACCAACTTGTTTTCTCCCCCGTGACAGATTAGATTGGTTTACAATCTGAGCAAAATCAGTTTCAACGAACAGTAGCTGGATTAACTAACTTTAGATCCAATCTTGCATGTTCATGTTTGTGCGCGATCACATTGGTTAATGATGGTCCTCTAAAATACGCGGTTGTGCTCATTTTGACTAATATCTTTGCACTTTGTGACCATTTCAGACTACAAAGGCAAAAGTAATACTGTCTCATCACTGGTAGTAGGTAATATTTTATGGCTCTAGAAATATACCACGTTTCCATTGAGGTCAGTCTTATAAAGCAGACAATTTAATTCATGAACTCTTGTTTCATCCATAGGCCTTGGCGTAGGAGGTGCTGGGATTGTTGGCCTTTTACTATGTTTCTGGATCTTTTTCATCATGAAACGGAGGAAGAGACTTGCCAATGAATCTAAAAGCAAAGACCTGTCTACACCTCCTTCAACCATAGGCGTTCCTGCTGCTTCAATTAATTTTTCTCAAAGCACCCCATCTTATCCCTTCTTAAAATCGGACCTTGAAAAGGGAAGCACGTACTTTGGAGCTCATATCTTCAGCTATGAGGAACTGGAAGAAGCCACTGACAATTTTGATTCTTCTAGAGAACTTGGAGATGGAGGCTTTGGCAAAGTTTACTATGGTAGGATTATAACGTGTTCTATATCATTGGTATTTTTTAATGGTTGTCATTTTTACCTGAAGTGTTCTTTTAATCATTTCCAGGCAAGCTCCGTGATGGGCGTGTGGTTGCAGTGAAGCGCCTATATGAAAACAATTTCAAACGTGTTGAGCAGTTCAAGACTGAAGTTGCAATCCTAACTCGTTTACGGCACCAAAACCTTGTCACCCTGTACGGGTGCACCTCAAAGCGTAGCCAAGAACTTCTCCTTGTTTATGAATACATTCCTAATGGAACTGTCGCTGATCACCTCCATGGAAATAGGTCAAACTCCAGTTTGCTGACTTGGCCCATTCGGTTGAGCATAGCCATAGAGTCAGCTGGTGCACTGGCCTACCTTCATGAGTCAGATGTTATACACCGTGATGTCAAAACCAACAACATTCTCCTAGATGAGAATTTCTGTGTGAAAGTGGCTGATTTTGGTTTGTCTCGACTATTCCCAACAGATGTCACCCACATCTCGACGGCTCCACAAGGGACGCCTGGCTATGTTGATCCCGAGTATTACCAGTGCTACCAACTCACTGACAAAAGTGATGTTTATAGCTTTGGAGTGGTCTTGATTGAGCTTATATCATCATTACCAGCCGTGGACACCAATAGACAACGACACAACATAAACTTGGCTAACATGGCTGTCAGCAAGATTCAGGATCATGCATTAGATGAGTTGGTCGATCCATTTCTTGGGTTTGAAAAGGATTACACCGTAAGGAGGATGACAACCTCAGTTGCAGGACTGGCTTTTCGGTGCTTGCAGCAGGATAGGGATATGAGGCCCAGCATGGATGAAGTACTGGAGGAGTTGAGGAGGATCCAGAATGAAGAGCTAGGAGTCCAAAAAGCAGAAGTGGTGGATATTAGTGCGGATGATGTTGGACTTTTGAAGAATTTTCCTCCCCCACTCTCACCTGATTTGGTGGTCGTGACTGATAAATTGGTTAGCAGCTCTACTACACCAAACTCATTCTAGCAGTTGAGATTTCGTAATCTTTATTTGCTTAAACTCTAAAAGTTGAAGGTAAAAGTAATTGTATATCCGTAGTAGGGTGTCAATGAGTGGGTCAGTGTTTCGTTATCTGCACTATTGGTTGGTTTTGTTTTGTCTTAATATGAGATAGGTGAAGGAATTGCAGATGCTTGTTGGGCAATGTACATGGTAAATGGAGCTGTGAACAATGAACTTTTTAACTCATTTTGGTGTGTATTAATTTAATGACATGCTTTGATAATATGCTTCAATACGAGACTTGGGAAGTTTACATGGTTTGGCTTTATGGCTAGGAAAGAGATTAAAACTTGTTTTCTTGAATCTTTCAACCCCATTTAAAATTTCTCTGTAGTCCTTTTGTGTCTGCCTAGCAGTCAAATGATCAATTGGAAAGATTTTGATGATTCTCTTAATCTTTCTTTCCATTTTGTTTTTGGTAACAGACACAGGTGTTAAGGAAGACAACATGATCCAAGTCGTGCAGGCAAGGAAGGACATATATACTCAGTATTCTGGGAAGTGGTTCAGGTTTAGGTTGTCTCGTGTGCATTTGCTGGAATAATGTGGTTGAACTTTGGGCCATTTGAATAAAGTCCACTCATTGCTTCCAAAAATGGGGCTTAATTACAAAGTTGCTAGGCACTGAGAATTCAGATGTTGTGCTGTTATGCCATGCATTGGGAATATGGGAGCAGCCAGCCATAAAGAGTACTTCCAATTAATTATGTACATTTCTATCTAAATATAAATAACAATATCTACTTTATCTATTCAGCTAATAGCTTTTCAAATGTATATGTATATATATATCGCTTAAATATTCTTTTTCTTTTTTTGATAAAGTACATTTATTTTCCAGTGTTTCAATAAGTTTAAAGAGTAAATACAATACAAGCATTGTTTCTGTCACGCTAAAAGTTAGATGAGATCGGAGGTTGGGCTTGCAATTCCTGACACTTCTGTTATTAATTTTAATAATGGTAGGGTGATGGAAATCTTTTGGACCGCTGCACTTTTACTCGAACATATTCTTTTTTAATTGTTTCATCAAATTCATCTCATAAAATACTACAAAATATGGCCTCTTTTAAAGAAAAATAAAAAAATGATTTCATTCAATTCATATAACTGTGATTGTCATTAATTATGTGTAGAATATTAGAGTATATAAACTCGTTTGGGACATTGCAATTGATAGTTCTGACTTTCCAAATTCTCCCATTAATGGACTTTATTTTATTTTTTGTTTGGTCTCATAAAAACTATGTGCTCCCCCACAAAAAAATTTAAAAAAAGAAATTAATAATCTTATTCGGTGATTTTCATTTAAGAAAGAAAACAAAAGTCAAATAACCTCAAAAGGAACTAATAAACGGGTCGAGCGGACGCAAGCATCCGCCACGTGGAAGCATTTGGCTTTGAGTGAATGGAACGGTAGCGTAATTGACCCGAAGAGGAAGAGACGCATCAACGTTCCATATTCCCCCAAAGAAAAAACACAAATCGAAACAAAAACAAAAAATACACCTCCGTCTTCTTGCTTCTTTTTGGCCCCTTTAAACCCCACGCCATTTCTACTCTCTCTCTCTCTCTCTCTGTGGAAAATGCAATTCACAGCTCAATTCCCTCAGTCCAAAGAGTAAAAGCACAAATAACCCGAATCCAAATCAAAAATCCAATCATATGCCCTCAGATCTCACTTTCTCTCCTTAACAACCAACACCCAATCCACACACACTACCAAACTTAGATATTCACTGAGAGAGGGAGAGTGTGTATGTGTGTTTTCTTGTACATGATAGAAATGGCTACCTTGCAGAAATTTAAGCTCCTAGCCACTCAGTGCGCCGTAGTGGCTGGAAGCCCAACTCAGAGCCCATCGGCGAGCCCTGTAATCCACCTCCGCCGCCGAAAGACCCTACGAATGCTCCTCAATCGCACCGATCGACGTGGACGTTTCTCTCGTCAAGAAGACTCGCCGGAGCTCCGCAACAGGGGTTCGGATCCCAATCGCGCTCTGGATAATAAGAAGAAGCAGAAGAAGGAGAAGAACGAGGAGGTTAGGATCAGGCACAAGCTGAAGGACCTGTTTGTTTCCTCGCCTCCGCTTGAAGATAGAGTTTCGGACAAGAGATTCCAGAACGAAAAAGACGAAGAAGAAGAAGGAGAGGAGCAGCAACGGCAACAACAATTGGTCGGCTCTCTACCCGAAAACGGGAGTGTCGGCGGTGGCAGCCTTGCTCATCGCCGTGTCAGAAGCGGAGGAGCCGGTTCTTTCAGGCCAATAACGGCGACGTTTCGGTATAGATTGCTGAGAAGAGCATGGCGACCCGTACTCGTTACCATCCCAGAGTAGCAGAAAAAAGCGTAATGTACGGATACTATTTAATTTTTTAATTTTATTAATACAATCGATTTTTGTTGTATTTTTTTTTTAAAAAAAAGTGGATGAAAAAGTGATGTATATTGTGGGTTGCTAACGTGCACGGGGTCGTAGCTATCCTGAGCGACTGATGGAAGACGTAAAGGCATCTGCGAGAAATTGGACCAGAGAACGTGGGGGAAGGGCGCAGATTAGCACGGGCGCAGATTAGCAGTGGAATTTTAGAGAGTAAAAAAAAAAAAAAAGGTGATGAGAAATTGGAGAACAAGTTGGGGTATAAAAAAGCAGTTTTGTTTTGATGGTGGTGGTGGGGTTCATTGGGGTGTATGAGGGTGCCATGGATCATAAAGACAAGGTCAGGACAAAGACACCAACAAGTTATTAGTTTTTAATAAAAGCTCTGTACTGTCTCCAATTGCAGCTTCCATGTGTTGTTGTTCAGAGATTTTTCCATAACATATATTAGATTCTTCCTTCTCTTTTTCCCCTGTTGTTTCTTTTTTGGCCATTATTGAACCTTCGGATCATCATTACCTTAAGGATATGAATACAAATAGCTCTAAATAAATACCTTGGGATCCATCATCCAAGTGTATTATTTAGACTGTTTTTAGCGCAAGTTGCTTTTGGGGTCATATGGTACAGAAGATGTACAGCAAAAGTAAATGACGGCTAAATAAGTAAGGGTAGTGGATGGACCAAGTAGATTTCTGATATCCCAATGGCCTCTTTAATGCTTCTCTCTTTGGGTAGCTAGAAGCCCTCAATCTTTTATGGAGTCACATGGTGGGTAATTGTTGAATTAAAATCTTCTATAATTTCAATATTTAATTTAATTTTTTATGATTCAAACATAAAGACAGTTTATGGACTTAAATGTTGTCTGTGAAGGAGTATTCTAGACTCTCCAATTCCTGTTTCTTTCGTGACTTGGAGAGGTCAATGGAACTTGAACTAGTACCATTATTCATGCACTTTCCTAGCTGGGCACCACCAATTGTCTTGTATACACGCAATGGGCCGAACAACTAGGAAGAAGGAAGTGAGATGGAACGTTTGTATCTTTGTTTGGATTGGAGCATAGGGATGAAGCTGGCGACAAATTCTCTCCAGCAAGGAAAGGAGGAATCTATTTTGCCTTCTCCTTCAATGAACTGTAAAAGCAAAAGGATATATTGTATGCTTTTGAGCTGTAATGCACAACATATTTGATTTTGACCGGACCAACGAGTTCCAATATTTATGATTGTCGTTGTTATGATATATGAAGATTCTTTGAGCGCTTGTATCCTGCTGATCATGAAATTGATCAACCTTAGGTTTCATGGGTTTGGCTTGCCATTGAACATGTTCTCTGGCTTTTTGGGCTTCATCACAACAGGCAAAACATGTTTTGGAAGTCTGAGGCCGAGAGAACAACAGGAATTTTATTTTTGGGGAAAAATATAAATAAATAAAAGACAGTGATCACGAAATTAAAGTGATGCAAACCGAATGTTTCCTATAGTACTGTGTAATTTGTATTCTTGCTGGATCTAATGATCTGATCACTCTCGTTGTAACAAAATATATTAAAGGGAAAAATCAAATAAAAACTAGTACATTTGGAATTGACTCTTGATTAACCAACTACTAAAAGTATTATATACAATGCAGTGTATTATTATAAATATTATTCAGAACTGTTACAGACACAAGGAAATTATACAAAAATAAACCCACAAACTGATGTCACTTCACGTGATGCATTAGATCTATTTTATATTAAAAATAACTTTACAATCTAACGTATTGTATTAAATCATGTTAATTTATAAATTTATTTTTATATAATTCATTTATACTTAAAGTATTTATCTTACTGTTATTATAAATTTAGCAGACATTAGCAGGCGGCAATGATCTTTCCCTTTAAAGGGACGTTAAGGCTGATGTGGTTAAATATGGATTGAAAAAAGGCCCAAAAACAACTAAAGTAAGAATAATAGACTAATGATGGTTCAATTTCTTATTGGGTTTTCTTATGGCAAAAGCAACATGGACCCTAATTGACTGGCCTGGTAGCTGATCAGTATACTTATCAGGCTGTTGTAATAGGGAACTACTTAAATGAAAAAAACAATTAAAAAAAAAAAATCGTCTGGTACAAAACCCAATCTTTAATTTTGGATCATGTGGTCCAAATGCTTCTTGGTAACAAAAGCTAGCATTATGTTTTGCTATGAACACGCCCCATGTTCTCTGGTGCATGTCGTGTTGCTGCACGCGGAAGTTCTTTTACCACTGGAATTAATAAAAATCTACGAGTCCAAATCTTTGAGTTTTGTCTTTGGAAATTGGAACCCAAAAATATGCTTTCCAATTCAAGATGGTTTTCAGAGATTTTGAGCATCTCCAAAATTTTCCAATACATGATGGTCCATCTTCCTACTACTTTGTCCACTGACAACAATACTCGTGGCAGCAATTCATTAATACAAAAAGTTCTTATCCATTGAGTTTGCCGGCAATGTTTGACTCCACAAATTGGACTGTGCTTCGCAGACCCAAACTTTCTTTCACAGAGCCTGTGCGTACAACTTTTGATCTGCTGGTAATACTTCTGATGTTGGTTTTCTGCCATGAAGAAAAACCTGTATCAGCCGAGGATATTATACTTTTGGTGACAATCCTGATCTTGTTTAGCTTCATCTGCTTCCTGATCTTTGACTCCTCGACTATGCTTTCTTTCTCTCAGCTTCCAGCTCGTTGTTGTAAAAAGATTGCTGATCTTTGGTGCGTACTTAGTCCAAAGCTCTGCCACATCATCCTCTCAGATTACAGCAACTTATGAGATACATGATACCGTACAATAATATAAATGGCGATAATAATGAATTCAAGGAAAACGTATTCATTACAGGACAGAATTAGAAAATCTGTTTGGAGGGCAAGTTAAAAAAAATAATTTTAGGGGTCAAATACTAATTTTCTTATAAAAACACTTTTAAAATTATAATTTTCATATGATTTTAAAATTTTTGGCCCCCCAAGGCCCTTAATAGGTCCGCCCCGAATCATTACTAGGTAGTCTTTATCGGTAGGATCATGGCTTTCCCAGAAAATGTCACATGCAAACAGAAATTTGAAGGAGATTTTCCTTTTCCTTTTATCATATATGTGACTTTCACAGCTTCAGTGTGGCCGGTTTTTCCTTCACAGCTAGACCTGCGACGCATATTGAAAAGATCGGTTCAGGGAAAACTACATGATCAACAATAATACTTCAAGTACGATCCTTGTATAAGCCCAAACGCAGCTTCAAGATTCCAGATCGAAGCTAATTCGTCGTACCTTGCTACAATGCATGCATGCCTGATGTATACGTACAACCAGAAACTCACGCATCAATACATGAGAGAGAGAGAGAGAGAGAGAGAGAGAGAGAGAGAGAGAGAGATCAGTACCTCCCGCAAACACTGCGTCATTGAGAAACCCTAACGGAATAGTTGCTTTTGATGTGTTATCGAGTCTGAGAAAATCAGATGATTCACTGCTAATTTGAGGAAGCAATTTGTACGTGTTTTTGAAACTCTAAATTAAATCACAACTTATGAATACTGATGGGAAAAAATTAAAATGAAGAGTTGAGGTGTTTGACCGTGGCCTCTCTTCTGGTATAAAGCTAGTGGTTTTACAAGAAAAACTGAAACCTAATATGATGCCAAAGTGAAGCACTTTTAATATTTTCTTTCTGTTCGTATTCTTTGGGAATAAGTCAAAGAAAGGCCGGCACGAGGCTCGAGTTGAGTGCTTCTATTTTCATAGCAGTGTGAAATAGACATAGAAGCGAAGCTTCTGGGTGCAATGTACGTATAATAGCAAGTACTACTACCCTAGATTAGCACTTTTTAACATCTTTTTAAGTTGTCTTGATCTTCTTTATTTACTAATGAAAAATTATAAATGCAGTCGCCTAACGCAAACGAGGCACAAATGGCTTTGCTGAGGTGTCAAAAATTGTTAGGCACCGTTTTAACTTTAACCATTTTGTCATTTCATTTTCAGACTACGGAGCTTATAACCATTTTCACTATGTTCGTAAGTCCTCACCGTTGAGATGGCCCCCGCCAAGATGACCCACACCCCCACGAAGATGAACCAGTAGAAAATACTGGTTTTTCTTCAGAGTTTTTCTTCAGCAATCCTTCTACGTACAATCGAAAATACTCCCCCACGAAGATGTTTAGTAGAAAATATTGGTTTTTTTTCAGAGTTTTTCTTCAGCAATCCTTCTACGTACAATCCTTCTTCAGCAATCCTTCATAATTTTTCTCATGCGAAGATGACCCACACCCCTACAAAGATGAACCAATAGAAAATACCCACAAAAATACTCACAAGAAGAAGAAAACCAGCTCAGCGGCTGCTTACGGCCTCTTGCAAAATGAACCACATGGAGTTCGTGACCCACAAAAATACCTGCAGAGATCCACTTGAATACCTCGGTGCCAAGTGAAAATGGAAAAGAAGACCAAACCACGAAGCTTCTGTGAGAACGAAGACCATGAGCTGGAGAAGTAGACGATGCCACGAAGCTTGATCTGTGAGCATGAAGACCAGTGGAGATTTTTTACACCGACAAGAAGCGGAGGACAAGCTCTGTAAATAGCTTGATCAGTGGGTTTTCTTGTGATGGACGATAGATGAAATTTGTAAAAGAAATTATCCGAAGAGATGAATCAGATGATGGACGAAACTGTAAAAGAAATAAAGTTTCTCTCCGATAAGCATGCTCTGTTTGGGTTTCCTTTTCCGTATTTCAGCGTTTTGCTTCTTCTTTTTTTTTTTCTTCTTTGCTTTCTGAGTTGTACCAAGTGTCCACACCCTCTGGCATTCTGCACTGTCGATCATATATGGCATCATCCATCCATCCATCCATCCCCTGCGCTCTCTTACCTTTATTTTTATTACACTAACCTATCCTAGCTGCAGCCTGCCCATCTACTTTCCATTCTTTGTTACTTTTGCTTTTAGATCTCTTCCTTTATTATTATTAATTTTTTTTAAGATGACATCAGCCGACTCCCTGCCGCTTGCAATACCCGACTGTACGTAGAAGGCCTCTTTACTAATAATTACTAGCATCCTGATCTCCTTAGAATTCTCTGTTTCTGGTCTTTTTCTAATCCTTTACACATTTTGTTTGAATTAGAGACTTCCACTTTATATATACTAATTATGAGATATATATGTCATTATTATGTCGACTATAATAAGAATAATATATATTTTATTCTTTTAATTTCTTTCTTCATATTATTAATGAAAATGTTTACTATATCAACTCGCATAAAAATATATTTTTCTTTTTAAGTTTTTCTATTAATATCTTAAATTTCACAATAAATAATATATGTTTACACTAAATAGCATAATTTATTTTATAAACAATATCTAGATCAGTCTATGTAAGTACGTAACAGATCTCAAGCCACGTCGACTTCCAGCTCTGCCATACATGAAGACACACAGCCACCTTGGAGCAATGCAGCGCCATCTCAACCAGCTACCTCAACGGATGCTTTTGGAATTATTCCTTAGTGTTGAGGCAAAAATGAGTTGATTGGCATATTTTTGTGAAAACCTGTGTAAAATAGTGTTGTAACAAGTGTTGAATCGAAAAGGATTGAAGTGTGCTGATCACTGGACAAAATAGGTGTTACCGCTCGACACTCGTTCGACAGGGCGCTCGAGCGAATTCAGGCAGAGTTGGCCACTCGACACCCACTCGACACTTGGCTCGAGCGAACTCAAGCAGATTGGACCGCTCGACCCTCGCTCGACACATGGCTCGAGCGAACTCAGGTAGATTGTTTCGCTCGACCCTCGCTCGACACTTAACTCGAGCGAACTCAGACAGATTTCGGCGCTCGACCTTCGCTCGACACTGCGCTCTAGCGAATGTTCCAGATGACTTAAAACCTAGGGTTTTCATGCGCCTCCTTTGAGTTGTACTATAAATAGAACAGCTTCTCTGCTGTTCTAGGTGTGGAGAATCAGAGCAAAAACCCTAAGGGCCTCCAAGATATTTTAGAGCAACATCTCCCCCACTTGGTTGATTCTCTCTTGGATAAATACATCTCCACCACACTACATTCAACATCAATCTTCAATTGAGTCCATTGGAGTGGACAAGTTCATTGGCCGAAAGAGTCCGGAGCTGCTGGTGATGCAGAGATCGAGAGGTTCTAGTGGGAAGCTATAGAAAGGTCGGAGTTCCGACACTACATGCGTGTAGAGATCGAGTGGGTCGCTCGTGGTGTTGCAAGCCAAGTTTAGCTACTACAAAGGTTTTGTGAGTGTCTCTAAATTGGTTGTAACAAACTAAATTTTCTATAGTGGATTTGAGGTGGTGTCTTACACCCGGAGTGGTTTTAGATTTTGAAGACGTTCTTCAAATGAGTTTCCACTCCGTGAACAAACTCTTGTGTTGATTATTTGTGTGGTTTATTGCTTTGATTAATTGTTGTTTAACAATCTTTTTAAAAAGACCATAAAAATCAGATTACACCTATTCACCCCCCCTCTAGGTGTAGTGTAGTGTAGAACCACTGCTTTTTCACTTAGTAAATCATCCAATTCACTGAACTTATCTTTTGTATTTCTAGTTGTATTGAGGTCACTCATACGGTTGTAACAAACTCACACAGCTCTACAAATACAACAGAGCACCACTCATTTGTAGAAATGCCTAAACTGTCCTGACATTACTTTTCTATAGAAGGCACACTGTACTAAGGAATATCTATCAATGAAAAGCATGTTAATACATTATTCTCATTAGTTTTACATGGCATCAGAGCCATTCTAAAAGACTAACATCTCCAATGGCAGAAAATGCCTCTTTGCAAAAATCGCCCACCCCCAAACCTTCCTCCCCTCTTCTTTCTCATTTCTCCCATTTGGTTACCGTCAAGCTCACTAATGATAATTTTCTTCTCTGGCGAACTCAGTTGGTTCCCTATCTCAAGGGCCAACAACTTTTTCATTTTGTTGATGGTTCTACAGCCCCTCCCCCTGCTTCCTTCCAAATTCCACTACTCCTAATCCTGATTTCCTCACATGGACTCAAACTGACCAAATTATTTTGAGTACACTCATATCCACTCTATCTGATAATCTTATTGCCCAGGTCATCGGTTATTCCACTGCCTGTGACGTCTGCTCTGCAATAGACACTCTCTTCACTTCTCAGTCTCATGCCCATGTCATTCAACTTCGCTACCAATTAGCCATCGTCTCTAAGGGGTCTTCTTCCATCTTTGATTATTTTCAAAAAGTTAAACATCTCTCGGACACAATGGGTGCTGCTAGTACACCCTTGTCCTCTGAAGAGTTTATTTCGTATTTGCTTGCAGGTCTCAACAATGAATACGATGCTTTCGTTACTTCCGTAACTGCTCATGTTGACCCTCTATCCCCTGAAGAATTATACAACCTTCTCCTCACTCACGAAAATTGCATTACCCACTCCTCTCATCTTCCCTAATCTTCTGATTTTTCTGCTAATCTAACAACTTCTTTTCGTGGGCGTGGTCCCTCCCGCGGTACTTATCGCGGTGGCAACCGTGGTCGTGGCAGGGGTCGTTCAAACACTACCTTCTATAATTCATCCGCATCACCTTCGTCTAGCATCTTGCCAAGTCCTCTTCCTCATTCCAAGTCCATTTGTCAAGTCCGTGGCAAAGTCGGGCACATTGCCTTAAATTGTTATCATCGCTTCAACCAAGCTTACCAAAGTGATCCACCCAAATCTCTCACCGCCAACTACACCACCTCTGGCTCCACTCCTGACTCCGCCTGGTAGCCCGACACTGCTGCCACCAATCATTTTACCTCAGACTTCACTAATCTCAACATTCACTCATCTCCTTACAGTGGTCCCGATAGCATCAAAGTTGGAGATGGCTCATCTCTCTCGATATCCAACACTGGTGACTCTAATTTTTCTAGTTCTTCTTACTACTTTCTTCTCAAAAATCTTTTGCATGTCCCACAAATTACTAAAAATTTGGTCTCCGTTAGACAGTTTTGCCATCATAACTCTGTATTTTTTGAATTTCACAGTTCCTTTTTTCTTGTGAAGGATTCCAACACGAAGACTCTTCTTCTTCGTAGTCCCGTACATGATGGTCTCTACACCTTTCCAGCTCCATTCTCACCTCAAGCTCTAGTTGGCGAGCGCACCACCTCTTCTCAATGGCACTCCTGTCTTGGGCATCCTTCCCTTCAATTAGTCCAACGGGTTGTCTCCAAATATTCCCTTCCAGTTTCAACTCGTGATGCTCCTTCTGTCTGTCCTGCTTGCTGCCAAGCCAAGAGCTCTTAGCTTCCTTTCCATGACTCTCATCAACACTCTTCCAAACCTTTACAGCTTGTTTATTCTGATGTATGGGGTCCTACCCCTGTTGCTTCACGAGATGGATTTAAATATTATGTTACCTTTTTAGATGACTTTTCTAGATATATATGGTGGTTTCCCTTAATAAAAAAATCTAATGTTATTTCAGTTTTCCTTCAATTTCAGAAACATGTTGAGTTACTTTTTAATTCAAAAATTGTTTCCTTTCAAAGTGACTGGGGTGCGGAATTTCGCTCCCTTCACACCCTCCTGCAAACTCAAGGCATTACTCATCGTATCTCTTGTCTGCACACTCAGTAACAAAATGGTGTTGTGGAAAGGAAATACCGGCACATTGTTGAAACCGGTTTGGCGCTTATGGCTCATGCCTCTTTGCCTCAATCCTTTTGGGTCGATGCCTTCCATACGGCTGTATTCTTAATAAATCGTTTACCCACTCCCGTTCTCAACAATTCCTCTCCATATGAAAAAGTTTTCTCCAATTCACCAGACTATACCTTTCTTAAAGTTTTTGGCACTGCATGTTGGCCTCATCTTAGGCCATATAACCGTCACAAACTTGATCTCCGTTCAACTCAGTGTCTTTTTCTTGGCTATAGTGAATCTCGCAAGGGTTATCGCTACTTGCATATTCCTACTGGGTGAGTATATTATTCTCGAGATGTAATATTTGATGAAAAATTATTCACATATGCTACTGAGTCCCGTATCACTCTGCCTTCTTCCAAGCCCAACTCAACTTTTCTCCCATATATTCTTGGCCCGATATCACGTCCAAATATTCCTCCACCCATTTCTATCCCAACCCCTTCTGATTCTCAAGCCAATATCACGCCCAGCCCTTCTAATGAATCCACTACCTCTCAGCCCAATATTTCTCTCAACCCATCTAATGAATCTGCCTCTAGCCCCAGCACATTGTCTTCTTCCTCCCCGTCTCTGTCCAATGTTATTCCTGATCCTCCTTCAGCTTCAGGACCCACAATCACCAAATCAAAAACCAACTCTCTTCAACCTCAAAAATTCTAGGATGGCTTTATCCTTTGGCCTCCACCTCGCAGCTTTCTCACCACAACCTCCTCCATTCCCGAAACACCATCTTCTTACACCAAAGCTTCTAAGCATCAGGAATGGCATACTACCATGTCCGAAAATTTTCAAGCTCTCCTTCAAACCAAAACATGGACTCTAGTTCCCTCAACTAGAATTAACAATTTGGTTGGATAAAGGTGGGTTTTTCGCACCAAGCATCGCTCTGATGGTTCTGTTGAGCGCCGTAAGGCCCGTTTGGTGGCCAAGGGGTTTCACCAGCAGGAAGGGGTGGATTACTCTGAAACATTTAGTCTAGTTGTCAAGCCTACTACCATCAGAACAATTCTTTCCATTGTTGTAACTGAAGATTGGGGACTTCGCCAGCTTGATATCAATAATGCCTTTCTCCATGGGGGCCTTCAAGGGCAAGTTTTTATGGCCCAACCAATTGGTTTCATCAACCCAGATTATCCTTCTCATGTATGTCGCTTGAACAAGGCCATTTATGGCCTCAAATAAGCACCACGATCCTGGTTCCATAAGCTAAGTTCTCGACTCCTTGAACTCAGTTTCACTCCGTCTCTTGTTGATCCTTCTTTATTCATCTACCATAATTCTTCTCTCACCTTATTTTTCCTTGTATATGTCGACGACATTATTCTAACGGGTTCAAGTTCACAGGCCATTAACTCTGTTTTAGCATCTCTCCATCAATCCTTCTCGGTCAAAAATCTCGGCTCTCCTAGATTTTTTCTTGGCCTTGAAATAACTCCTCTTTCCAGTGGCCTCCATTTATCTCAGACCAAATATGTTTGTGACTTACTCAGACGCACCAATATGGATCTTGCTAAACCAGTGAAGTCTCCCATGGCCACTTCCCCTCCCCTTTCTATTTCTGATGGTCCTACCTTTTTGGAACCTACTCTTTATCGCAGTACTGTTGGCAATCTCTAGTATCTCTCTCTTACCCGACCAGATGTTGCTTTCGCTGTAAACAAAATCTCTCAATTCATGCATGCTTCCAAGCTTCCTCACTGGCAAGCTGTAAAAAGAATTCTACGCTATCTCAAACACACTGCCCATTTTGGTCTTCATATTCGACCCTTACCTCATTACTATTTACATGCATTTTCAGACGTCGACTAGGCTGGATGCCCAGATGACAGGAGTTCTACTGGAGGCTTATGTGTGTTCTTCGGCAACAATATCATTTCTTGGGGATCCAACAAACAACATACCATTGCTTGCTCAAGCACGGAAGCAGAATACAAGTCCTTAGCCAACACCACTGCTGAACTACTCTAGCTCCAGTCCCTTCTAAAAGAACTTGGTGTTTTTCTCAAACAGCCTCCTACCTTATGGTGCGACAACTTGGGAGCAACTTATCTCTCTGCTAATCCAGTTCTCCACTCCCGCACCAAACACATAGAAATTAACTTTCATTTTGTGCGACATAGAGTTGCTTAAAAAACATTGAAAGTGGCTTTTATTTCATCTCGGGATCAACTAGTAGACCTGTTTACAAAGCCACTACTCTCCTCACGATTTATCACTCTTTGGTCGAGTCTCACCATGGTTCCCCTGTTGGACTCGCGGGAGGGTAACAGATCTCAAGCCACGTCGACTTCCAGCTTTGCCATACATGAAGACACACAGCCACCTCAGAGCAACGCAGCGCCATCTCAACCAGCTACCTCAAGGGAAGCTTCCGGAATTATTCCTTAGTGAATCATCCAATTCACAAAACTTATCTTTTGTATTTCTGGTTGTATTGAGGTCACTCGTACGGTTGTAACAAACTCACACAGTTCTACAAATACAATAGAGCACCACTCATTTATAGAAATGACTAAACTGTCCTGGCATTATTTTTCTATAAAAGGCACACTGTACTAAGGAATATCTGTCAATGAAAAGCATGTTAATACGTTATTCTCATGAGTTTTACAGTACGTACTGATTCATAGGCAACAGCCCCCAATGGGACCAGGAGGGAGCTTTAAGATATATAAAAAGATTTGGCCATGAATGCTTTTTATCCACTTGATCTCGTAGTCTCCATTATCTTCTCTCTCGGATTCTCTACCTCAACATTCACTCCACTTGTACCACCTATT
The DNA here is from genome assembly GCA_011037825.1 of Carya cathayensis. Lineage (NCBI taxonomy): Eukaryota > Viridiplantae > Streptophyta > Magnoliopsida > Fagales > Juglandaceae > Carya > Carya cathayensis. The sequence continues at coordinate 85,097 of QGSO01000748.1, read as the reverse complement.
TTATTTTTGTCCCCACATTTATATATAGAAAAATTCTACTCATAAGCCTCTACACCACACACCACCTATTTTTTTAATTTTTTTAATTTTTTTATTTTATCAAATATTTGTTATATAAATAATAAATAGAAAAATTAAAATATTCTAAAAAGAAAAAATCTAAAAAAAAATTTAAAAAAAATTTAAAAAAATAAAAAATATGTGGTGTGTGGTGTAGGGGCTTATGAGTAGCATTTCTCTTATATATAAATAATAATAATAAATTATTAGTGCATCAACCTCAAAGGTCGTTAAAGGAGCATAAATTGTCGTGTTGGACTTGTTTGGTCGAAACCGATCTAGAAGTTGATTCTGGAAGTGAAAAAGTTTAAAAGTGGAAACTTTTTTATTTTTTCTTCCTTTCTGGTGGAACCAAAAGGTGTGAAAACAGAAAAGCTTCTTTACCGAAGAACATGAATGAATTGTTAAGAATTTTATATATATTAAAAAAATAGCAATAAATGGGCAAAATAGAAGCCTGAATTTAAGCAAAAGAGCTTTTGGCAATGGTCCTGGACGTGACGTTTAGCTTTGAGACGAGCAACATTTTTCTCTCTTCCTTTGGTGGTAGGGTCATTTGGTCACAGTTTGAACTGATAATTGAAGGGAAGTTAAAGATAGATTTATTGGGCCAAATCATAGACTAATTCTTTAACACATGTTAAAATCCCATTTGATGGGCGCTAGCACTATGGCCCACAGGCCTCCTGTCCTGTCCTGTCTTTGTTCTTTTTTACCTCCTCCATTTCATGGCCCAACAACAACAAAGTAGTAGTGGATATGGATATCCGCAAAATTAAAAAAATTATCTGAAACCCACGTTTAAACGTCTATCATTTGATTGAAAAGTTAAAACGGTTTCAGCATTTAAAATATAATTCCTTTTAATTTAAAGAGATAAATATTATTATTTTAAAATAAGAATATAATGTGATAATGTCACTTCCCAATGAAATAAAATCAGTAGGTACTACCACTATAATCACCCATGAATGAATAACATGCATTTCCCCCCCTCCCCCCCCATCCCTGACGTAAGCATTGTGTACCACATATAAGACGACACCTGTTTCCACAATCCACAAAAGTAGATCCCACCCACGACTTCAAATAAGAAAAATAGATTCGCAAACATACGTAAATTAATATATTAAGTCAAGACATTTTTATTTTAGAATTTAATATATTTTATAAAATTATATTAATTTATAAATTTATTTTTATAAAATTAATAAACTTCTGAAAAGAAATCAAATCGAAAATCGCCAAGGTTACGTGCGCAGTTATAAAGTTTTGTACAGATCTGTATATTCTTAAATATTCTTTAGCTTGTAAGTTGGATGGCATGATCCATCCAACGATATATATTCTCTGGTTGTCTATTGTCTGTTCGAATTATAGGAAAATTCGAATATTGTCTGAGAAACCTACGAATCTGACTTGGCTTGTTTGGATTTTTTCTGTAATCTAAACCCATTTTGCCATCCGTACTGCATATTCGCATAAACAACGTATAAAAAAAATAAATAGTAAAAAGTCACATAAATATATAATTTTTTTTTTAATAAATACAGACTACAGTTAACATTTTTCGTTTACTAGAGCGGTGGAAGCGTATTCTATATTTTATAATATTAAAAATTAGTTTTCTTAATTTTTGTAATTTACAACGTATTTTCGTCGCTTTTCCTAGAAAAAGAAAAAAAGACGCCCTTTAGTCGACAATATCCACTGAACAGTCCCTCTCTTTCTCTCTCCCTCTCTCGTCCATTTAAGACTTCAACGTTTAAAATATATGAGATTCCTCCGCCAAGTTTGACACGCTCCTTTCTATTAAAGCGCACGCGCCACCAGGATCCACACGCGCCACCGGTGGCATTGGCCACAACCTTTTGCCAGCTTTCTCCTTTCCTTTCCTTTCCTATTTCTATCTTTCTCTCCGGGTCTCTCTGTCTACTTCTGGTGCCTGATCTGACGGGGTCTGGCCGTTGGGTCTTTATGAGTCTTTCGCCGTCGATGATAATAGAATGGGCGGAGTCACGTCGTCAATCGCCGCGAAGTTCGCCTTCTTCCCGCCGACCCCGCCGTCATACACCCTGATAGCGGACGACACGCGCGGCGGCCAATTGTATATTCCGGAGGTCCCGAGGAGGGACAACGTTAACGTCGACGTCCTCAAGCTCCGGAACCGTAAAGGCAACGATATCGTGGCCATCCACGTGAAGAACCACAAGGCATCGGCGACTCTGCTCTACTCCCACGGGAATGCCGCCGATTTGGGACAGATGTTCGAGCTCTTTGTCGAACTCAGCATTCGGCTTCGCGTCAATCTAATGGGGTAATTTCTGTCTTTGCTTTTCCCTCTTTTGATAAATATTTTTATTTAGTTTTTACGGGGTAAATTCTATGTGCTTTTTCTTTCTGAACTCAAATTTGGGTTATAAACTATGGGTTTCTGGGTTTCAGAGGTATGTGTTTGCCTTTATTTTCCTGTTCAAAATTTCAGGGGTGTTGGTTGGTACTTCTTCATAAAAGTACTCATGGACTTTGTCTTCTGTGTTAAATAGTTGGAGCGGTGGTGCTTGTGGTCCTGTGGATATGATTAGTGAGGATGTTGAAGAGATTGCTCGTGCATATGCCGTAAATGATTAATCTTTGCTTCTATTTATTTTAAAACACCATAATATGATCTTTGATGCGTGACCTTAACGCTGATTGTTCTGGTTTAAAGCGCACTGACTTAGAAGAGAAGATGGTTAATTTTGTTGTTGACAACTATACTCATAGCTCATTTGAAGGAGAAAGTTGATTAGCTTTAATTTGAGGACAGCCACAGGGTATGATGGAATCTAGCTTGGCAGGTAGAAATTATAATCGTGGTTGTCTAGGCATTTTGTTTGTTAGTTTTGTCGTTGACAAACAGCTATACTCGTTAGCTCGTTTGAAGAAACAAGTTGATAAGCTTTAGTTTGAGGAGAGGGTGAGAATGGGGTTTTATAGTAGCTAATTTATCATAGAACGGGTGCTTTTTGGCGCCACAACTGGTTAAACCATAATTTTGGGGAATTTTTACGTTTAATTTTTCCTTTTCTTGAGCTTGCTGCCTGCGTTGCTTCAACCTTGTGGTCTGATGTAACATTTGCAATGGGTGTATCTTGAATTTCTTCAAATGATATAGAGAAAAAAACTTCTGTTCGAATTATTAGAGCTACAATAGGTTGATACATACTAGATATCTGTTTTATCAGTCAAAATTTGCTGAAAGTGAAACAGAGGTGCACTACTTTTTATAGTACTGTTTCTTTCTCAAGTTCTGATAATCTAATCATCATCGGACTAATTAATGACTATTGCTTCTACGACTTCTGCAGGTATGATTATTCTGGCTATGGACAATCAACTGGAAAGGTTGGATGCCTAGCTCTATTCCTAGCTTTTAGAAATGGGGAAAATGTCTTTTTTTTTTTCGGTGGATCAGTAAACAAGATTTTATTGATCAAAATAATAGGCAAAACCCCAAGTATACGGGACATATACAAGAGCAACGCCTATGCGTGCTTAGTTTTGGGAAAAAAGTTAGTTGGTTGCTTATATCTATTCCGGCATTTCTATATATATCTAGTACTTATATATCCTGATATTTGTTTAAAATAAAAGTCATAGAAGCAAGTGTTTTTTTGTTTAAAGATTGCTGGACCTTATTTATCATATGCCATTCTTGTTAATTAGCTGATATGTTAAGTCAGCTTTTGGGGAGGCAGAATTTTTTACAAGTGTTGCTAATGATCTAGAAAAGGTGACAAAAGGCATTATTGAAATACACTGGGGTACACAACAAATATGTATGTACGCAGAGGAAGAGGTAGAATGTCAATGAGTCATGTGACAAGCATCTCTAGCCTAATGTGTCCAACCAATTAGATCCCTAGGCATACAGCAATATGTCATATTTTTGCTAAAAAATATTTGTACTGGTTTCACATGACATTTTTTTTTGAACTTATAAAAAAATATGTTATGTCAAACCAGTACATGTAATGTGTGTGTAACAAGTATGCATAATGACAGTTCAAGTGAATGTAAGACCTACTCAGTTCCACTCCACTTGCATGCCTCTTCAACCAAGCCCCAGATGTGGCTTGGGCCTTACCTGGATTGTTACTCTCTTCCGTTTTTTTTTTTTTTGATAAGTGATTGTTACTCTCTTCCTTGCTTGGATTCTTTTAATATTTTCTCCCAAAATACATGGGTTGAACTGAATATCATCCCTTATTACTCAAGGGGAGGTACAAATGCATTATGGGACTTCATACAGAACTCTAGAAGTTTGTCATGTACATATCAGGTTGCTCAATTTTCTTTTGTTTCTAGGATTCTTTTGTACATATGACTTGTTAAAAAAAATAAACATTTATATATATATGAAGGCTTTAAGTTTTATTGCATGTATGATAAAAGGAATTTTCACTAAGTTCCTCGAGGATGAATTCTCTGGTTAGCACTAACCTGCCCAGCACTTAAGCAACACACAAAACTTTTTGTTGCTGAAGTGAAAGGTAGGATGTAGTTTGATGCATCGGATTATTCTGACCACGTTTATTATTCCATGGTGTCTCAAGTTGGGAACCCGAAACTGAATTATCTTTGCACATATGATTCATAACATCTATCGCATGGTAGAATACTATCAAGTGCTCTGGCTTATCTTCCAGAATGTTTGATAAATATTGTTGTTTCTGTACCAAATAATCCTCCTAATATAACAGTCTTTCTTTTTGTTTTGAAACAGCCATCTGAATGTAATACATATGCCGACATTGCTGCAGCATATACATGCCTCAAAGAGCAGTATGGTGTTAAAGATGAGCAATTAATTTTATATGGTCAGTCTGTAGGTAGTGGCCCCACTGTTGATCTTGCTTCAAGAATATCAAACTTGAGGGGAGTGGTTTTACATAGCCCGATATTGTCGGGGCTCAGAGTATTGTACCCTGTCAAACGAACATACTGGTTCGATATCTTTAAGGTAGTTTCACAACAATGATTCTAATGAAAACACCTGTTTTATTTGGTAGATGGTCACCAGTATAATCTCTTATTTTTCCTTGCAGAATATTGACAAAATTGGTATGGTGAACTGTCCTGTTCTTGTCATACATGTAAGTAATATTTACTCCCTCCTCATCCTGCTCTTATCATGACTACCAGCATCCTCTCTCTCTCTCTCTCTCTCTCTCTCTCTCTCCATGTTGTGGTGTGTGGGTGGGATTAAATTTATTGACCATGTGCATGCATGCTGGTAATTTTACTGCATTAAATTATTTTTCTTTGGCATTAGAATGCTTTCTTTTTCAGATAAGAAATTTGGAGATAGCATGGCAAAACTTGCCTAGTCCTCATCAATAAAATCTTTATTTGCTGATTAAAAAAAAAAGGCATGGCAGAACTTCCTTCCTGCAAGACTATTTTAAGATCTTCCTCCCGAGTCATGAAAGAATAGATATATTTTGATGAGTAATATTTTTTTACGAGTAATCACGAACCAAATATATAAGATTAAAAATTGAATCATTTTTTTAAAGCTATTCCAGATCCACAAGCATGGCAATTTGAATCTACCTGCATCTGCCAAGCCTTTCGCATACGTCTGGAGCTAATAAGTTGATCTTTCATGATGCTTTTTTTTAATGACAGTCATTCTTTAATAAATCAAGCATGAAGTGGTTCTATTCGACATGTTCTTGCATTGCAGTTCTTGTGCTTTGCAAAAGAAACACAATATTTTTATACTTAGATATTAATGAAAAACGCATAAATGTTCCATGTTCAGGGGACTGCGGATGAAGTTGTGGATTGGTCCCACGGGAAGCAGCTTTGGGAGCTTTCCAAGGAGAAGTACGAACCATTGTGGTTAAGTGGAGGTGGACACTCCAACCTAGAGCTTTACCCCGAATTCATTAGACATCTGAAGAAATTTGTACAGGCAATTGGCAAATCGAAATCAACCACAAACAGTTCTAAAAAAACTGCAGCAGAATCTGATACTCAGAGCAAACCATCTGAAACTGGAACTTCAGATAAATTTGAGTTGGGTTCGGATCTCCCGGAAGTTTCAAGGAACAGTTTAGATAGTCGACTTGAGAATTCTAGGAAGTGGACCAAGCCCGAAAAGTCGCGCATGAGCACTGACCGTGTAGACAGGTTTAGGAGAAGAAAGGGCTTAGTCTGGTGATTAATTTACACTCACAGAAATTGAATAAGTGATGCTCTAGTATTAATTATACTTGAGATGGTAATCTATTTTCACTCATTATGTGTGATGTGTCAACTCTAATATGGAATATACCACCAAGGTGAGTAATGAGTATATTAACGTGTAATATGGAACGTACTGAGGTGAGTTTGTTACTCCACGTAATTTTTTTTTTTTTTGTCTTTAATTTGTATGTATGCTCCGAGATCAAAAGGATTTGTGCATTTTTATTTCTTTTCCATGTTTTAGTAAAATCAACAACGTTGTTTGAACACAACAATCATGCAGTCTTGTTTCTTGGGTCTGTCTCTTTAAGTTGAAAAAGTTTCGTGCATCGTTCTCGGATTTAGACATCTCTATTGTTGTACACACTACGAAAGCGTGCATTTTTATTTATTCTCTCTCTCTATCTCTCTCTCTCTCAAAACAAGTTGTATTTATTATTGTAATTATTGATTGCCATTTGCCAATCATGGAACTTTATAAGAAGTTGAAAACTCATTTCCAAATCTCCCAATATACACGCCTATGACCGACCGAAACGTGTGAAAGACTTTGGCAAAGTCTTGGTCAACCGTTAGGAAAAGTAAATAATTATAGAGCTGAATGTTGGAGACTTCCTTATTTACTACGTTGTTTTGCTGTAAATGGTAGTAAATCAATTTTTTTTTTTTCAAAATAAAAACGAAGAAAAATATTTGTGTCTACGATCTAAGATTCTTAATTAATATATTCTATTCTAAAAATTTTATGTATAATCACTTTTGTATATTTTTTATGCACTCTACTGATATAGTTGGTTGTGTCACTTTTTTTTAATATAAATTAATTAATTTGACCAATCACATTAATAGAATACATAATAAATATGTAAAAGTGACCGTATATAGCAAAACTCATTCCATCCTCTATGTGGTAAGGGACATCTTTCTCCTTAAGATTGGCATATAAATGCCTCAGAGAGCGGTATGGTGTTAAAGAAGAGCAATTAATTTTATATGGTCAGTCTGTAGGTAGTGCCCCCACTGTTGATCTTGCTTCAAGAATATCAAACTTGACGGGAGTGGTTTTACATGGCCCGATGTTGTCGGGGCTCAGAGTATTGTACCCTATCAAACGAACGTACTGGTTCGATATCTTTAAGGTGGTTTCACAACAATGATTCTAATGAACACACCTGTTTTATTTGATAGATGGTCACCAGTATAATCTCTTATTTTTCCTTGCAGAATATTGACAAAATTGGTATGGTGAACTGTCCTGTTCTTGTCATACATGCAAGTAATATTTACTCCCTCCTCATCCTGCTCTTATCATGACTACCAGCATCTTCTCTCTCTCTCTCTCTGTCTCTGTCTCTGTCTCTCTCTCTCCATGTTGTGGTGTGTGGGTGGGATTAAATTTATTGACCATGTGCATTGTGCATGATGATAATTTTACTGCAATAAATTATTTTTCTTTGGCATTAGAATGCTTTCTTTTCAGATAAGAAATTTAGAGATAGCATGGCAAAACTTGCCTAGTCCTCATCAATAAAATCTTTAATTTACTGACTAAAAAAAAGCATGGCAGAACTTCCTTCCCGCAAGACTAATTAAGATCTTCCTCCCGAGTCATGAAAGTATAGATATATTTTGATGAGTAATATTCTTTTACGAGTAATCACGAAAGAAATATGTAAGATTAAAAATTGAATAATTTTTTTAAAACTATTCCGGATCCACGAGCATGGCAATATGAATCCACCTGCATCTGCCAAGCTTTTTGCATACGTCTGGAGCTAATAAGTTGATATTTCATGATGCTTTTATTAATGACAGTCATTCTTTAATAAATCAAGCATGAAGTGGTTCGGTTTCAATATATGCTTCATTCTATTCGACAAATTCTTGCATTGCAGTTCTTGTGCTTTGCAAAAGAAACTCAATGTTCTCATACTTACAGATATTAATGAAAAATGCATAAATGTTCCATGTTCAGGGGACTGCGGATGAAGTTGTGGATTGGTCCCACTGGAAGCAGCTTTGGGAGCTTTCCAAGGAGAAGTACGAACCATTGTGGTTAAGTGGAGGTGGACACTCCAACCTTGAGCTTTACCCAGAATTCATTAGACATCTGAAGAAATTTGTACAGGCAATTGGCAAATCGAAATCAACCACAAACAGTTCTAAAAAAACTGCAGCAGAATCTGATACTCAGAGCAAACCATCTGAAACTGGAACTTCAGATAAATTTGATTTGGGTTCAGATCTCCCGGAAGTTTCGAGGAACAGTTCATATAGTCGACTCGAGAAGTCTAGGAAGTCGAACAAGCCCGGAAAGTCGCGCATGAGCACCGACCGCGTAGACAGGTTTAGGAGAAGAAAGGGCCTAGTCTGGTGATTAATTTACACTCACAGCAATTGAATAAGTAATGCTCTAGTATTAATTATACTTGAGATGGTAATCTATTTCCACTCATTATGTGTGATGTGTTAACTCTAATATGGAATATACCACCAAGGTGAGTATGTTAACGTGTAATATGGAATGTACTGAGGTGAGTTTGTTCCTCCACGCGCGTAATTTGTTCTCTCTCTTTAATTTGTATGTATGCTCCGAGGTCAAAAGGAACTGTGCATTTTTATTTCTTGTCCATCTTTTGTAAAATCAACAACCTTGTTTGAACACAACAATCAAGCAGTTTCATATAATTTTCTTTCTTGGGTCTGTCTCTTTAAGTCGAAGAAGTTTCGTGCATCGTTCTCGGATCTTGACATCTATTGTTGTAAAACACTCCGAAAGCGAGCATTTTTATTATTCTCTCCCTCAAAACACGTTCAAAACTCATTTAAAAAACTCCCAATACACACGCTCAGGCCGGCTCAATGGTCAGGCCATTACGGCCTCCACCTTATATAAGGTCTTCAAAATTAAAAATAAGATATTTTTTAAATAAATAAATAAAAATCATTTTATTAAATAAAATTTTATATTTTTTAATATGTGCAAGACCCCATAATACTAAATTTAATATAATGAATTATTTATATTTTAAATAATTTTTTAAGATCTTACTAAATTGAGGTATAAAATTTACATTGAGACTTTATTTTAAATTGTAGTATTCAATATAAATAAAAAGAATTTTATTTAAAGATTTTAAATAAAATCTCATTTTATTAAAAATTTTAATAATATTCTATATAATAATTTATATTTTATTGTATTATAATTACGAATAATTAATTTAAATTTCACTTTAAACCTCAATTTATATTAAACCGCCCTGCATACGCCTACGAGTGTATGACCCGCTCTAAACGTGGGAAAGACTTGGCAAAGTCTTGGTCTACGTTCTAACGTTCTTTACTAAGACATCCCATCCTCTATGTCTGGAGGGACATCTTTCTCCTTAAGACTGGCAATTACCGATCTCAAAATAATGAGCACTCTCTCAATTTTGAAGTTGAATTAACTTCTAGCTAGCTGCTAGTCCTCTTAATTTACTCTCCATTCCCCATCTTGATAAAGCTACAATTAATAATGTGTTCAAGCAGACCATCATCATCTGCTTATTTTTTCATGTTAGCATCGTTCATCTTGATTTCCATACCCACTTCTTTCTGTGCTGAAAACCAGAAATATGCAGCAAACTGCAGCAAGCCCATTCCCTTCCCTTGCGTCGGCACCCGCACTCTTTATCCACGAAAGTTGGGATCAGAAACTATAGGTGATCTATATTTTCTCCTCTCATGTATATTTCTTTTCTTTTTTATGGTTGCTGATATAACGAAGAAGTTGGGATTTGCAGTTTTGCGAGAATGCATGCTCTTTGGCCATGATCTTATGATTGTAGCCTAAGGTGTATTAATTTTCTTATTAATTTGCTGTTTAATTTCTACTAATCATTTAGTTTTTGTTTTATGATTAGCGTGACATGAGAGTCCCACGTAATGTACAAGTTCAACTCATAGTCTCATTCCTAATTTATGACCAGCAAATCAGGCATATAGAGATTTTGAATTTTGCTTCCCTTAATCATTTTGGGAACATGAGGTATTATTTATAGGAAAAATCTAGTTATAAGTATAAGTATGTACTAATATGTGCATCAATTTAATATGATTGATTAAAAAATAAATTTTATTGAAAACAATACTAATTTAAATTTTAAATATAAAAGAATCAGTATTAATATATAGATTAATACGTAATTTTATTTATACATAGCAAAAACTCCTACTTATGACAGATCTTCTGGAGACAACCCCGCCCTCCGTGGCCTTAGCTGACGTGGAAAAAAAAAAACTGAAACTTCGAGTTTGTGTAAGATAGGAAAGGGCATTGAAGGATGAATCTCTGGGTCTGGGCCATCCTTATACTCCGACTTCGACCGCTACTTGTACAATCAATATCAACGACGACGACAACAAGGGTAATATCGGAGTGTTCCTCTCTCTCTCTCTCTCTCTCTCTCTCTCGTCTGCGAGAGCTGAGGGAGTAACAACAAGGGTCTGACTCTAAAACCCAGCGGCCGAAGCTCTCCTCTCTCTCGGATCTTGTCGTTTGGAGCCCATTGGATCTGAATCCTGTCTCTTCCTCACCAGAGGAACACTCGGTTATAATTTATTATGTCAATCTGATCTTTGAGAAATTGAACAAAAAACCCCAACTTAATTTTCTACAATTTGTAAGATCTAGTGGAGATCAGGTAAATGTTGGATTTGTTGGTGATTATAGGATTTTGAATAAGATTTTAATTTATGGTCGTTGCTGGGTCGAATTGGTTTGGGGAAAATAATTGTGAGGGTATTGAGGAAACCCTAGATGAGATGGGGAAGGATGAGACTGAGGTCGAAGACGTAGAAGAAGGTGAAATTTGTGATGGAGTTCCGGTGGAGGAGATCACCGAGGAAAATCTCAAAAAGCAGGAGAATGCTACAGCGATGACGAAGGTGGCTCTGTGAAGTTTGCGTGAGATGGCCCCACTGATCTTCAAGGTCTTCCATTTGTTCGCCTATGTCAAACTGGAAACTCCACCACTGTGTTCTCTATGATAACCTAGAGAGCATCAAAGAGGAGACTTCTAACTATTGCCTGCCTCAACAAGGAGCCCAAGGTCTTGAAACTTGGGCCGAAGGCAATAATTTAAAGTTGATTTTATGGTTACTGGTTACAATAGGAATTGAAGGGCTATATATTACATTTTTATATTCATGTAGCCCTTAAGTATCCAGCTTTTCTAATAAAATTTACTTTTCTATTTCTTTCTTCTTCTTTTTCTATTTTCTGGTTGCAGGGTTTCATTATTCAGAGCCCCCGCCAGAGCCCTCAGAGCCCCAGTCGCCCGAGTGGCCGGTTATACTTGGCATTGGTATGGCAATCGATATCACGTTAAAAAAAAAATACATATATTCTAATTTTGTCCCTTTATTTCTGTAGAGCAAAATGAAAAGCCATTATGATACAGTACTATTATTTCTTTGTGTGCAGGCGCTGCGATTTTAATTCTCCCTTGCGCTGCGATTTTATTAATTCTCTCTTTGGGAATAATCTGCAGCGTTAAAAGAGGATACTTGTCATGTCATAAAATTCTCTGGTGGAAAATAGATGCAATGAATGATCGGATTAGTGCCGAGGAAATTATCATAAAGAATTATGGATCAATAGCCCTGAAGCGTTACACCTATTCAGATGTGAAGAAACTGACCAATTCCTTCAAAGATAAAGTAGGACAAGGTGGATTTGGTGTTGTATACAAAGGGAAGCTCCCTGATAGTGATGGACGTATCGTTGCTGTGAAGGTCCTTAGCGAGGCCAAAGGTAATGGAGAGGAATTTATTAACGAAGTGGCCAGCATTAGCAGAACTTCGCATGTTAATATAGTCAATCTTTTGGGGTTCTGCAATGAGAGGAATAAAAGAGCTCTAATATATGAATTTGTTTCTAATGGATCTCTCGATAAGTTCATATATGACGAAGGAAATTCAGTTACAAATTGTCATTTGGACTGCCGAACGATGTTCCAAATTGCAGTTGGCGTTGCTCGAGGACTAGAGTACTTGCACCAAGGTTGCCGGACAAGGATTCTACATTTTGACATAAAACCTCATAATATACTTTTGGACGAAGATTTTTGCCCGAAAATCTCTGATTTTGGCCTTGCTAAACTATGCAAAACAAAAGAGAGTATTGTGTCAATGATAGGCATGAGAGGAACTGTAGGATTTATTGCACCGGAAGTTTTTAGTCGGAACTTTGGTGGAGTCTCTCACAAATCAGATGTTTATAACTATGGAATGTTGGTTCTCGAGATGGTTGGGGGAAGAAAAAATTTTCAATCTGGAGTATCTCATACCAGCCAAATATACTTTCCTCACTGGATATATAACAAACTGCAACAAGAAGAAAGTTTTGATAATGCTTTTGGGGATATAACAGAAGTGGAAGAATACACGATAAAAAAGTTGATAATAGTAAGTTTATGGTGCATCCAAACTAATCCTTTAGATCGACCATCGATGGCTAAGGTGATAGAGATGTTAGAAGGTACCCTTTTATCTCTACAAATTCCACCAAAACCTTACCTGGATTCCCCTACAAGGTCACCTTAGAATGCTTCCATAACTTCACTCATAAAAACCCAACCATTTGAAATGGTTGTGAAGTTAGAATTTTGTTAGTAGGGGGCCAGCTTATTTGAAGAGATATGACCTCTTTATATATGTATGTGATGTGTATGTTTATGCAAAATATTTTTTTTGTTTTTGAACGGTTATGTTTATGCAAAATATTAACAGACAAGTTGTAAATTTAATTTCACAAACTATAAGGTAACCGTCGACAAAAATTATGTCTATAATGTTAAAAAAGGATGCTTGTCGAGCAATTCAATGGTTAGAAGCAAAGAATGATAATTTTAACGTCGAGGAAATCATAAAAGATTATGCATCTATAACCCAAAAGCAATGTACTAACCTAAACTCATTCAAAGATCTGTTAAGACGTTGGCTCACCGAAGGTATTGGCAAGAGGTCTTTCATTGCCTTAACTAGAATAACTGAGACAGCCAGACCATTCTTTAGCGAAGGGATAAAATCTATCAAAGCAATCAAGTAAGAGACCCCGACACCAAAATGATTCTGGAGACTTGATTTTTCAAATTGTGCAATGCCTAGACTGCACACTTTTTCACTCCAGGGTGGGAACAAAATTGAGTTCGTGGGTTTGTGAGACAGGACTAACTGATTGGGTGAAAAAACTTCCATTGATGACCAAGAAAGTGATAACAAACATGATTTACATGCAGAGACGGTATGGAAGAAAACAATCCAACTAAGAGTTTCAAAAACGGAAGGGCAGGTGTGAAGGCAAGAGCATCATATATCCTTCGATTCATTGTCCAGGGGGTCACGAAGAGTGCCAAAGATCCAATCCATCCATATGGTATAATGGCCATAGTTATGACGGTATGTCGTATGATGAATGGTGTGGTAGCCAGCATCCATAACAGGCCATAAGTTGCCATGTATGCAATCATGAATGTTTGCCGTCCATATACCCTCGATGTAGAGGAGCAACATGTGTGTTATAAAATGAGTTGGCACAAGAAATAGTGCTGTGACATGTGGTACCGCCTGCAATATCCCATCGAGCGGGTGAAAAGCCAAACCTGACATAGCAGATATATCATAGTTTTAATTAGGTCATTTGGCCATAATAAGACTTCCAAGCTGTGAAATCCTGATAATAAGGTAGATGTCTAGTAGACAAGAAAATTTATATATTCTCCAGGAAATTTATGTGAGGCTATTTATTTAAGGAGTGAACCAATTAACAGTTTTTCCAAATTAGAAATACAGCCACGCTCAAAATGCAAACACCACCGCAGTTGCTTTAAACCCCCCAAATAAGACGATCCAGTTTGCATCTCTAAATGACGATGTGGTTGGTGTAAAAAAGTAAAGTTTCACAAACCACTGAGAGAAAACTAGCGAGGAATTGGTTCTTCAACAAAATGATCGTATAACAGAATTTACAGTAGCCTAAAAGAAAATGAATTCCCATCATAGCCAGAATACAATTTAAATTAAATATTACTACGCTATTAAATTCTACCTCACTAATTTAATGTTTCACGCAGGGTTTACCAAATTTGTTTTAATTTTGGAGTATCTGTTTCTTCTATGACTAAAATCAAAGATGGAAAACCAGCCCGACAAGGGGTTCCATGGAAAAGACAAATGAAACTGCGATAGCCAAGCTCAACTCAAGCTTTGAGTTGAGCGTGAAACAGAAAGCGGCTTGTGACTGTCTACATGACACAGCTTTATTCTCAGCTTGACTCAAGTTAGCTTGTTTAGAGCCAATGCCACACTGGAAATCTGCCACTCATTGTACTCAGCATCAAAGTAAATGTTGCTCGTCTCGAGTAAAATCATTTTTTTTTGTTGGCACCATGTGTCCGGGAATAGCACCCAAACTAATTTCAAGGGTGCACAGGGTAAGGAGTTTTCTACAAGTGCACATTGAGTAATTCTAAGGGAAAATCACCCAGTCCAATGGTCCCTAGGTATTGTTTGCACCCTAGAGGATTCAAAACTTAGACCTGGAATGAGCATACCACCAAGACCGAGGCCTACCACTTAAGCCAACACCTAGGAGTTCTTGAGTAAAATAATCAATTTGGTCTACCCAAGATGACATGGAACATAAAAGAAGAGCACAGATAATTACATTAGCACCAACAAGATTTTGGGATTTGGGAGGAAGCTGTTTATTCTGCTTGATCCCATTTAGGTAACGCCACGCCCCTTCTAATTTTTCCAAAGTTAACATAACAGGATATCAAGAAAGTCAAAGTCCAGGAGATATGGCCATGGTAAAGTCATGGTGTGGTATCAAAACATAGAAGTTAGTAAATCCATTGCTTCCAAACACGTTGGTTGAAGGAATCACATGCCATCACTTTATGGAAAGGAGGAATTACAGCTAAGTTATATCATTCCTAGTGCTGGACGTTTCATAGATAATACTCCTTCAACATCTAACTATAACATCTAAGTCAACTTATATAAAACCAAAAATCCAAAAGATGACATATGCAAGCATTTGAGATAAAAACGAGGAAACTAAATTCAGTAGATTGAGAACTTACCAGCAAATGGCGAAAGCGTATTTTGTTTGTTGTAGATGTGATGGGTAGCATGAAGATGCTTATAAAGAGGTTTTATGTCATGAAGCTCTCTATGCATCCAATAAATGCCAAATTCCACAATTATAAGATAAATTACTAAATAAAAAATGAAGGCAAGCCAACCTACATCGCTTATTCTTGGAAAGCACTTTGTCCAGCCATTTTCAACCACGTACTCAGAAATATCAAACTGGATTCTTTGATATTTTTTTTGATAAGTGATTGTTACTCTCTTCCTTGCTTGGATTCTTTTAATATTTTCTCCCAAAATACATGGGTTGAACTGAATATCATCCCTTATTACTCAAGGGGAGGTACAAATGCATTATGGGACTTCATACAGAACTCTAGAAGTTTGTCATGTACATATCAGGTTGCTCAATTTTCTTTTGTTTCTAGGATTCTTTTGTACATATGACTTGATAAAAAAAATAAACATTTATATATATATGAAGGCTTTAAGTTTTATTGCATGTATGATAAAAGGAACTTTCACAAGTTCCTCGAGGATGAATTCTCTGGTTAGCACTAACCTGCCCAGCACTTAAGCAACACATAAAACTTTTTGTTGCTGAAGTGAAAGGTAGGATGTAGTTTGATGCATCGGATTATTCTGACCACGTTTATTATTCCATGGGGTCTCAAGTTGGGAACCCAAAACTGAATTATCTTTGCACATATGATTCGTAGCATCTATCGCATGGTAGAATACTATCAAGTGCTCTGGCTTATTTTCCAGAATGTTTGATAAATATTGTTGTTTCTGTACCAAATAATCCTCCTAATATAACAGTCTTTCTTTTTGTTTTGAAACAGCCATCTGAATGTAATACATATGCCGACATTGCTGCAGCATATACATGCCTCAAAGAGCAGTATGGTGTTAAAGATGAGCAATTAATTTTATATGGTCAGTCTGTAGGTAGTGGCCCCACTGTTGATCTTGCTTCAAGAATATCAAACTTGAGGGGAGTGGTTTTACATAACCCGATATTGTCGGGGCTCAGAGTATTGTACACTGTCAAACGAACATACTGGTTCGATATCTTTAAGGTAGTTTCACAACAATGATTCTAATGAAAACACCTGTTTTATTTGGTAGATGGTCACCAGTATAATCTCTTATTTTTTCTTGCAGAATATTGACAAAATGGTATGGTGAACTGTCCTGTTCTTGTCATACATGCAAGTAATATTTACTCCCTCCTCATCCTGCTCTTATCATGACTGTTGGGAATTTGGACCTCTCAAATTCACTCCTCCTAGGATCTACCCTTTGCAGGAATAACAAGAAAAATAGAGAAATAATAACAACACAAGAAATTTACGTGGAAACTCTAAAATAGGAGAAAAACCACCAGACCCAGAGAAGAAAATTCATTATGTGAAAAATTGTTACAATCACACAATTTTTCTACTCACCACACCTACAAAGATACCCCACTAGTAAAACTTTAACTTTACACCTCTTCCCTTTTTACAAAAGGCTAATAGAGGAATTTAACTAAAGTCAAAAGTTACTAGATAAACTTTCAACTGGTGCACTTAAACTAAGAGGCTAAGCCTCTTATTTATAGCCTTAAGATTTGCCCCTTAACTTAAATCCCACCGGTGTGGGACTTAAAAACAAAACAAAAAAAATCAACAATCTCCACCTTGCGACTTTGACTGGTCCCACAGCCAAGCTCCACCTCAATGAAGATTTTCATAGCTTTCGCTATCATGCTTCACCATAAAAGCATACCCACTCAGAATAAACCAATTCCAAGCATTTCACTTCGGCCCATGTCGAAAACAACTTTACTGAAAATTATGGTGTAACTTCCACATTTGGCTTTCCTAGAAGTTCATCAGCCATCGACATGAATTTCCACCACACACCCTGCATCAATGCCAAACCAATGCCTGTGTGCAAACTTGTGGACCCGCTAACATTAACACATCCTCTATCATGGCAACTTTGGGAATTAGCGGCATGCCATGAGGATGTACACGTCTCCTTTTAAAGATCAAAATCTTCTATGGAGAGAGACGCAATATTAGCATCATTTCCAGTATCTCTATTTACTAACTTGGAGCCACTTGCCGAACCAGCTCCTGCTCTCGGACAATTTTTCTTGACGTGCCCAGATTGTCCACACTCCCAGCAGACTACTTTCTTCTTCATGGAGTTCTTCATCTTCCCATTTCCAGCTGCTACCATCACTAAGTTCTCAAGTGGAACATTATTTCCACTACTTAGTCTTCTCTCTTCAGAAAAGATTTTACTGGTAACCTCTGAAAAAATTATTTTCTCCTTCCCATGTATCAAAATAGGCTTCATGTGCTCATAGGAAGGTGGAAGAGACCAGATGAGTCTCAAGGCCTGATCCTCATCATCAATTTTAACTCCAATAGCTTCTAGCTCAGCGACAATGCCATTGAGAACGCTTAAATGATCTGAAATAGTTGTACCTTCACTCATCCGCAGTGTATGAAACTGCTCCTTCAGGTACACACGATTTGAGACGCCCTTCGTCTGATACAACTCTTCAAGTTTTTCCCAGAGTTCCTTTGCCGTAGATATTCCATGCACATTTGCAAGAACATTTTTGGCCAAACACAGACGTATCGCACTTGCTGTTCTCAAATCCAGATCCTCCCAATTTTCATCGCTCATTTTAGATCTGCTCTTTTCACCAGTCGCACTAGTACCAGTGCTGACTTCAGGTGTTGGTCTGCCCTTCAATGCCTTGTGTAATCCTGATTGAATCAAGATATCCTTGACTTGTACTTGCCACAAGCCAAAATTGATTCTCCCATCAAATTTCTCCACCTCAAATTTGACAAGATTTGAAGGCATACTTCCTGATATTGTTTTGATGAATTTACTGTAGAAATGAATAGTACCTCACTAAGTCAATTCCCAGGAAAGATTGGAGGGTCACAATGGACACACTTAAAATTTCCAATCTCCTAGATAGAACCTCCTTAGACTATACGTATCCACACTACCACACCAAAACTCCACCCCACAAAAAAAAAACCTAGTGGCTCTGATACCAATTGTTGGGAATTTGGACCTCCCAAATTCACCCCCCCTAGGATCTACCCTTTGCAGGAATAACAAGAAAAATAGAGAAATAATAACAACATAAGAAATTTACGTGGAAACTCCAAAATAGGAGAAAAACCACCAGACCCAGAGAAGAAAATTCACTATGTAAAAAATTGTTACAATCACACAATTTTTCTCCTCACCACACCTACAAAGCTACCCCACTAGTAAAACTTTAACTTTACACCTCTTCCCTTTTTACAAAAGGCTAATAGAGGAATTTAACTAAAGTCAAAAGTTACAAGATAAGCTTTCAACTGGTGCACTTAAACTAAGAGGCTAAGCCTCTTATTTATAGCCTTAAGATTTGCCCCTTAACTTAAATCCCACAGGTGTGGGACTTAAAAACAAAGCAAAAAAATCAACAATGACTACCAGCATCTTCTCTCTCTCTCTCTCTCTCCATGTTGTGGTGTGTGGGTGGGATTAAATTTATTGACCATGTGCATTGTGCATGATGATAATTTTACTGCAATAAATTATTTTTCTTTGGCATTAGAATGCTTTCTTTTCAGATAAGAAATTTAGAGATAGCATGGCAAAACTTGCCTAGTCCTCATCAATAAAATCTTTAATTTACTGACTAAAAAAAAGCATGGCAGAACTTCCTTCCCGCAAGACTAATTAAGATCTTCCTCCCGAGTCATGAAAGTATAGATATATTTTGATGAGTAATATTCTTTTACGAGTAATCACGAAAGAAATATATAAGATTAAAAATTGAATAATTTTTTTAAAACTATTCCGGATCCACGAGCATGGCAATATGAATCCACCTGCATCTGCCAAGCTTTTTGCATACGTCTGGAGCTAATAAATTGATATTTCATGATGCTTTTATTAATGACAGTCATTCTTTAATAAATCAAGCATGAAGTGGTTCGGTTTCAATATTCGACATGTTCTTGCATTGCAGTTCTTGTGCTTTGCAAAAGAAACTCAATATTCTCATACTTACAGATATTAATGAAAAATGCATAAATGTTCCATGTTCAGGGGACTGCGGATGTAGTTGTGGATTGGTCCCACTGGAAGCAGCTTTGGGAGCTTTCCAAGGAGAAGTACGAACCATTGTGGTTAAGTGGAGGTGGACACTCCAACCTTGAGCTTTACCCAGAATTCATTAGACATCTGAAGAAATTTGTACAGGGAATTGGCAAATCGAAATCAACCACAAACAGTTCTTAAAAAACTGCAGCAGAATCTGATACTCAGAGCAAACCATCTGAAACTGGAACTCAGATAAATTTGATTTGGGTTCAGATCTCCCGGAAGTTTCGAGGAACAGTTTAGATAGTCGACTCGAGAAGTCTAGGAAGTCGAACAAGCCCGGAAAGTCGCGCATGAGCACCGACCGCGTAGACAGGTTTAGGAGAAGAAAGGGCTTAGTCTGGTGATTAATTTTCACTCACAGCAATTGAATAAGTAATGCTCTAGTATTAATTATACTTGAGATGGTAATCTATTTCCACTCATTATGTGTGATGTGTTAACTCTAATATGGAATATACCACCAAGGTGAGTATGTTAACGTGTACTATGGATTGTACTGTGGTGAGTTTGTTCCTCCCCGCGCGTAATTTGTTCTCTCTCTTTAATTTGTATGTATGCTCCGAGATCAAGAGGAACTGTGCATTTTTATTTCTTTTCCATCTTTTGTAAAATCAACAACCTTGTTTGAACACAACAATCATGCAGTTTCATATAATTTTCTTTCTTGGGTCTGTCTCTTTAAGTTGAAGAAGTTTCGTGCATCGTTCTCGGCTCTAGACATCTATTGTTGTAAAACACTCCGAAAGCGAGCATTTTTATTTATTCTCTCTCTCAAAACACGTTCAAAACTCATTTAAAAAACTCCCAATACACACGCTCGGGCCGGCTGAATGGTAAGGCCGTTGCGGCCTCCACCTTATATAAGGTCTTCAAAATTAAAAAAAAGATATTTTTAAAAATTTTAAAAATAAAAAATAAAAACCATTTTATTAAATAAAATTTTAAAATTTTTTATATTTTTTAATGTGTGCAAGACCCAATAATACTAAATTTAATATAATGAATTATTTATATTTTAAATAATTTTTTAAGATCTTACTAAATTGAGATATAAAATTTACATTGAGGCCTCATTTTAAGTTGTAGTATTCAATATAAATAAAAAAGAACTTGATTTAAAGATTTTAAATAAAATCTTATTTTATTAAAAATTTTAAAAATATTCTATATAATAATTTATATTTTATTATATTATAATTACAAATGACTAATTTAAATTTTGCCTTAAATCTCAATTTATATTAAGCTGCCCTGTACACGCCTATGAATAAGAAATGCAACCAAATGAGAGCAAAAATCAAGAGTGTGTGCAGTGTGCAGGATCAAACAGAGTGTGTGCGATGAAAGAAAAAAAAGGTATGGAAGAAAGTTTCTCCTTTTACTTGCTTGATGAAATGTCTATACAAAAGAATGCTTATATAAGCCTACAAAAGCATGTGACTGCCATAGTACAGATTCTCCATTACCTCCATAGCTAACAACCTTGACAGAAAAACAAAGGAAAAGAAAGTAGTTGTACAAGCAGACAAAAAATTACAAGAAGACAAAAAATTGTACACTGGAATATTTCTCTGCTGTGTTGCCATCATTTTCCTTTAGTGTATTCTTTCTCTTTCCTGGCTGTGTTGCCATCAATTGCGCATTCTTTCTCTTTCCTTGCTGTGTTGCCATCAATTGCGCATGTATATTCTTGATTTTTTTCATATCAGCAACTTCACTGGTTTCCAATACTATGAGTGTATGACCCTATGAAAACGTGTGAAAGACTTGGCAAAGTCTTGGTCTACGTTCCAAGGTTCTTTACTAAGATATTCCATCCTCTATGTCTGGAGGGACATCTTTCTCCTTAAGACTGGCAATTACTGATCTCAAAATAATGAGCACTCTCTCAATTTTGAAGTTGAATTAATTTCTAGCTAGCTGCTAGTCCTCTTGATTTACTCTCCATCCCCCATCTTGATAAAGCTACAATTAATAATGCGTTCAAGCAGACCATCACCATCTGCTTATTTCTTCATGTTAGCATCGTTCATCTTAATTTCCATACCCACTTCTTTCAGTGCTGAAAACCAGAAATATGCAGCAAACTGCGACAAGCCCTTTCCCTTCCTATGCATCAGTACCCGTACTCTTTATCCACGAAAGTTGTTATCAATAGCTCCAGGTGATCTATATTTATTTTCTTTTTTATGGTTGCTGATATAACGAAGAAGTTGGGATTTGCAGTTTTGTGAGAATGCATGCTCTTTGGCCTTGATCTTATGAATTGTAGCCTAAGGTGTATTAATTTTCTGATTAATTTGCTGTTTAATTTGCACTAATCATATAGTTGGGATGATGATTAGCGTGATATGAGAGTCCCATGCATGTACAACCCATACCTAATTTATAACCAGCAAATCAGGCATCTCAAATCACTAAAAGGAACCAATGTATATATATCTATTCCCACTTCTTTGTCAAGTTTCTTTTTTCCTCAAATAGTTCTTTTTCTAATTCCTCGTTCTCAGTTGCAAACGTCGACTTCCAAGCACTGCCACCCGCCTTCTTGCTCTCGGACCCGCCATTCGTGGACATTTCACCGGCACCCCCCGTTACAGCAAACGAACGACCAACAAGAAGTCCTGTAAGATCCACTGCGCCATCATCAACGAACACTCCGGCTTCTAAAATCCCAGGTTCGAAGAGGCCCCTTATGGGTCCTTCTTCGATTATATGGTTACTGGTTACAATCAGAATTGAAGGGCTATATATCATGTGGACGAAAATCACAGATCAAGAGCTTGTATAAAATTACATGATATATTTCTTTTTCTTATTTCTCCTTCTCTCAGCCCCAGACTTGGCACCCAACGGTCCCGACATACCAGACTACGCGCCAACACCAGGGCCCACCCCTTCCCGTAACGAACCACGTCGGCGCGGTATGTTGAAAACTTAATTTTTTATTTTTTTTAAATAAAAAGAGATTTCCATGTAAATATCATTAAAAATTATCTTTTCCAAGTATCTAGCTTTTCTAATAAAATTTACTTCTGTAATTTCCTTCTTTTCCTCTTCTTGTTGCAGGGTATCATCCAACAAAGCACAAGTGGGCCTGGCTCCTTATACTTGGCATTGGTATGGCAATCGATATCACGTTAAAAAAAATATATATAACTTCTATATATAAAAAATGTGTATGAAACAGAAAATTTTATTTTAACGATTTTTCTTATTTTTCCGTTAAAGTTAACACCGTTTGTTTTAACGGTTTAGCATATAAAATGAAGAAATAAATGTTGACAGAGATTACATTCAATGTTGGTATATGATTTATTAATCACAATAATTATAATACTTAATAGTTTATATAATAATAAGTAATTAAAGATTAGTTATTATATTTTTCTCTTTTTCCTTAACATATACACGTGTATTAGGTGCATAAGACGTGAATCCCTAAATATAATATATGTGTATTATACGTTTCATTAATTCAGATTATTGAGTATTCCAAATTTAAAAATCTCATATAATATATAATACAAGTGTGTTTAATCAAAATGTTTTTTTCCCCATGGTAGTAGGACGTAGCTTCCGCTAAGTCATATTCCACATGTGGGCTTGCTATGATGGGCACGTGATAAATGCCGTGATCATTGAGCTAATCAAGAAAGAGTAAATTCGGCTAACAACTTCAAAATATATTTTAGGATTTATATATATGCTATATATAGAAAATATTATACCACAAATTTTATAAAAAGATTATGTTTTAACTTTCTGTTGTCCCTGATCGACTCAACCAACAGCAAAATAGGAATTTCAATGTTGTCTCTATTAATCGTCTACATGATGACATAAATTGATGAATAATAATACAAATATCAAACGACACATATTTTGAACTACCGTTTGTGTTAGACTTTTATTAAATTTTTCGTATACATTTTTGCTAAAATTATAGATATTATAAATATGTATTGGATTATTTGATATTTTGAACTAATTTTTTTATTTTCTCTAATATGCCTTAAATTATTAAGTGACATCAATAACTTTTATAAAATATATATTATTTTTTACAAATAATCATTTTATAAAATTAGACAAACGTGCTTTGTACGTTACTTCCACCTAGTACACATAAATATATATATATATATTCTAATTTTGTCCCTTTATTTTTTTAGAGCTAAATGAAAAGCCATTATAATACACTATTATATCTTTGTGTGCAGGCATGGCTGCGATTTTAATTCTCTCTTTGGGAATAATCTGCAGCGTTAAAAGAGGATACTTGTCATGTCATAAAATTCTCTGGTGGAAAAAGTATGCAATGAATGATCCGATTAGTGCCAAGGAAATGATAAAGAATTATGGATCAATAGCCCCGAAGCGTTACACCTATTCAGATGTGAAGAGACTGACCAATTCCTTCAAAAATAAAGTAGGACAAGGTGGATTTGGAGTTGTATACAAAGGGAAGCTCCCTGATAGTGATGGACGTATCGTTGCGGTGAAGGTCCTTAAAGAGGCCAAAGGTAATGGAGAGGAATTTATTAACGAAGTGGCCAGCATTAGCAGAACTTCACATGTTAATATAGTCAATCTTTTGGGGTTCTGCTATGAGAGGAATAAAAGAGCTCTAATATATGAATTTGTTTCTAATGGATCTCTTGATAAGTTCATATATGACGAAGGAACTTCCGTCAAAAATCGTCATTTGGACAGCCAAACGAAATTCCAAATTGCAGTTGGCATTGCTCGAGGATTAGAATACTTGCACCGAGGTTGTAGGATAAGGATTCTACATCTTGACATAAAACCTCAAAATATACTTTTGGATGAAGATTTGTGCCCGAAAATCTCTGATTTTGGCCTTGCCAAACTATGCAAAACAAAAGAGAGTATTGTGCCAATGACAGAGATGAGAGGAACGCAAGGATTTATTGCACCGGAAGTTTTCAATCGGAACTTTGGTGGAGTCTCTCACAAATCAGACGTTTATAGCTATGGAATGTTGGTTCTCGAGATGGTTGGGGGAAGAAAAAATTTTCAATCTGGAGTATCTCATACCAGCAAAATGGACTTTTCCCACTGGATATATAAAAAACTGCAACAAGAAGAAAGTTTTGATAATATTTTTGGAGATATAACAGAAGTGGAAGAAGACACGATAAAAATGTTGATAATAGTAAGTTTATGGTGCATCCAAATTAATTCTTCAGATCGACCATCGATGGCTAAGGTGATAGAGATGTTAGAAGGTACCCATTTATCGCTACAATTTCCACCAAACCCTTTCCCGTACTCCCCTACAAGGTCACCTTAAAATGCTTCCATAACTTCACTTATAAAAAACCATCCATTTGAAATGGTTGTGACGTTAGAATTTTGTTAGTAGGGGGCTAGCTTATTTGAAGAGATGTGACCTCTTTATGTATGTGATGTATGTGTGTTTATGCAAAATATTAACTGTAAGATGGAGGGGCGCCCACTTGGGCAAATCCCTCCTATGCCGTAACGGCATTTAATGCATGGCTTAATCCATTTGAAATGCTTGTGACGTTAGAATTTTGTTAGTAGGGGGCTAGCTTATTTGAAGAGATATGGCCTCTTTATGTATGTGATGTATGTATGTTTATGCAAAATATTAACTGTAAGATGGAGGGGCGCCCACTTGGGCAAACCCCTCCTATGCCGTAACGGCATTTAATGCATGGCTTAATGCTTGAGAATTATAAAAGTGGCAAACGACCACTTTATTGCATGGCTTAAAGACTGGCCTAAGGCTGGCCGTATATGCTGCACAAGAAGGGCTATACAACCCTCCACAGATGGTTCTCAACTAATCCCAAGAAGTACATAATTTCTCTTTTTTTGTTCTCTCCCGAGAAAATATCTAAGTTGTAGATGTGTTGAGTATTACTCTAATTTATACTGCGTAATACACTTCACTACCAAGAGAAGACACTTGAGGCTTGTTAAATTTTTTGTTCAAATTGGATAGACTTGTGGAGCAACTCAATAAGTATTATGCATCTATAACCCTAAAGCAATGTACTTACCTAAACTCATTCAAAGATCTATTAAGACGTTGGCTCACCGAGGGCATTGGCAAGAGCTCTTTCATTGCATTAACTAGAACAATTGAGACAGCCGGACCATTCTTTAGCGAAGGGATAAAATCTATCAAAGCAATCAAGTAAGAGAGCCCGATACCAAAATGATTCTGAAGAATTGATTTTTGAAATTTTGCAACACCTAGACTGCACACTTTTTCACTCACGGGTGGGAGCAAAATTGAGTACATGCGTTTGTACGACAGGACTAACTGATGGCGCGAAAAAACTTCCATTGATAACCAAAAATCTCCCTTATATCTAACTTTTGACATTCTGAAGTCATGGACAACAAAGAAAGTGATAGCAAACATGATTTACATGCAAAGACGGCATAGAAGAATACAATCCAACTAACATCTTAGAGTTTCAAAAACTGAAGGACAGGTGTGAAGGCAAGAGCATCATATATCCTTCGATTCTTCGTCCAGGGGGTTACGAAGAGTGCCAAAGATCCAATCCATCCATATGGTATAATGGCCATAGTTATGACGGTATGTCGTATGATGAATGGTGTGGTAGCCAGCACCCATAACAGGCCATAAGTTGCCATGTATGCAATCATGAATGTTTGCCGTCCATATACCCTCGATGAAGAGGAGCAATATGTGTGTCATAAAATGAGTTGGCACAAGAAATAGTGCTGTGACATGTGGTACCGCCTGCAATATTCCATCGAGCGGGTGAAAAGCCAAACCTGACATAGCAGATATATCATAGTTTTAATTAGGTCATTTGACCATAATAAGACTTCCAAGCTGTGAAATCCTGATAATAAGGTAGATGTCTAGTAGACATGAAAAATTATATATTCTCCAGGAAATTTATGTGAGGCTATTTATTTAAGGAGTGAACCAATAAACAGTTTTTCCAAATTAGAAATACAGCCACGCTCAAAATGCAAACACCACCGCAGTTGCTTTAAACCCCCCAAATAAGACGATCCAGTTTGCATCTCTAAATGACGATGTGGTTGGTGTAAAAAAGTAAAGTTTCACAAACCACTGAGAGAAAACTAGCGAGGAATTGGTTCTTCAACAAAATGATCGTATAACAGAATTTACAGTAGCCTAAAAGAAAATGAATTCCCATCATAGCCAGAATACAATTTAAATTAAATATTACTACGCTATTAAATTCTACCTCACTAATTTAATGTTTCACGCAGGGTTTACCAAATTTGTTTTAATTTTGGAGTATCTGTTTCTTCTATGACTAAAATCAAAGATGGAAAACCAGCCCGACAAGGGGTTCCATGGAAAAGACAAATGAAACTGCGATAGCCAAGCTCAACTCAAGCTTTGAGTTGAGCGTGAAACAGAAAGCGGCTTGTGACTGTCTACATGACACAGCTTTATTCTCAGCTTGACTCAAGTTAGCTTGTTTAGAGCCAATGCCACACTGGAAATCTGCCACTCATTGTACTCAGCATCAAAGTAAATGTTGCTCGTCTCGAGTAAAATCATTTTTTTTTGTTGGCACCATGTGTCCGGGAATAGCACCCAAACTAATTTCAAGGGTGCACAGGGTAAGGAGTTTTCTACAAGTGCACATTGAGTAATTCTAAGGGAAAATCACCCAGTCCAATGGTCCCTAGGTATTGTTTGCACCCTAGAGGATTCAAAACTTAGACCTGGAATGAGCATACCACCAAGACCGAGGCCTACCACTTAAGCCAACACCTAGGAGTTCTTGAGTAAAATAATCAATTTGGTCTACCCAAGATGACATGGAACATAAAAGAAGAGCACAGATAATTACATTAGCACCAACAAGATTTTGGGATTTGGGAGGAAGCTGTTTATTCTGCTTGATCCCATTTAGGTAACGCCACGCCCCTTCTAATTTTTCCAAAGTTAACATAACAGGATATCAAGAAAGTCAAAGTCCAGGAGATATGGCCATGGTAAAGTCATGGTGTGGTATCAAAACATAGAAGTTAGTAAATCCATTGCTTCCAAACACGTTGGTTGAAGGAATCACATGCCATCACTTTATGGAAAGGAGGAATTACAGCTAAGTTATATCATTCCTAGTGCTGGACGTTTCATAGATAATACTCCTTCAACATCTAACTATAACATCTAAGTCAACTTATATAAAACCAAAAATCCAAAAGATGACATATGCAAGCATTTGAGATAAAAACGAGGAAACTAAATTCAGTAGATTGAGAACTTACCAGCAAATGGCGAAAGCGTATTTTGTTTGTTGTAGATGTGATGGGTAGCATGAAGATGCTTATAAAGAGGTTTTATGTCATGAAGCTCTCTATGCATCCAATAAATGCCAAATTCCACAATTATAAGATAAATTACTAAATAAAAAATGAAGGCAAGCCAACCTACATCGCTTATTCTTGGAAAGCACTTTGTCCAGCCATTTTCAACCACGTACTCAGAAATATCAAACTGGATTCTTTGATATTTTTTTTGATAAGTGATTGTTACTCTCTTCCTTGCTTGGATTCTTTTAATATTTTCTCCCAAAATACATGGGTTGAACTGAATATCATCCCTTATTACTCAAGGGGAGGTACAAATGCATTATGGGACTTCATACAGAACTCTAGAAGTTTGTCATGTACATATCAGGTTGCTCAATTTTCTTTTGTTTCTAGGATTCTTTTGTACATATGACTTGATAAAAAAAATAAACATTTATATATATATGAAGGCTTGAAGTTTTATTGCATGTATGATAAAAGGAACTTTCACAAGTTCCTCGAGGATGAATTCTCTGGTTAGCACTAACCTGCCCAGCACTTAAGCAACACATAAAACTTTTTGTTGCTGAAGTGAAAGGTAGGATGTAGTTTGATGCATCGGATTATTCTGACCACGTTTATTATTCCATGGGGTCTCAAGTTGGGAACCCAAAACTGAATTATCTTTGCACATATGATTCGTAGCATCTATCGCATGGTAGAATACTATCAAGTGCTCTGGCTTATTTTCCAGAATGTTTGATAAATATTGTTGTTTCTGTACCAAATAATCCTCCTAATATAACAGTCTTTCTTTTTGTTTTGAAACAGCCATCTGAATGTAATACATATGCCGACATTGCTGCAGCATATACATGCCTCAAAGAGCAGTATGGTGTTAAAGATGAGCAATTAATTTTATATGGTCAGTCTGTAGGTAGTGGCCCCACTGTTGATCTTGCTTCAAGAATATCAAACTTGAGGGGAGTGGTTTTACATAACCCGATATTGTCGGGGCTCAGAGTATTGTACACTGTCAAACGAACATACTGGTTCGATATCTTTAAGGTAGTTTCACAACAATGATTCTAATGAAGACACCTGTTTTATTTGGTAGATGGTCACCAGTATAATCTCTTATTTTTTCTTGCAGAATATTGACAAAATGGTATGGTGAACTGTCCTGTTCTTGTCATACATGCAAGTAATATTTACTCCCTCCTCATCCTGCTCTTATCATGACTGTTGGGAATTTGGACCTCCCAAATTCACCCCTCCTAGGATCTACCATTTGCAGGAATAACAAGAAAAATAGAGAAATAATAA
This sequence comes from Carya cathayensis, assembly GCA_011037825.1. Classification (NCBI taxonomy): domain Eukaryota; kingdom Viridiplantae; phylum Streptophyta; class Magnoliopsida; order Fagales; family Juglandaceae; genus Carya; species Carya cathayensis. The sequence goes on along the minus strand of QGSO01000748.1, from coordinate 55,838 downwards.
CAACACAAGAAATTTACGTGGAAACTCTAAAATAGGAGAAAAACCACCAGACCCAGAGAAGAAAATTCATTATGTGAAAAATTGTTACAATCACACAATTTTTCTACTCACCACACCTACAAAGATACCCCACTAGTAAAACTTTAACTTTACACCTCTTCCCTTTTTACAAAAGGCTAATAGAGGAATTTAACTAAAGTCAAAAGTTACTAGATAAACTTTCAACTGGTGCACTTAAACTAAGAGGCTAAGCCTCTTATTTATAGCCTTAAGATTTGCCCCTTAACTTAAATCCCACCGGTGTGGGAGTTAAAAACAAAACAAAAAAAATCAACAATCTCCACCTTGCGACTTTGACTGGTCCCACAGCCAAGCTCCACCTCAATGAAGATTTTCATAGCTTTCGCTATCATGCTTCACCATAAAAGCATACCCACTCAGAATAAACCAATTCCAAGCATTTCACTTCGGCCCATGTCGAAAACAACTTTACTGAAAATTATGGTGTAACTTCCACATTTGGCTTTCCTAGAAGTTCATCAGCCATCGACATGAATTTCCACCACACACCCTGCATCAATGCCAAACCAATGCCTGTGTGCAAACTTGTGGACCCGCTAACATTAACACATCCTCTATCATGGCAACTTTGGGAATTAGCGGCATGCCATGAGGATGTACACGTCTCCTTTTAAAGATCAAAATCTTCTATGGAGAGAGACGCAATATTAGCATCATTTCCAGTATCTCTATTTACTAACTTGGAGCCACTTGCCGAACCAGCTCCTGCTCTCGGACAATTTTTCTTGACGTGCCCAGATTGTCCACACTCCCAGCAGACTACTTTCTTCTTCATGGAGTTCTT
>QGSO01000748.1:0-54698 GCA_011037825.1 Carya cathayensis | reverse complement strand
TAAGAGATGAGTCTTGAGCTGGCCAAGTAAGACAGAATCGGAACCAGTGATCACAATATCATCAACATAAACTAAAAGAACAACAATACCCATGTCTGATTTCCGAAGAAATAATGAAGTATCATACTTGCTTTGCTTGAATGAAAATTGTAATAAAGTTGTGCGAAATTTATCAAACCAGGCCCTTGGAGCTTGTTTGAGACCATAAAGGGAGCGACGAAACTTACACACATGTGAAGTTGGAGAGGTGAACAATCCCGGGGGTGGTTTCATGTAAATACACTCTTTAAGATCACCATGAAGGAAAGCATTCTTAACATCCATCTGATGCAGTGGCCAATCATTGGAAGCAGCAAGAGCTAGAATCAGACGAACAGTAGTCATCTTAGCCACAGGGGCAAAGGTCTCTTCATAATTGACACCATATTCTTGATTATTCCCAAGGGCAACAAGTCGAGCTTTGTAACGTTCCAAACGTCCATCAGATTGGACTTTGATTGAATAAACTCATTTGCAACCCAGAGGAACAATGGTAGGAGGACATGGCTCAATATCTCAGGTATGATTGGCCTCTAAAGCGTCAATTTCTTCTTGCATAGCTTGTCGCCAACAATCTTGCTTGACAGCATGTGGGAATATCAAAATTAGATAATGTAGCTGTAAGAGCAGAAGCAAACCATCTATACCTATCCGGAGGTACTGACACTCGAGAAGAGCGACGTGCCAAGTGCTCTGAAGGTGTTGCAACTGACTAGTCCTGGAGCATGATAGGATCAGATATAGGTTGAGCCACCGGAAGAGACTGTGGGCGGGAGCGTCTCGTATATACAAGTCCCGGTTTAAAACGAGAGCTGACTGGATGAAGATCTGAAAGATGTTCTTCAAAAAAGGGAAGGACCATAGTAGAAGAAGAAGGTATAGAGGACACAGGAAAGAAATTTTGATTTTCAAAGAAAATAACATTCCGAGAAACACGTGTACGATGTAAAGTAGGATCATAGCAGAAAAATCCCTTTTGACACACATTATATCCCAAAAATGCACATCTAACAGATTGAGCAGATAATTTATGTCGCTCATGAGGAGGTAAATGAACAAAACATACACAACCAAAGATACGAAGATTATCATAACTAGGTTGTTTAGCAAACAGACGGAAATAGGGAGACTCCATATGTAAGATTTGGAAAGGTAAACGATTAATCAAGTGAGTAGCAGTTTTCAGAGCCTCAACCCAGAACATGGATGGAACAGAGGATTCTAACAAGAGAGTACGTACCATATCAAGAAGATGACGATTTTTTCGTTCGGCTACTCCATTCTGTTGGGGAGTAGCAGGACATGAACGTTGATGAATAATACCTTTAGAAGCCAAGAATGATTGAAATTCAGTAGACAAATATTCTCCACCAGAATCTGTACGTAATGTCTTAATTGTCGCAGAGAATTGATTATCAATATATGCGAAAAACCCAGTGAAAGTACGAAAAACCTCAGATTTAGAGCGAAGAACATAAACCCAAGTAAATCTGCTATAATCATCAATGAAAGTCACATAATATTTAAATTTTTCATGTGAATTAACCGGAGAAGGTCTCCAAACATCACTATGGATAAGATCAAAGCAGTGAGAAGCTCTACTAGCATGCAAAGGAAATGGAAGAATTTTACTTTTACCAAATTTACAAGAATCACACTGAATAGATAAAGAAGAACGTTCTTCATTATTAAGGAGACCCGAGTGCAATACATGAGATAAGATCTGAGCATTAGGATGACCTAAACGACGATGCCATATCATACTCAGATCTGGAACATTATGACAAGTAAAAGAGTTAATAGACGAAACTGAAGAAAGTATTGGAACAGGTAAAAATAGTGGAAACAAACGCCCCACTTTAGGTCCCTTCGCTATCGGCTCCCCCGTTACCTGGTCCTGCACAACACAACCATTAACAGAAAAATGAACAGCACAATTGTTATCAACTAATTGACCAACAGAAATAAGACTTGTAGAAAGTTGAGGAGCCAGAAATACATCAGTGATTTGAGAAGATGCATCTCCAACAGCAGTTATTGGCAAAGAACTACCATTGGCAGTTTGAATGGCAGATTGTCCAGCATAGGGCCGAACATGACATAGAGCAGTAGGAGTATTCGTCATGTGATTAGAAGCACCTGAGTCTACATACCAGAGTTTAGTTGGATTTTTACCTTGAAACCCCATGGCGGATAAGGCCGAAATTAGCATTTGTTGCACAATTTCTGGTGTGCAGTATTTTGCTGCAGAAGGTGCAAGATCAGAGGAAGCACCTGAGGAAGAGCCATGTGCTATAGAAGTTTGAAATGCTTGAGGCTGACGATTTTGAGGACGTATACGACAGTCTTTAATAATATGACCCTTCTTCTTGCAATAAGAACAGTATTTCTTAGGACAATTAGTAGCAATATGCCCATATTCTTTGCAGCAGAAACATTGCAAGTTTTTAGAATTGATAGAGGGTCCTCGTCCGTATGCAGCATAAGCTACAGTTGACATCCCAGAACTGCCATGAGATTGCTCCAGAATAGCTTGAGTACTAAGACGTTCTTCACGAAGTAACTCTCCAAAACAAATATCAAGAGAGGGAACAGGAGATCTGTTCAGTAAAGAGGAGCGAACAAATTCATATTCCGAACGTAGCTTCATAAGGAACTGATCACGTCGACTAGTCGCATGAAGAGTTTGAATAGTTGAAAGAGCATCAACAGGAACATTTGCTGTAACCAAATCAGCATATTCATGCCAAAGAGTCAGAAAGGCTGAGTAGTAGTCTTGAATAGAAAGACTACCCTGTTGAAACATAGCAATCGCATGTTCTAACTGAAAGCGACGAGCATCATTGTCTTGATGATAAACCCTCTTCAAGTAAGCCCACATAGATTGAGCAGAGCGATGTGGTCGCAAGTTGGTGACAATATGGGGCTCCACAGAACCAAGAAGCCAAGATATGATGCGTGCATCAAGCACAGCCCATAACGGAGAAGACCCGACAGATTTTTCAGGAGCAGAAGGTTTGGCGACATCCGTACCATCAATATGACCCCAAAGATCTTTGCCCTCGAGAAAAAATTCAAATTGAAATGCCCAGGTAGAATAATTTGTGCCCTTAAATTTAACACACACAGGTGCAGAATCCATTGGAAAAAAATTGCCGAGATAAAAAAAATAGGAAGCTAGTAACACTGCTGAGAGGATAGTGAAACCGTCAAGAAATAAATGCCCCCAAAAAAATGGACTAAAGAAAGTAACCAAAGACTGACCCACGAACTGAAGAAATTAACGAAGACTGAGTCTCAAATACCCAAGGACCAAAGACTAACCCACGGACTGTGACCCACACAGGCGCTTAATCCAGAATTCTCCAGAAGGTGCCTAACAAAAATACACGACACACACATACGGGAAGAAAAAAAATTACACGGGCGACACCAAGAGAACCTGCCGAGAGAACCTGCAGAGCACACCTACCGAGATCCCTGCCGAGGGAACCTGCAGAGCAATAGACCGAGAGATGCAGATCAGTTGTTTCTCTTTGGGTTGCCGAGAACCTACCTAGATGATGGCACCGATAGCCACCAAAGCACACTGGAAAGAGCTTACGGGAAGAGCTTACGGGAAGAGAGGGAACACTGGGTCGAAAATTTCTGTAAGAAAAAGTTTCTGTAGGAGCACAAGACTAAGACCGAAACACAAGAAAAATTTCAAGGATGGCTCTGATACCATGACAAATTTGGTCCGAATACCCTTCTCCCATTCCTTGTTTCATTTATATAGAATATTTATTTACATAGTAGAGTCAAATATATAAACGGTGCTTAACTCTGCCTAATTCTACCTACTTGTTGACAACAGCCAACGGTGCCTAACTATGCTTAATTCTGCCTACTCGTTGACAAGACCAAGGTCACCACCACTTGAGCCAACACCTAGGAGTTCTTGAGTAAAATAATCAATTTGGTCTACCCAAGATGACATGGAACATAAAAGAAGAGCACAGATAATTACATTAGCACCAACAAGATTTTGGGATTTGGGAGGAAGATGTTTATTCTGCTTGATCCCATTTAGGTAACACCACGCCCCTTCTAATTTTTTCAAAGTTAACATAACAGGATATCAAGAAAGTGAAAGTCCAGGAGATATGGCCATGGTAAAGTCATGGTGTGGTATCAAAACATAGAAGTTAGTAAATCCATTGCTTCCAAACACGTTGGTTGAAGGGATCACATGCCATCACTTTATGGAAAGGAGGAATTACAGCTAAGTTATACCCCCAGTGATTGTTCTATTCAGTCAACAGAATCGGGTGGCACCCCGTTCCGATCTTTTATATCATTCCTAGTGCTGGACGTTTCATAGATAATACTCCTTCAACATCTAACTATAACATCTAAGTCAACTTATATAAAACCAAAAATCCAAAAGATGACATATGCAAGCATTTGAGATAAAAACAAGGAAACTAAATTCAGTAGATTGAGAACTTACCAGCAAATGACGAAAGCGTATTTTGTTTGTTGTAGATGTGATGGGTAGCATGAAGATGCTTATAAAGAGGTTTTATATCATGCAGCTCTCTATGCATCCAGTAAATGTCAAATTCCACAATTATAAGATAAATCACTAAATACAGAATGTAGGCAAGCCAACCTACATCGCTTATTCTTGGAAAGCACTTTGTCCAGCCATTTTCAACCATGTACTCAGAAATAGTTGGAAGAGCAGTGTACCATGGCATAGCCTTCATAGAAACATATATTTGCAAGAGCATGGCTTTGTTGGATGGAATGGCATCTATTCAACATATCCAACAAAGATGTTAAGATGAGCCCAGATTGACTCCATTTTCTTATTCGTAGATCAAAATAAAATATAGGACAATGGCAAGCTGAAGTTTCACAAATTAACCCGCCAATCAGCTGGGTTATTACAAACTCATTTTTACAGATTCAAGTCTTGTATTTTTCACTAATTATAAGTCAATGTACCAAAAACTATCTAGCGTTCCTCAAATTTGGAAGAGAGATCCTGGAGTTATATACCTTGCACTTACAATTGTTCTATTCATTCTCGACCCATCTAACTTGAAAGCAGAATTAGTGACATTGAAAATCTTGTGGACAAGAAAGATGAAAATCTGAAAGAGCTAAAATAATCATTGCATATTCTACCCTTGGAAACGTACCAGTATAATTGCTCCCTAATAAAAGTCCCATGAAAAAGCAAGCAAAATGGTATTCGATACATAATATACCCATTACCAGGAGCTCAAATATCAGAGAATAAGTAGCCCAGCATTGTTCTCAGAGGTAAGTAATAATATAAGTAACACGATGCATCTAGAATGAAGTTTTGCCTTAACATTGGCTCTCTCCTGGCTTGTTAGTTGTTACCTACCCGGTGGTTATGAAAACTGTCACAAGATCCTAAGAATAATTGAAACTTAAAATATCTATGTGCTTCGATAAATCATGGGGGTCACAAGGAAGACATACATCATTGTCCAAGCAGATCAGTATATACTATATAATCAATCAAGATTCAACTAAAAGTTTCAACTGTTGAAGCTATACATTTTGATCAATGTCCTAATAAATTAAGAAAACATATTGCCCTTTTACCATCATTTTTCAGGTAAATAGTCCCCTTTTCCTTCCCCATAAAAATAAGATAAAGGAGGCAGGGATTATGAGCTCAATTAAAGTCACGCGATTAGAAAGTATCAATACCGAAAGAGGGAGCAGTAATCTTGGAATAGACATCCACCATTCACTAGCATGTGATTTGATAACTTGGGAAAAAAAAAAAAAAAAACTCATATTTTAATTTGCTTGCTTTCTAGGTAACGAGAACCTCGCCCTATTTAAGCCAAGTAGACATATTAATCTTGACTTAGTGAAGTTATCGTCAGAGAAACTTTTCAATAACATATCCAGATTTGACAAGCAAGTCAAACGGAAAGTAAAAACATCTATTTCTTTCCATTTTGGTTTTACTACAATTAGCAAGAAAACGGAATTCATTTCAAGTGAAGGAATCAAATAAGAGAATTGAAAAGATGAGGAATTACACCCGAACAAGACCTACTTGATACCAAGAAAAATATATCTATGGACTCATAGAGGCAATCAATTTTGATTCTACTCATCAATTATCTGAAAAATGGATGCCATGACTGGTTGGATAAAGAAGATAAAATCGAATGAATAATTAAGAACCAAGCATAACCCCTCTCAGTTCAAACCAAACAACCAAAACCCAAAAGTTACACAGTAAAAAATAAGACGAGCAAAAAAGTATATACCTTTAGGAACATATACGTTGCGCTTCCAGTAATATATGTAGAAGCACCAGAGAAAGCCAGAGATGAAGTAGACTAGGACACCACCAATGTAGTTGCGAAGCCATGTCTGGAAGAAGTGGGGAAGCGGGTCCCAAATCTTGGTCGGCAAGAGACTCCCCAGCACAATGCGGTTGAACAAGGAGGTCTCGTCCACGAACAGTTGGAGATATGTACTACCATGGTCTTCCATGGCAACGGCTCGCAAGAGAACGTGGCCGGCGATTAGAGAAGAGAGAGAGAGAGAAGAGAAGAGACAGTCAGAGCTGGAACCAAAGTAAAGATTCCTATCAGAATTATATGACAACTCAAGGAGGAGGTCAGAAAAAGAAAGGATATTTATCATATTTTACATGTGCGACACAAACAAGAAGAGCCCACAGACTATCCCTGACGATAAATGATATTGCCTTCCCATACCAGACCGGCGAGCTTCGCCTAATTTTAGTAATATTTATATATTTCGAGACAATTGTTTTATGTTTTGAACTCAATATTCACTAAAATAAATGACGAAAACTTCTCTGGGTTAAAGCTATTGTATTAAATAGTGATAATATTCTTTGTCATTTGAGCGGTGTTTTGAAGATAAAAGAACATTCTATTGTAGCGGAGTTTTTTTCTGTGCAGTTGGGATTAGAGCGGAGATGATTTTTTATGATGTGCTTGGGATTCAAGTAAATTAAGATAGAAAAACTCACTTTCAAAAAATTTATAAAAATGGCCATTAAAGTGTGGAAGATAGGTATAAAAACAAAAGAAAATAATTATTTATATAAATGAGATGCCATCTTATATATATTAAGATAAAGAGTAACAAGAATTCGTATTTTATAATTATTTAATAATTATTCATACAAAACATATTTTTATATGTAACAATGATGATGAATTTGGGATGATTTTAGCGTGTAATGGCATACTGTGGCAGTTACACTTTCTAATCTACTTCAGGAGTAATACAGCCACAATCGTATAGTGTAAAGTATTGTATAGTCAGATTTTTTAAAAGAATGGAATTTATTATTAAAATTTTAATTTATTTATATAAGTTTTGTATTTATTTAATTTTTTAAAAATAATTATATATAATATAAAAAAATCTAATTATAAGTATAACTGTGTATTAATATGTACATCAATCAAATGTGATTGATCAAAAAGTAAATTTTATTAAAAATAATACTAATTTAAATTTTAAATATAAAAAAAATAATATTAATATTTAAATTAATACGTGATTTTACTTATACTCGGTAATACTCATGTAATATTTACCTCTACGATTGCAAGTATTATTTAAAAAAAAAAAAAAATCATGTACGTGATGATATATAAAGCGCACGCTCAAAGAACAAAGCCGTGTAAAAAGCGCACAATTGATAAATCGCACCGCTGGTCAACTATTTGAACTAGAATTCGCTCCGATTCCTCGTTAATGGAAAAAGGACCAATTTGTGTACAGAAAGAATGAAAAATTCAAGATGCGCGGCCATGGTGATGGAGAAGAAAGAAGAGCAGGAAGAGGACCATAGAAGGGAAGCAGTCATAGCATCGGCTCCGTCATTGCAACCCAATTTCGAGCCGAAAGGAGGCATCACTCAAGCTCAGCTTTCCAAGTTTCAAGTATCTTTCCGCAACCTCTCCTCCCTTTCTATTATTTCTTTTTTCTGATAAATTTGTTTCAAATTTGGAATGCCAAAATTTAATGTTCATGGTGGAGAATATAGGAACCCATTCTTGTGATCTTACGCGTAGTTTGTCGTTTGGGTGAGTTTTTGTGATCAGAGAATTTTCAGTATTTTTAAAGCGTCATTGTGTGAACGAGCTTTGGAATTATCATTATGTAATTGCTTCCGTAAATTTATAGGAGAGATATTCTAACAGTGTTGCTTGGGTCCTCGACGTCGACGAATTCGATGGTTAGTGGTAATGGGAGGATGTAATATAATACGGTATAAATGTCTTATACCTGTGTATATCTAAGTAGTTGCTTGAATATTTCTTGAAATTATACTCTACGCTCATTTATAATTATGGGTCACTTAGATTTTAGTGTTTTTGCTACACAATATTGCCACAAAAATTTGTCTCTTACTTCATATATTGAGGTAAGTAGATTTTTATATTCTAAGCTTGTTTGTCATTAACTACTGGATTATTTGACATAATGGATATGATTGTCGGTATTTCCAATGAGTATCATCAACCAATAGTTAAGAGAAACTGGATATCTTAGTTTTTTATTGGTGGGATTATTGTTCTACAGTATCTTCAAGGTGACGGCTAAAAACTTATTATATGCCAATGAAAAATGCTAAATACAAGCGCCGAATGTAAACGCTGAGAAGTCGGGGTTGCCAGTGTGGAAAAATGGAAACGCTGCGTTTCCATAATGCATCAAAACGACAGAGTAATATGAAGTCCTCCCTCCCAATGTTGCCCTTCCTCCCTTCGTCTTCCCACAGAGTAGTACGAAGCCCTTTGAAGCCTCCTTCCAAAATAGAGTCTTTCGTCTTTGCATCAACTTCGCAGCTTTGTCTTCTTCTACCATGTGAGCAAGCTCTGGTTTTCCACTTTGTATTCTCCTTCGTGTTCCAGATCTGTGATTTCATCTCCGTTTGTCCTTCTCAACCTTCCTTAGAATTTTTCATCTTCTCCACGAACCCACGAAGCTATAGCCACTTTCCCCTTCCTCATTCTATGGTGAAGTTGTTAAATTCCTTCATTGTAAGAGTCACAGTCTGGTTGGATTGTAATCTAGCTAATGAGAAATACAAAGATGATAATAATCACAATGAAATATGAAAACACAGAAGGTGTTTGAGAAGATGTTAAGAAAGAATGGAATCGGAACTACCCCCTTTCCTGGTGGGTTTCGCCATTACTGGAACCATATTTATTGGATAGTTCCAATACTCTTAAGAAATACCATTACAGTGAAACCCACCAAGTTCTCTCCTAGTCTTTCCAATGTTCTTAAGGGTGTTTTTCTTGCTTTCGTTTCCATGGATGCCTTGAGGCTTGATTACCGGAATGGCAAAACCCACCAAGTTCTCTCTTGGCCTTGCTAGTTTTATTAGGTGCTTTTCTTGCTTTCGTTTCCATGAGTGCCTTGAGCTTGATTACTGGAAATCTGAAATGGCGAAACGCCGAAACCCACCAAGTTCTTTCTGAAAAAAAAAATCTGTGGCTTAGATTTTTTTATTTCGTTTGTTTTTTTCATTAAATCGTGCCATGTCCGGTGTTCCTATTACCTTTTGATTGTTTTTTTTCATTAAATTGTGCCACATCCCCCTGATTACATCCCGTTTGCACAGCGGCGACTGTACCCAGCAGGACTGTATGCCAATATGGTTCTTGAGAGCATCATGTAATAAAAATTGATAGGCTTTTTTGGTTGAGTGATGAGTTGCCAGAAGTAAATTCAAATGAGATTGTGAAATTAGTGATCAGTGACAAAAAGAAAGTAAATAGCCATACAGATTGGAAAAGGAAATTCTCTTAACACGTTTTTAGCAACAGAAGTTCTGTTGACTAACAAGTTTATTTGTTTTTTAATAATTAAAAAAAAAATTCTGTTGACTAACAATATATATATATATATATGTGCATCATCTCCAGCTGTCGAATTCTAACCATTTAATTGATCACTCTGACATGCCTTATCAAATTTCATGTCATTCAGCCAATTACCAATAAGGAGGAATTACTATTTTTTTTTATAGAGGAACTAGATGAAAAAATTATAGCTCCTTGAAATGGTATTCTTCTTGCTGAGTGTTTCTTGATTTGTGGTTTTCTCTGCAGAAACAATCATCATGGGAAAGTGTATATTCCATTAAAGCTTAATAGAGAAAATGCCAATAGTTACCTGGAAACATGTATTATCCACTGAGATAGAAAGGTCTCTATATCTCTTTATAAGTAGTCCTGGTTGGTAACTTCCTCAGTCAGTTCTTTCTTTTTGATAAAGACAATCCTCGGTTTGATGCTTTGTGTCCAAATTCCTACAAAATCTGAATTTGGGATCAAGTGGAGGATTCTATGGATTGGTGTCTTACAATAGTGCGAAGTTTGATGTAAATCTTGTTACAAGGGTCTTAGTGGGGGGAGGACAGGTACCATAGAGAGAGATGTCACAAAAGGCCGTCTTTTGGGTTGACTATTCTTTTGTCAAATTTCGTGGCAGCTTTGGGTCTTCTTTTTACTTTGTTTTTAATCAAATTCACCATATATGGAAAACCATACCACCTGTGCCTAAGGTATGGACTATTGTAACAACTTAAGGAAAGACCAAGTAACATCTCCCTATGAAAGCAATGTGGGATCTCCCATTCACTAAACTCTCATGCACCACCCTCCCATTATGTATGGTGTTGCAAGTATTGCACCACTCAAGCCAACATTCTCACTTGTGCTTCATCTATCACTGCCTGCATAGGGGCTATTCCCTAAGGTGCCTCCCAATGTGGTTGGAAAGGGACAATCACACATTTGATTGATTGGAGTGGCTATTCGCAGGGCTTTATACCTCTTGTATAAATGTATTCGCTATTAAAGTTAGTTCTTATAGAAAAGAGAACCATTTATTCTTTATAAATTTTGTTTCTTATAGAAAAAAGAAGAAAAGGTCCAGCAAATAGAAGGTTAGAGTGAGAACAACCTTTGTAGGAATGTGGAAATGAATACTGCAGGACACCCTGTCTGCAGGGATTTTTTTTTTTTCTTATGAGTTGTATGGTTTTGTTTTTCAAGTACATAATATTCCCTTATATCCTATTGTTTTTACTTTCCAACTGAACCTTGTATTCTTGTAAACGACAGGAATTGCACAGGAGGCGTTTACAGATAAAATCAAAAACAAAGACTAAGAAGACATCAAGAGGTTACTTTTCTATTTAATTTTTTATTGTCATATTACTCGATTGTGAGATCTCTGTAAATTGTTCAAAATCTTTGTAGGAAGTGGTGGCTGGAATGGAAAATCTCACAGCAAAGACAATGTCCAAGATTGTGCTGATGAAGATTCAACTATAGCAATTGAAGAGTCCGGTGTTTCTGACTCTGAAAGACACAATGACAAAAACAGTTCCTCCTTGAAGCAGAACAATTTAGTAACTCCTATTGGATCAAAGCAGCGCCAAAAGTTACACTGGGGGTATGATGCACCCTGATTGCATTTTCTTTCTTTGGTACATATAACAATCTCTGGAACGGGAAAGATTCATAATAATGGTTTCCTGTGGGATACTTGATGTTGCATTATAGGTTATTGTGGGCTTCTTTTTTCTCTCAAGTCTTCTGAATTATTTTATTTGCAGGCTTGACACAAAGGAGAGGTGGGAAAGGAAAGCGAACATGTAAACATTGCCATGGAAGTGAATTGCAGCCAGTTGTTGCAAAAGTGCTCTGTTATTGGTTATGTTGCAGATGTTTTTGCGTTTTTTTTTTTTTTTTCCCCTTTTCTGGCGCTTGTGCTTGTTGAGAGACCATCAATCTAGCTCATACCATGTATATTATTGGGAGTGTCACCTTCCCCACTGACTGCCGTATCTCGGTGTGTTGCACATGTAGTGGTCGAATATTTTCTATGAGTAATATGTGGTGGTGGAATATGAAATGATTAATTGTGGAAGAGAGTAGGTTGATAGATATTAAAAACAAAAAAGAATGATAGTGATGGGACTTTCCAACTCAAGTTGTCTCATGATCATATGGGGTACGTCTGAGTACGAGCCAGTAACTTCTGGTCTCTAGTGTCATTTGAGCATTGCTTCGATACGACATTCATAATGTAGCTCTCATTCGTTGAGTGAGGAACTCATGGCATTGCCATATTTTAGTATGTAAGGATAACATTTGTATTTGCAGTGAAAATTTGAAAAGAAGCTTAAAAGCCTCGATACACAGCAAACACGTTTCCGGGGCATCATGTCAAATTAAAATTTGCTAATTGTTGCCATATTTATTTTGATGGAAATCGTAGGTGGAAAAATGCCAGTGCTGTTTTTTAGGACCGTATATGTTTGGGAACATTAGACTTCTGAGTCCTAATGTTGAAAACTTGCTTGCATGAGACAAATGCAGTGAAAAATAACAAGGGAAAGGAGTGCTCCTGCATTCAAGAATCAAGTGACAACTTTCTCCTTGATTATATCAGCTCAGTGACCTGAATCAATATATTGCCATGACTAAGGAACTCAATATAGACACCACAATATGACTTCTCACAAATCACAATCCAGCTTCAACATTTGAACATAAGATAACAAAATTTGGGGCAGTATATAAAACTAATTAAGTCCCAGCATAAAAAATCAATGAGCTGCAGTGAGATTGTGAATGACATGCACTTTTTAGAAAAACTATTCTCATCAAATTGCAGGGTTAAGAGCATGATTTCTTTCTGTCCCATGATTAAAAACCAACAAGCTGCACTGAGATTGTGACCGCATGCACTTTCCAAAAATATTCTCATCAAATTGCAGGGTTAAGGGCACGCTCTATTTCCTCCAATGATCGACCCTTTGTTTCCACGACATTACCAGCTATGTAAAGGACACCAAGAAGACAGACAGTTGCGAATCCCAAATACACCGAGCTGATTCCAAACTTGTTAACAAAGCTCAAGAAATAAAGGCCAATGACGAAGTTGGAGATCTGATAGGATAGAAAAACCATAAAATTCATAATTAAAAAAGAGATAAAGAGTTGCTTAAGAACAAAAACAAAAAGTAAAAAATAATAAAAAATTAATAATAATAAAAAAATTATTATTATTAAAAAAAGAAAAAGAAAAAGAAAGAAGAAAAAAAAGAGAGGGAAAACTATAATATAGAAACATATCTTGTTTGATTTCTACCATTTTCATCCTCTTTTTGATATACACACATAGAAGGCCATCTAATGGAAAACGCAACTTAGCTCTAGCACACTCATATTATATGTATTTTTCCATATGGTTTCTAATAGATTGGTCATGTAACAAACTACTGCTGTTCTTTCTCAGATTAGAAATCGAAACATGCTACAGCCTAGCCTATAGGCAGCAATCACATGCAAGATTGAACGTGTTAGCATGCTTTGTCTTACCCAATGCATGCCTAGCGACAAAGCGACTGCTTTTGCTCTGATTCTTGAAGCAAATATCTCCGGTAGAAGAAGAGCAGGCACGGGACCAGCACCAAGTGAAAAGGACAGTACATAGCTGTATAGGTATAATGGAAACCAAGTTTAGATTTCATTGATCATATTGTTAAACTGAAATGCAAATGCAGATCATGATGCTGTTAGTGCCTGTTTGGTTTCGAGTTAGCTTTAAAAAAACTTTTGACAGTTTAAAGGCTCTTTTTAAGAAAGAAGGGTATGTTTGGTAAATTCACAAAAAGTGCTTTAAGCACTTAATTGAAGCTTTTGTTGAAAAGCTCCTGCAAATAATACTGAAAACCACCGTAACAACTTTAAAAGCACTTTAAGCATATGTTTACCACAGTAAAAAGATTTTCAATAATAGTACTTTTTAACAAAGTTCTACAATTAAAACTTCTGTTATCTACAGAAATCCCAAACAGGCACCTAGTAGACCAAGGAAAATAGCTTTTTCAACCTCAATTAACCCCCCATCCAAGGGGGAAAAGGATGGAAATAAAAAAGGTGGGCTGAGGGGTGTGTGGAGGGAGGTAACAGAGAGCTTTACAACTAATAAAGAGATCTGACTTACAGAACAGTTCCAAGAACAGCAAGGATGCCGGAATATGGTGCCAGGACCTTCCAAGTAAAGGACAGAGAAAGCAGCAACATTGAAGTGGCCTTGACAAGCAAACAAAGAGAGAGACATCAGTTATTGATATTCTGTAATTTGGATGAATCTATTTGCATGTAGATAATATAATATAATGGGTTGGGCCCAGAGTGTTGGACTTGCCTCTGATGTCATTTAATAATCTATTTGCATGTAAAAAAAAATAACATTACCATTCCACTAAAGCTTGTGATTAGAAGACTTTTCCTTCCTTGCCTGTCCATCAAGGATGATGCAACAGCTGTGCCTGCAAGAAGATCAAACATCAGTCATATAAAACATAATAGGAATGATACAACATCAAAATTTTCTCATTGCCAGAAAGGAAGTTAGCAAAAAACTAACCAAAGACATTAGCTGCCCCAACAAGAGCACTTGCTGCGACATCAGAGGCAATTCCAGCACTCCGAAACACAGAAGTCGAATAATAGACCACAGCATTTATTCCAGCCAACTGCTGGAACAAGAAAAGTGCTGCACCAACACTAACAACTGCAGCAAGACAATCATGCCATGAATACAAGTGCTTTAACAATTTGCATTATAGAGCTTAATTAATCAACTACAAATTATAAGAACAAGTGAACAGTGATATTAAGGCATAGACTTTTATAATAACAGCATTGTTTTAATATATCTCTTAGAAAACTTGCGTATCAACAAAACCACTGGCCACAAATCAAACAGAATTAATAGTATCATTTCAACATGCCCAAGCATGAATTATCAAAAAAGAAGTTAACTGCAAAGGAACCAAGGCAACAAAGCTGCTTAAGTATACCTTTCCAATAGCGGCTACTAAACAGATCAAACCACCCTGCCTCAGGTTCCACAGAACCTTGACCTGCTGCTCTTAAATCCTGCATAACCTCAGTAACTCTTTCTTTCCCAAATAGAGTTTTGATAGTCTTTTCAGCCTCAGGAATTTTTCCTTGCTGCAAGACAATAGCCAAGCATCTTTATTAATAAACCAGAAATCTAATAATACATATGCCATCTACAGCTAGAAAACTCATCGAAGGCATGTATAAAAGTCAAGGAAACTATATTATACACTCTTGAACTAATAATGTTGTAAAATTTGCATAATAAACTGCCAAAATTGTCAACCGAGGGTGCAACTGGCCAAAATTTGGTAGTTTAGGGTGTAGATTGACAGTTTTGGTAGTTTATGGTGCAAATTGAACAAACAGTGGTAGTTTGTGAATGCAAACAGCAAGTTCCGCTATAAGTTTCAACCATTGACTCCAGAGTCCTGTAAGAAAACCTGAAAAAGCCACCGAGGACTTTCTGGAGAAAATGCCATTCCTAATGCCAACAGAATAGAGGGTACAATTGCAATACCAAACATCGTCCTCCACCTAAAAAAAAATACATTTAAAAGAATAAATAAGAGAGACGGAATGAAGTCATTCGAACAGAAACATTCATATGTAAAAGATAAAATCTAGGCAAGAACTATAATATTTATATTCAAATATAGGCATACAACAGGAATATATTTGTTAGCCATTGTTTGCACACTCATTTCTTGCTGATGGTGAAAATAACAAAGGGAATTATTTTGACAACTGAACCCATGTATCACTAAAAAGTACCCTTCCAAGCAGAAGACCAACATGAAAATTGTAAAAACAGTATTTTATACTAAGGTTCAGTGTATATTCCAATAAGTTGGGATTAAGCCTTGGGTAGTGTTAGTTGGGTAAATAGTCCAGCAGAACATTCAGGCTAATGCCAGTTTATGGAGTACGTGCTTCACTAGAACATAATAGAGAACAAACTCAATAAGAGATCAATCAGATGTAGGACTCAATGAGACCATTCTTACATAGGAATGCTGAATGGGAAAATTCTAATCATGATGCTTTTTTTTTTTGTGTCTGCACCTGTGTGCGTGAATCTTGGGCCTAGGAATTATAAAGTTTGGTGAGATGAACTGAATTTAGCTCAGTTCAAGCGTGGAATGTTATATGCCTGAAGCTAAATAAGAACTTCTAATTAGTTATTAATCATTTTATCAGTAAATTGCTTCTTAAAAATATAATGTTAATTTGAGACCTTAAAGTAGATTGTTGGGCTAGGATACTTTCAAATGCTTTTAGTTTTGATGGATATCAAGCATGGTATGAAAATCCACGATCTTTCAATCGAGTCTTAGGGACCCCCTTTCTAATTTTATTGTTTTTTGAGTGTCCATTATGAATATATTTTCCTTCTACAGATCATAAAACTTACGTCCTGATGAATATATATATATATTGCACAAGATTCTTATTTTTACCTTTCCTTCTCACCATTTTTTTAACAATAGATGACTAATACGAATTCAATTTAACCCCTTCTAAAAATGATGAACACAAAAAAGATCCACTTGATCAATAACAAGAAAGATATTTCTTACCAAACTTAACCATTGTTACAAACAGCCTTGTTGAGTCTTTGGTTACCCTACCTTTCTTTCGCGAAGTAATTAGGAGGAGAGGAGTCAATCAACCTTATTATGTGTAAGCCCAACCACGGCCCCAAAAGAGTACTCCCAAAGTGGCTTACCAAAACATAATTATCACATCAGGTTGAAGTTTGATTTGAAACACAAATAAAATCTGTTAGGCAGAAATTGTATGATTCAAAATGCTAATCAACATTTGGTTTAAGTTTTTTTTCACAGAATTCAAAAATTAGGTTTTCCATCTCTCTCTCTCTCTCTCTCTCTCTCTCAATGGGTACCATAATGGGCGACATCATTTTACAGATGTTTATTAATAATATATTGGGTAGTATTTAGCAATATTAGACAACTTTTCATATCCTTTCTTTTGGTTATTTATATATAGCAGGAAGTAAACTTGCAAAAAGAATGAAGGAAATAACCGATTAAAAAAATACCACAAAGGGTTTCCAGCCAAAGGTAATCCAGCCACCAATGCTGCAAGAATCCCAATACATATAAATAGCTGGTTCACAGATCCAAGTGCACCACGAATTTCAGTTGGTGAGATCTGCAATTTAAAAGTATTGGAAGAAATCACATACATAATATGTATAAAATATGGTTACAAAGATATCCATGCCTGTGATAAATAATAAGATACTACCTCAGATATGTACAGAGGCACAATAGCAGATGTAACACCAATTCCAATGCCGGCAAGTAAGCGACCAATTATCATGGTTTGCACACTCTGGGCTGTAGCACTGCAAATATTTAAGCAAAGCTTTAGTGCTCAGTAGACATATCAAATATAACAACCCTGTCTTCAATGACAGATAACAGACCAAAGAAATGCTCCAATTGCCAGCGGTATGGCATCTAATTGAAACGTTCTTGTTCTACCAAACTTGTCAGCCAATGCTCCCCCAGTAAATGAGCCAACGGTAGCTCCAGCAAGAAGCGTGCTGACAATCCATCCTACTCAAGATGTTGCATTGGGGAAAAGTATCAGCAGGAATAACATGAGAAGATAAAAGTACAGTTCAAAAAATTGAAACCTTTAGGGGAGGGAGAGAGAGAGAGAGCAAATAACAAAGAATATCTCATTATTTTAATAATTTTCGGCAAGCTACTGCACTTGCCTTGTAACACAGTGTTTTCAACAATCCCAAGATCCTTGGAGAGGTACTCGAGAGCACCATTTACAACCCTGCACAACATAAGCAGAGAGAGAAACCATTATAACCTCACAACATGGATATCTCAAATAACGAGACATTTCAGCAGAGAAAGAGGCGCTGAAATCAACTTGGGATTTAGATATATATTTTGCAATCAATTGCTTAGAACAAAATAGCAACTTATTCACATATCCACGAACTCAGATGAGGAAATTGACATGGACTTGTTGCAAATCCAAACAAAATCCAATAGGGAATGCAGTTTGCAATATAAACTTGGCCATACCCAAGATGGTAACCAAACAAAATAGCTCCCAAACAAGCAACACCAACATATGGCAAAACTGTTCCAGAAGATTTGCTCTGAGGCACCAAGGAATCAACATTCTCAAGATCATCTGAAACTCAAGTTCATATAGTGCTGGTAAGAACATAGAAGTTAATCGCAGTCATAGAGAATCAAAGTCAATGGTTACATGTTTAAACTTCTAGATATGTCGGATAGAATTTCATATAAAAGAAATATATAGACAGTTTTCAAAGAACCAAGCCCCATAAATGCAAATAACACCAAAATGAAAGGAAATGGTCACAGCTGATCATAAAACTACAGGCCAGCATATTGTGCTTGCAGAGTATGTATCATCAGTATAGCATCAGGACAGGATTTCCAAATTTATAAAGCACACAGAGGATGATAGATCCACGCAGGATAAGAATGCCATAGAGCTAGCAAGCCTCAAGGGAGAAGGGCATTTGTCCTTTGATATTGCAAAATCAAAAGATGAATTCTAAGTTCATCACAGCCTTGGTAAAGTAGAACTATGGAGCATTATCTGCATTTCAACAATATTTACTTGGTAATGTAAATGACATGCTGTCAGGTCAAAATAGTTCAATGAGCAAAGAGATGTACTTAATAACGAGAGTATTATTAAGTTGGACTTAGCAGTAGGATCTTCAATTCCCAGAAGAAAAAAAAAATCGATCAGATCCATTGGTAATGCAGGAATGGACTCAGAAGTGGGCTCTAACATGCCCTTTTAAAATCTCCAATTTCATGTAAATAAATTCAAACTCAGTATCCGCGCTGCCATCATGAAGCCCTGAGAAAGTTAACTTTTGTATGAGGTTTTAAACACGCGCGCACAAGCGGCTGGAAAATGTGATAACAAGATAACGGAAGCAAGCAACAGCAACAGAAAACCAAAGAACGTAACGGTGCAAACATGAAATTGTACCCATTTGCTAAATTTCAAAGAAAAAATCTTTGACCTAACAAAACTATACTATTCTTGAATTGAAAAGAAAGCTAAACAGTCAGAGAGTGACGAACAAACCAGAAGCCTGAGCCTTGATTGATCTGGGCTTGACCGAGGACCTGAAAACGCCATTAACACCCAGTCTTGCACTAGTGAGTGTGTCCTTCATAGGGATCGAACTGAGGCGTAGAACACTGCAGGCAGTCCTCTCTGTCATTCGCAATCCTAGACTTGGTTTCCCAAATTCACCAAAACCCTTTAAAACCTTTGTGCGGTTGTGGACCCCAAAGCCGATGCCTCCTTTAACAGCACACGTTGACGCCTGCATTTTTCTTTACCTGAGTGAAAATCCCATTAGCCATAAAAGTCGAACAGAATAAATACCCATCAAAAGTCGAGTGTACTAAGCAAAAGAATGCACTAATTGAGAAACAAATTTATTTCAGAAGAAGATATTAACAAGCATTGAAGGGTATGCAAAACAGAGCACAAGAATCGAAATTAAGATCAAATTTACAATCAGAACGAATCATCTGACTGTTTACTCCGAAAAAAACTTGTGAACAATGCTCTTATTTGAACGATTTAATTCTCTGTTCTAACTTAAAAAATAAATATTTTTTTGGAACCAAAACAAATTGAAAGATTTCAGTGATACATATAGGCGTGGAACCAACCGAAAAGCGATCGGCCACTCTCTTTCTCTATTGCTTGCCTTTCCAACTTTCTGAGTTGTTCTCTCTGTTTCTGCTAGTATGGATTGTTTTATGGGCTTCTCAGTGAGGGAGTGAAAGAGAGAGAATTGGAAAAGCGTGAGACCTACAACGAATACGATGAAGAATTCAATTCCTTCTTTCTACCCATTCGGTTTTCCTCTCACTTTCTCTTCCTGTCGACAACAAGAACCAGAACTAGTAAAGATGATTAATGAAGAGATGAAATTTTCTAATAATTATCTCTGCAAATTTTTGCTTTTATTTTTTATTTTTTACAAATGTAAAATTACTGCAGACTGTTACTTTGGATGAGGCAGAAGTCGGATTCGGATTAGATTTGGATTGCGTATTCCTATGCTGCGAGTGCACGTGGGAGTTCTCCCTCGTAGGCTTTTGCATGTGTACGGCTACACTTTTTTTTCGTTTTTATCCTAGTTGATGATTTGTAAATAATGTTTTTATAATATAATAATAGATAATTAGAGATTATTTTTATTTTTTATTTATAAATTTATTATTCAATATCATATTATAAAATGATAAAAACTTAGATGATAAGTAAATTTTTTGTTTAAAAAACTAAACTATTGTGTTGTTTAGTCGCGTGTTAGCTACTTATAAAGTAAAATTAGATTTTAAAAGTTTCAAATAGACTAGTTTCTATGGGGTTATAACGCACATTGATGAATACTTTATATGTGTGTATATATATATAAATTATTAGAATATATGTCTGAACTAATATTCAATTATGAGATCATTCCAATAAGAATTGGACTCAAAGTTGAACTTTGGTAAATTTTATATCTAAGAATCCACACTTTTGTGCTATATATGATGATTTTATAATATGGGGTGGTGCTAGAGCCACTGATAGTCGGTAAGGACAGGATAATTTTTTTTCTTTTTTTTTTAAAGCATTTTTATGTATATTTTTAAAATATCCTTTTTAAAAAAGTTTAAAATTATAATAATATTATTTTTAAAATGATATTTTTTTCTCTTATTTATGAATGAAATTATACACACAATCTCCCACTTAGAACTGCAAATAAAATTTTTAAAAAAGAAATAAAAAATCAGTATATTTTATTTATAGAAATTATTGATAAGAGTATCATGTATCCTATAATATGTATCTTAAATTATCAACAACATTTAGATATAGAAATACAATATCTAAATGTATAAACTCCCAATATTGTAATGCCATTTATCTTCTATATTGATAATTTAGACCATTATCACACAAGTGTGTACTTCTTTTCAAGTAGAATTACGATTAGTAAAATAATATAAGAAATTATATTTACAATCTTAAAATATATTGTGTGCAGTTTTGCATACTCTTTTTTAAAAAAAATGAGGGTCACTTTTGAAAAATATAAAGTTTATATCATATTTTTAGATTATTCTACGATGATTTGAAGATGAGAAATTCATGTCCTAAAGGATAATATCAAAATGACTATACCTGAAAACCCCTCTCTCTCTCTCTCTCTGTCTCTCTCTCTCTCTAATGAATGAGAAGTTAGTAAATCTTATCCAGAGTTCATGAAAGACATATCAAATCTTAGGTGTCACGTATGCATTATTATGACTGAAATTGGGCACGCCAATAAAAGAAAGACAACACTTATAAAAACCTATACTTATATTCACATTTAAAATTTTTATCATTTTCCATTTCCACTTGCATCTTGCTTTTACCCAAAATCGTGTGAATATTGACGAATTGCTACGAGGTTTTGTGAGTCGTGACTTTGGGAGCGAGTTCTTTTCTCCCTTTCTCGTTTATAGGGGTACAATAAAAAATCAAAATCAAAAACTCGGTTGAACTAGACTGAACCAATGATTTCGATCTAATTTTTAAGTGATGATCTAATGCGGTACCTGTTCTTGCAAATCGAAACCAATTATAAACTGATGTAGTATCGATTTTCATATTAATATGATATGAAAATCGGTTTAAATCGAACCAAACTGATATATATATATTTATAATTTGTTATATTATATAATGTATATTATATGTTAAATTACTAATTAAAATAACTGAAATTCTTTTCTTATTATTCAATTCTATTAATCTTATAATATAAAATTAATATAATATGTGATATAACATAAAAATAATCTTATAGTTTTTAATATAATATTTGATTTAACATATAAATTTTAATCTTAAACATAAATATTAATATTAAGTTATATATATATCAAGGATACATTTTTGACATAATAAATTACAATATATATTCTTTTTATTAATACATTTTTATACATTTGTTCATATATACTCATATAAAAAGTCTAGAACTTATATAGACTATAGTTAAATTTAATATTATACTAGTATGTTAATTATTATAAAATAATATATTTATACTATAATATAAATAGACTAATAATTTAGTATGTATAAGTCTCGTACTATTACTAACATAGAAAATTTTTAAAACTGAAAAAACCAAATTGGACCAGATTAAAACTGAAAAAAATAAAAAATTTTGATTTTGATAATAAATCAATCCAATATCGATTTTTAAAATTTCAAAATCGATATATACCAATTTAATTTTTAAAAAAATTTAAAACTAAACCGATTACGCCCATAATGTTTGGGGTCTACGGGTCCACAAAAAATATTAAAAAGGGAAGGGAGCCAGCCGGCTCCAGCCCATAATGACCACATGGTTTTCATCGAACAAGGTATAATATTGGACCCTCGGCTTTGTCATCACACACACACAAGAATCAAGGTCAACACAACCAAATCACACGGTTTCCCTCGATAATCCTTATTACTACTGGTATTGAGATGAGTTGATTTGTAAATAATCGTATTTTTTTAATATTATTTAACTTTTTAAAATTGAGATGTGTTTAACATTATTTAATATTAAATCATACGAAATAAGTTGAAACGAGTTTAATTATTTTTTATAGAAAGTTAAAGAAATAATAAGTTATATTAATAATCAATTTGAGATGGTTGAATTTGATTTAAGAACCTGCATGAATGATGAACTGCTCGGCCCACCATTAATGTTTTTTCATTGTTTAATATCAGACCGTAGAGAAGGGTCCATCCAGTTGAACATTTTGGGCCATCTCTGCACGGCCTCAATGAATAAGAGAATCATTTGAAACAGTATCAATCTATATATATATATATATATATAGTATTGTACTTCAAGAGGTCCAAATTTAAAGGGTATTCTTGATGTAAATATTGGAGAAATCAATGAGACTGATTCCACGATCTCCTCCATTGATTTATGAAGTGCCTGCTTTCATATATTAGATTTTCTCGATCTTATGCTATACTTAGCACTTGGTAAATATGAAGCTCTCATGTCTTAAAAAACAAATCAAAGGAGAAAATATTTGAATAAATATAGAGAAGATCACGTAGCCCTTAGAGCATAATCTGTTCCCCAAATTTGTGTATATGTTTCTCTCCAATTTGTCTATCTTATTATTATTATTTTTTCTTTGATTTATGATCTACTTCTTAATTCGTCGTTATATATTTTGGAAGCATGCAGTACTTGGTGATATTCCACTTGTTGTTGACCTATATATATATATATATATATATCTCCTGTTTTAGTTTAGTTTCACCATCGACACACGACCAAATCCTTGCTAGAAACTACTTCATATTGATCTGGGTACATATATATATAAAAGACTAAAAAGAAAAGAAAACCCCAGTCCTTTTGTACAAACAGCTCGTTAATTTAATCATTTCATGCATGTCAAGACGAATGCATCTACTTACGAATTCTTCAAAGACAAGTACGTACGTAACCTTCAAATTTCCAAGACAGTTCATCTAAGATTGGATCATATATATATTAGCAATTTTTTTTTTTTTAAGAAGAGTTGGAGCCACATGTCCAATAGTGGTCCCTCCCCAATTTTATTAAATAACCCTCACTTATGACGGAGGAATACCATGGTAACAATAAAAACACTTGAGGTTATAATTTGTTGTTCTGTCATTTGTTCGCTGATTGTTTCTGATGATCTAGACCTAGCTAACTAGCTACTTCAAGGGCATTTTTATAAATCTATATATGCTTGATCTAAAGCAATTACCAATGACGCATGCATGCATATTAATATTCTAGAATGTAATCCAGGCTAGGGCTGCTTTGTGCCATTGTAAAATATAATAGATCATCGATCATGCAAATTTTCTTTTATCAAGAGTTTTTATCATGTTTAGGTAGCCCATTAATTGACTCTTTTAGTAGTTTTCTCGTGAGATATATATATATTGTTGGCCTAGTTTCTGTATTATAACTAGCTGTTGACCAATCATTAGGTCATATATTCTCAGGACAAAAGTGGTTATGAGAACATTACATTGCATGAGTATATATGAGCTGCAAGATATATAAAACCTAGACTATAATAACCATTTTGAAGGAGAATTGGTCATTTCTTATTACTTCCTATGAAAAAGTTATGAATACAGATTGATATTCATGCATGGGGTAGCTATATATTATTCGTGTAAATTAGGAAGAAGCTTTTGATCTTTCTAATTATGCAAGATATATTGCCAAACCAATACAAATTTTTCTTGATCATTAAAGTTCAGATACCAGCAGGTATATGTGTGTGTGTATATATTTATATATATATATATTAATATATAAGGGTGACTGCTAGTTGGAAAAAGAAAAAGATGAGATCAATGGCGTTCCAAGGTTATGTTCCGACCAAATTAATTTTGTGGGTCGGGAACAATAATATCAAGGCCGAGTTGCCGGCCACGGAATTGGCACTAAAAAAAAAAACAACTTGACTATAATATTAATATGCATGCCTAAATATTAGGTGAACTAGAGAGAGTACGTATCCTAGTGAGAGTGTGAGAGAGTGAAGGCCGGCCAACCTCATGACCTATTAATTGAAGTGGGTTAAAACCATTTGGACTACCAGCTATGAGTTTTCGATCTTCTCTGTCGATCCTATTATTATACCCAGACAGCTTGTATTTTTCATAGAATATATAATATAATAAGAGCCGATCATCCGTGTAAGTGCCATGCATATTATATATATATATATATCGACTCTAAACCTTCATAGGGTTTCATTTTCTTATATTACAAGAAAAATAAATATTTGTGACGAATTATTTACGACGAGAATGATTATTTATAAAATAGATTTATTTTAATATAAAATAATTATTTTCACAAAAAATAATTGATTACAAATAAATAATTTTCTTGTAGTGTATTTAAAATCATTGTGAAAAAAAGTAATTAATTAGAGAAAAAAATTAGTCGTATCATGTGTTAATGCTGTATTATAGTAGTCGCAGTTGGATCATCCAGTGTACGTTCATGAAAGCAATGCTGCCTTAATATATATATATATATATATATGCAAAAATTATAATAACTGTATACATTCATGCATGTATATATGTTCATTTTATTCAAATATTCCTTTATATATATCTCTTCATAATAATAAAGCACAACCAAGTGGGCCTTGTTAGGAGATTCTGGAAATCTTTTAAACATTATTAACAGCTGCGTTACCTCAATCATCTGCTTGCTTGAGAAAGCATGAAGAATGACTGTTAGGGGATTTATTTATTTATTTTAGGTGGGAAACACACATGAAATGACAAAAGGAGCTCACTTCATTAGTGTCAAGAAACAGTTTCTGATTAACTTATACCGGCCAGGCCGGCCGGATCGAAGAGATAGAGAAAGATAGATTGTGCTTCATAGCATGCAATAGATGGTGGGGCTCACTCCACTGATCACATGTGTTTTCATGCATGGAGGGATAACTCCATGTGCCTCATTTTCTTTGTAGAATTGTATTGCCCTCCACCTAATGTTCGACTTGCAGTCGTCCTTGACTATATTATATGGGGCCAAGATCAACTGATTGGGACTGGGTCCTACAGCCCTGTTAACATAATATTTTGATCAATTAGTTGTTAATTTGAAGATAAGACAAGTACTTAGAGTCTTAGACACGGGGGCCTAAAACTTCGAGGCATGTTTCACCTCATGTTCATCAGTCACTACTTAATTACGAATAATATTAGAGACAATCTTAAAACGCATATTCAGGTTTTTTGTAAAAAAATAGATCTAAAAAAAAAAGTCTTTCAAACTTTTATATAGTGAATGCACATTTTTTATAAAAAGATTGGACTAGATTTGTGCATTTAGAACTTATATATTATATATATATATAATTATTCAATAATTAAACTCTCAATCCTTGCCTGTTTACTCAAAGTTGGATATACGCTCTATTAAAGGGTGAGAGCTGTACGTTCAAATCAAGTGCTTGTCGGGTAAGGTTGGAGTAGGATTCACAACATGGGACCTGGCCAGAGTTCCCGCTTGAGCATCAGTGTCAATCGCTTTAACTATGCCTATATGTATCAGCTTGGTTATCTAGGTCGGACTAGTTGTTTGGTTAGCAAGAAGTAGGAGAAATGTATACCAAATATCTATAATAAAAGGTAGGCGGAAAATTAGAAACTATATATGAATCGTCAATGTTTGAATCAAGGCTTAGACAAGATTCGACAAGTTTAGAAGTATGGTGATGACCTTAAGTTCAGATCATGAAATGAAAATGACCATACATGTTTCGTGTCTGTTTCCATATTGTGAATTGCTGAATCTTCCACGCGCACGAGGAAGAAATATACATGCATATAAAGCGTGTGAATAAGCATGTGAAGCTTTGTTATAAAAGTAAAGACTTTTGAACCCAAATCATGGTAGTCAGTAAGATTCGAAGAGATTTTCCTCTAATAAACAAAGAGGAACTCAACGTCAATCACGCAAACATGCTTAAGATAATCAAGGTAGCATGATACGTCATGGTGGACCCACGTACCACCTGATCACTTCAAAGCCATCGCACCTTCTTCCTCTGACGCAGTTTGACGTGCAGCATCCTCTTGTAAAACAAGTTTTCCACGGAATTAATAATGTTAGGGTTCAGTTTTTTTCTGAACCACCACTTGCAGGTGATGCGATCTAATGTTGGATAGGCAACACACATGTTGGTTATGACATGTGGGTCATGCAAAAAAACTTTGTGGGAGACAGATGTTGTTGGATTTGAAACAAACTTACTAGGTAAATCATACGTACGTACGTGCCAAATCATTTTGAGGTATAGCATGCTAGTACAACCTTAGCTTTGGAAAATGATATACTGTCAACAGTTTGGGTTGGAGAAAGACCCCTAGGCGTTCTATAAAATAAATACAGGTATGTTTCTGAAACTTATACCAGCACTCATGCATTTTAATCATGTACTTCAGAGTTCAGAGCATCACTCATAATTATTTAAAGGGTGCTACTATAAGTATAATCCATGATCCATCCTAGTTTTCTTGTTCTGGGTAGTTCCTGATGTTAGGTGCTAATTTCTTTTCCTCGGGCTTTTCGCAACTAATTAACACTTTCTCTTTTCTTGTTCCTCTTCTTCTGTCCATCCCTCTAATGATTAGACTCTCTAATTAATACAGCATCCAAACTTTTTTTTATCCTATATATCTAGCCAGATCCCACATGCAGGCTGTACCAAGACCACCAATTTTCAGCCCACTGATCTGATCGTCTGATCTCTGGGAGTTGCAGTGATCTCTCTGATCTGTCTCTCTTTCATTCTCATGGCTGAGATTGATTATCCTACAAAATCAAATACCACCAACACCACCACCACACCTCTGAAGCTCTTTGGCTTCAACATTCAGAACGTTTCTGAAGAAAACGACTCGGATTCTAGCAAATCCCCATCTGGGTCACACGAATCTGAAATTTTCCAATCCACCGAAGGCAGAAAATACGAGTGTCAATACTGTTGCCGCGAGTTCG
The DNA here is from genome assembly GCA_011037825.1 of Carya cathayensis. NCBI lineage: Eukaryota > Viridiplantae > Streptophyta > Magnoliopsida > Fagales > Juglandaceae > Carya > Carya cathayensis. The sequence goes on along the minus strand of QGSO01000748.1, from coordinate 27,029 downwards.
CCAATTCACAGGCATTGGGGGGCCATCAAAACGCCCACAAGAAAGAAAGACAGCTACTAAAGCGGGCACAAATGCAAGCAAGTCGAAACCAGATGGCCGCCGCCTCACACCTTCGGAAAAACCCAATGTTATCAGCGTTCACGCCACCAGCACACCTCCTTGGTCCAGCGGCGGGGACGCCGCCACAGTCCCCTTCGTGGTTTCTCATGTCTCATGCAGGTACAGCAGCTCCTTACGCCCTGCCAAGCGGTGGCGTGTATCATTCTGGGGCGACCTCGATGCCTGGAAGGCGTTTTTATGCCGGGGAAGTTGAGGAGTCCATGATGGCAGTTTTCTCTCATGGCGTCGGCAACCATGCCGGACTTGTCCCTGGGAGTGGGTTCGCCAGAGACGGTGGAGGTTCTCACTTTGATAAGAGTTTGGGCCTGAATTTGCAACTCAGTCTTGGGCCTACTGGACCATGATTTGGGTTTGAGCCAAGCCCACCTTAGAGGTTAGGAGACCTGGGCATGTGAATTTTCAATTTTCCAACTTACAAGAGTGAAGCAATTTCATGTACATTCTACGCAGAAAAGAACTAAAAAAGAAAATTTATTTACCACTTTCTTCTGTTTACCTCCCCCGATTTTTTTTTTTTTTTTTTTGAGCCATAAGAGAGGATTTCATTTTGTTCTCTGAAATCGATGCTTGTCTATTTTTATTAGAAACTACGTACACACGATACATGCTAATTTATTTTGTCACAAAATTCACGAGGTTGGGCAAAAATTACCATCTGCATTGTCGTCTGGATTTCAAGTGTGACTGTAACTAATTTTCCTTGTACTTTTTCCAATTTTGTAGTGGTCTGTCTCGTCTTCATCACAAGTAGAAAACATATACATATGACCTATTTGTTTAATGCAGATGGTACAGAATAGTATCCTTACTTGGGTGTTGGTTGGATCATTTCGAAGAAATTTTAATGTTTTTCTTGTTTCTCGTCTTTTTCTACTCGACGTTGCTTCGAAAGTTGATCGGACCTAACTTCCAAGATAAGTTAGCATCTTTCAATTAATTCGTACATACAAGGTGGTTCAATTTTGGGATGGATGTGATGGGTAAATGACACTTCCTTTTGTGCAAAGCAATTGCAAATACATATCATGATTTGGTCATTCCGGCCAACGATTGTGCTTAGTAATCACCAAGTAAAATGAGAGGATGCTTAATTTCCTCTAATGCTATCTCAATTTAACAAACAGAAACAAAGGCTTGGCCCATTCATTCTAGTGGTTTGACGTGGAAGAAATGAAAGGATCAAGGAGTTATTTATTTATTTATTTATTAATTATCTTTAATTATAAAACATTGACCTAAATTTAGTGATAGGGTAATTGCTATCCCGCAATAACTTCAAACAAGCATACACCAAACATGAGAACAGTAAAAATATCATATTGACTTGGAAATAATTTAGAAACAACATATCTTTAAGAGAGCGCCCGTGCGCACACGTGTATATATATATAGATACTCCGTATATGGGTTGGTCCCTTATGTACTATCACTTGCAAATCTCAAAATATTTCCTGCAAATCTCAAAATATTTCCTTAATTTGAAGAGATTTACATATCTTGATTCAAAATTCAAGATTTTTCATGCATAAACATTAAAAATTAGGGATAGCGAATCGTGTTTTTAGGTCATATTCATATCGTGTTAAGTCATGAATATTTGATTAAATAAGTCAACTTGAACCCGACATGTTAAACTGAACATGTCAAATTTTCAAACCGTAACTCAACTCATTTAGATAACAGGTTGTGTCGTATCATCTGTTTTGACCCGTTTAATAATTAACTAGAAATAGGTCAACACGACATAACTTATTTAAACCTGTTTTATGTAAATTTATTAGTAGATACAATATCTTAAAAAAATAAGACTACCTACTAACCAAAAATATCAATATTTTTCAAATTCTAATATATAATAAAACCAATATTATAAACCCTACAATAACAAATATGAACATGGGTCTAAAATTATAATCTTAATAATAAAAATATAATCATATTGAGAAATACCAATACTAAAACTCAACGATAATAAAATTCTAAGTTTGAAATAAAATCTAAACGAGTTGATTTCGAGTTAAGTAGGTTGACCCATTATTGACCTATTTATAAATCGAGACTTAGCAGGTCAATCCGTTTTGATCCGAACTCATTAACATTAAATTCAAGTCTGATAATTTAATATTATATTCGTATTGGATTTCCGGAACGTGTAACATATTATCATTATGATTGAAAATCCCCCGGAACCATGAACTTGTAAAGATTGTATTGGTATAGAGCTGGCACATGCAGACTGCAGAGTAGCACGATCGTGTCCTGGCGTATATGCCTGTGAATTTTTTCTTGTGTTAGCATTAGCAAATAAATTTAATTGGCTGTAGCTGTTTGTGGACAGATTGATGCAGTACCGGAATGAGGAGTCGAGGCTGTCAAGACCGAGTACTCGGTACTTTATGGATTTAGCCCAAGCATCAATAGGTTTAATTTGGAGATAGATATATAAGTATTACAAAGTATGATCTGACAGGTGAAGGTGATTGAAGAGAGGTATCTACCCGTCCATACCATCAAATGCTTGTTCAGTAGGGTGCTTCTCATGTTTGAGCCAAGAGATGAAGCTTCTTGTTATCTTCCTCACACTACGGACCAAAGAGATGTGTAACAATTTTGTTGCAACATTTCACATTTAATTCAACTCCCCTTTTCCACCTAACCCACATTGTTTGTTGCAGTCCATTGTGCGCACGTCGGTTTTGCTCGCCGACTTTGTTTAGCAACAAAAATGTCCTTGAAACGAGACCTCAGTGTTTTCCGGGTGGGAGGCAATGCACTGCAACATATGCTCCCTCCCATGAAGGTTCTGTAGATACTTCCTCCCTTGCAAATGCCCAAAACTGGAAGAATCCTATTCCTAGTGGATCCTATAAAGTTGGATGGATGTTAGACATCCATCATGAATATCCGATATATGAGACGGCTGCCATGGAATCCAATGTGATTCGGACCTTTTTTATTTCGAAAATAGCCTCAATTATAACGTTGTGGTCAGCCTGAAGACCCACTGACTTCTCTCTCTCTCTCCATACTCTTTACTGGGTCTATTAGACCGTTGCAAAATCAAATTTTTAATTGGAAAAAGTACCGAAGCTCGAAGAAACTACAAAAGCTATTAATCAATCGATGCTCCGCCCCAAACAGAGCCAAACCTCAAATTCATCAACAATGGCAGAGACCAACGGCTCCCTGCCTCAAACCTATCAAGAAAATCCAATGCTCCAATCTCTCTTCCACGCCCTCGACCCCATATCACTCATCCGCTCTCAGAATTCAAGCTCCAATCAACCCATTCCTCTTAGGCTCATTACGGAGGGCTTTATCATGGAGAGAGGCCCCAGATATCGAGCATACGCTGAGCTGCGAGAGGCAAAGCTAAGAATGAATCAAAGAAAGCAACAAGAACCGGAACAGTATGAGCCAAAGCTAACCCCTCCGAAGAAACAGGTCAAATTTCAAGCGAATTTGGTCTCTAGGCCTAAAGGGTCCTCCTCCATTCTTGCGCAGTCGGTACCGGATTTCTCAGCGGCATTACGGAAAGAGAACCGGAAGCCAGTGACGACACTTCCGTCAGTGCTCGAAATGACGCCACCATCAAAGAACTGGTCCAAAGTAAACGGCGTTTTGTCGAACTCGAGAGGGAGTAAGTCGGCAAGTGCAGGGGAAAAGAGGGGTGGTGGTGCTGGCGGATTAATGGCAAGGAAGAGCTATGCTAGTGTTGAGGAATTGAAGGGGCCGTCCTCGACCGCCGCGAATGCCATTAATGGAGAAAACAGGAGAGGGAGGAGCAGTAGAGGGGTGGCTAAGACCGTTTTGGGGTACAGACAGTTTTGAATCTGGTACTGGTGGAGGTTTTAATTTTTGAGAGCCACTTCAGGCCGGTCGGGTAATTAGTTTCAATTCACACCAGCAAATCACAAGCTGCCACGTAGGAAATGTAGCAAATTACAACATAGACTCGTACACAGGTGATTATTTTTTATTTTTATAGTTCTGATCTTTCCCCCCACCCTCCGTCGCTCTTTCTCCCCTCCGCCGCCGCCGCCCCCCCCCCCCTTCTCTCTCTTTAAAACCCCGTGATCTGCTCTTCCCCTTATCAAATCTCCAATTGTTACTCCCCTCAACCGAGAGATTTGTGGCTATCGACGAGGGATGGGTGAGGGTATTCTCATTTGGATGTTTATCTGCGTTTCTGGATGATTTTATTGCCTTTAAATGCGTCGTTTGGATGCTGAGAAACTGTTGTTTCTGTTTGGATGCTAAGAATTTTTTTTTCTACTTGGATGCTAAGAAAATATATTGTTGTTTGGATGGTGAGAAAATATGGGATCCTACTTTTTCTTCTTTTTGGTTCTCAGAATTTGCCCTTGTTCCTTGCTCACGCCTCATGGATCTCATATAAAGGATAGCCCACAAAACGAGAACAGGTGAAATAAAAATCTATAAAGTACTGGAAAAGAAATGATATTGAACCCACCAACTTCTGCATGCTATTTTATATTGAGAAGTAAAACTAAAGATTGCTAATGCTTCGAAACTCAGGAAATCACACATGCTCATCCATCCTGGCCCGCACCTATTTTTGCCTAATTTATTTCCTTTCTTCTATTTTCTTTGGGTGAGTATGGATTGAGAAAATGGCTTCGAATCAGAGAAAAAATGGCTTCGGGGGAGAAGAAGGCCTTCGAATCGGAGTGATGCTGAGACGAAAATAGCTTCAAGGGAGAAGAAGGGCTTCGGGGGAGAAGATGAAAATGGCTTCAGGGGAGAAGAAGGACTCTGGAGAGAAGAGGAAAGAGAGAGGGGAGAAGGGAAAAGGGAGAGGGGGTTAAACTGGATACACATCCACCGTAACTACCATAAATCTACTACGTGTTGGGTTTTCACTTGCTGGGTGTAAAAGAAAAATACACACCCGACCGATTTTAAGGTTTTCCCTTAATTTTTATATAGGATACGTCATTCATTCTTTCCTTCCTTATTTTGTTAAATTGGGTTTGTTTCACAGGGAGTTTTTTAGAGTAATCTTCCACTACTTTCTCGAGAGGCTGAAGATGAATTTATTTCTATTTTTTCGCTCTATTGCTTCATAAGAGTACAAAGCTCCAGATGTGCCTGAGATCATGATTGTAATATACTAAAAGGAGGTCCCACGGACTTCTGTTCTTACGTAATGGGATTTATTGCCTGTGTTCTCTTTCCTAGTCAGGAAGAAAATCCTAAACCTTGTGAACTTTTGAAGATAGGCAAAACAAACAGAACCAGCGAAACCTGGTTAATCATTGCAAAAGTAACCATAACTGAACAACAAAGGCGATCCTTTTGACTGAACAACGAACCATGGTCAGACAAACAATAAGTACATACAGCCAACAATCCAGACAAGCATGCTTCTTGACATAGAGGGGATTTTCACCTCATAATACTTGATCACCACTGACTCAAAAAAAAAAAAAAAAAAACATTACAGACTGGCTATTTCAAGACAAGTTAGATTCAAGAAGGCAGGTATAGGTACAGTGCTAATCTTCAATCCAGTAGGCACCTTCAATAAATGTCATTGATTAATTTGTACAACAATTAACAAACTCTTGCTTCACTTAACATATAGAGAAGTTCTGGTGAGTCACATTACCCAATGGAAAGAACTCAAAAAATAGTAGGGCCTGTCTGAAATTCAGAAGGAACCTGACCTGCCATCCAACAGGTCCATCACAATTTCCTCAACCAAAAACTGAAGTATGTCCCCATCGATTTCGGCACCAGTCTCAAATACTTCGATATGAAAATCCGTCCATTTCCCCAAGGAATGACCCATCTCCCATTCTATTATCTCGTCTGGCATCATCCCAACCAAATCAGTCCACCTCCTAACCTCCTCTGCAACATCTAAAATCAACTTATCACTACTCATGCATAATGGCAATCTAGACCATGCCTTGAATCCAGAATTGCAGTATCGACCATATTTTGAGTCTAAACATTCTATGACCATGTCAAAAAGAAGTCTCCGAAGGTGATTTCCCTCTTTGGTGTCCTCCAAACCAATAAAGCCAATGTAATTTATCCACGCAGCACGAGCAAAAGATTCCAGTTCATCAAGGAGACGGGGACTAACAAGAAAGCCTTTCATTCCATCTAAGGTATGTGGGGTTGCACCTCCAAATAAGAGTTCAGAATTTAAGATTACCTCCTTCGCTTGAGAGACCTTAATTCCCATCAGCCCAGCCCCAGTAAGATTCATGGTATCCAATATTTTGGCGACATTTCTGACAAAATCAGCGACCATTCCACAATCTGTCCTCTCTTTATCAGATGAGGTTGCGGAATCCAAAAGATCAGCATCGAATTCCAGTGGTTGTAACTGATTATAGGAATAATCCATGGAGTTGGGGCACAACCTATGCCCTGGAACTGCAATGATTGGAGACAGAAAATAAGAACACTGAAACAGGAAGAAATTGAAACAATATTTATAGGAAAGAAAAGGATGCATTTTAACAATTTATTCCAGAAATCAGTCAACCTGAAGCAGATTTAAAAAGACATTTGTTCAAAATTCTCTAGAATGTAATTTGACTTTCTTTTGTCTGCTCTCTCTCTCTCTCTCTCTTTTTTACCTGGGCTTTCATCCAGACTACTAGAAGAGAATGAAGCTTCAAGAACAGATCCAGGGCTAAGATGATGAATCTGACATGAACTTCCAACTAATCCTTCCATCTCTGCTTTAGTCTGAAGAAAGTAACAAGGGAACTGCACTTGTTAGGAATAAATGATTGCTAAAACACTATTCGCTCAACAATAGCAGAAGATCCAAGATCATAAATAGACGATCAATAATAGTTGGACTTGAAAGCAAGCTGTTAAACAATCATACAAACATATCAAAATCTTCCTAATCAGCAAGGAAAACCTAGCTGAAGAAAGGAACAAATAAAAACTAATTGTTAGCATTTTCCAGTCTGGTCCAAATTCGACATTTAATTTCAGATATGTCCCTGACACTTGTGCTATGCTTCTTTCATGGTCCATGCTAACCTATTTTTGACATGTGACTCCTTTCATCTTACTGTAAAAGATATATTGGTCAGAGAGAATTACCATAATGATGATCTTTGTTAAAATCATAAATTAGGGTATGGAATGTTAAGGAAAACGCGTGATCTTCCTTTTTGGAATTTTGTAGGGAATCACCATGGGAATCGTATCCACATACATGTTCCCAAATGATTGAGGAAGCACTGGCATCCAGCTACACATACTAATAGGTGTCCAGCTTTAACATTGCATCCTGGTGGAATCAGTTTATAGTTCTCACAAACCTCCCACAAGTTCTCACAATCCAAGAATTTTATTTACTCAAACCATTATAATCAATATTACTTACCGATTTTATTTTCAGATGTCCCCACCTGCAAATCCTTTTTATAGATTAAAAAGTTTTCAATTTAAAACCCATTCAATTGCATAAAAATGCAACCACCAGGAATTTGAAATACTGGATAACGCACACTAATCTTTACCCATGATTTTAATGAAATTGGCATGATGTAAAGAATTCACTGCAATACAACCAAATATGACTAATCTTTATCCTCAATTCTAATAAGAAAGTCAGAGCACCAACTAATGTCGTCTCCTACAGCAAATAACAACCTTGCATACAGAGTATGATTAGGTACAGTCATACATACATGACAATTAGAATAAATACTACATAGGAATAAAGATTTAATAGGCAAGTTGAAAGTGAACTCTACTACTATAATTACAAAATACTCGCATTTTTTGCCATAATAATAAATACACTGTTTCTAGTAAAAAATAATTTTACCGCTGATACATTATTACTGTAATGATTCAGACAGAAGAGTTTCAAACAAAGGAGATTTTTTTAGGCATTCAGGTTGAAACAAGTGTTCTAATGGTATCTCTTCATGCATACATTAACATAAAAGCCAAATATGGTAGTAATGATTCCAGCTAAAATAATAATGCATTTTTTCACTCTGGGTGTGTGGGTAGAATAGCTATAGAGCTTTGTTAATCATCATCTCACACACCACACTTAATTTTATTTATTTTTTAATATTTTTTTGTTTTATTCCTCCTAAAACAATTGAGTTCTTCTACTCATCAATACACCACAAATTTGGTAAGGGAAAAATAAAATAAAAAATCATGTGGCGTGTAGTGTGAGGATGATGAGTAGAATTTTTCATAGCTATAACAGTTAAGAGTGTCTGTGGTAAAGCAATGCAGGTTGAACTACAGAAACCAAAGTTGGAAAAGATGGTAGCAATGCAAGTACCTCGAAAGCCATATCATTATTGAAAATATGACCATCTTGAAAGCAAGGCTGCCCTGCTGTCATGGCAGATATTAACTCTTGGAGAATCATAGCAGAAGATGTCTTCGCTGGAGCACCCTTTGTCAATTCATCATCTTCTTGACAAGTTAATTCCTTCCATTTTTGTTCCAGAAGTATCCCTAAAGCATCTCTTCTCAATGGCAATGCCTTTTGAAAAGATAGACTTTCATCTTCATTTCTTATTCTTATTCTCTCTTCCGTTTTGGTTGGAACTACAGTCTTGTGCCTTACAGGGGAATTGAAAGTAAAAGAAATAATATCAGTTTCCTTGTTTCCATTGGCTCTCTCTTCATCTCCCTGACCTGTTAATCTACTACTGACACCATTTCGGTTCATGGAGTGAGCATTAAGCCTCATGCTTTTTCCAGTTGAAGCATCAGTGCAAATATTTCTCTCTTTTGCAATCGTAGAACTGACAAAACCTGGGCTTTCAGTTTGCCCACTGAAATTTATAGTTCTCCTTTTCCGCATTGGAGTCCTTAATTGTGGCAAGGAACCATCCCTTCCATTACAAGCCTTCTTTCCTGCGTCAAGCCTGGAATTGTCTACCTTGGTAGGCAGCTTCGGCCTAGTTCGACCAGTTAGACTTCGGTTCAAAGCAACAAAATCTTTGGTCGCAGCGACAGTATTTCCAGCTGATGAGACTCTTTGGCCCTGTAGATTATTTACTTTAGCCCTAGGCGGAATCCTGTCCCTCCCTAGCAACATACAATCCTCTGTTTGCATCCTGTGCTTGAAAACTACAGAAGATGATTCATCTTTTTTAGGCTTGCATGTTTGGCTCGATAAATGCAATTGTCGTTGACCCTCTTCAGATAGAGGCAGTCTTTCTGCAATTGATTCATAATGGATTCGTACACTTTCCTTTGATTTAGCAGCAAGAGGAACATCCTGGTCCTTGCTTCTGTGAAAAGCCGCCTCTCTTTCTTGCTCATGGGAGGATTCTGGTGCCCTTGGTTTACTCCATCCTGAGTCCCGAGTAGAGGCATTGACAAAATTTGAAGCAAAAAAAGCAGATGGATTTTCCCCAACGTTTGGTTCATGGGCCACCAAATTACCACAATTTTTACAAGATGCCTGCCCCATCAAATGCTGGGCTGAGCCCGCATTATAATTAGATTGCTTCGATGAATCCAGTGACATAAAGCTCATTCTATCTGTCTCAATCTCATCTGTGGGAGAATGATGCACAGAACTTGAATAAGTAAGAGTGCATTTCGCTCTGCTGGTAGCTTGCAGGCCTGGTTCCAAAATCCTAGTAGCAGCTCCAATTAACCGAGAGCTTCGAGACACATTCCTCCCAGAGGAAATCCTAGGACCCTTCAACGGAGAAGCAAGCTTCGGGTGATGATTATGGTGCTTTCTTGACCTTGACAAAACACTCTTAATTTGTAATGCCTCAGTTCCAAACCTAGTCACTGCCCGTCCCTCAAACGGCCCAGTCTTTTGAAGCTTCTGAGGTCTTGATTCCTGCTTGGTACCTCCCTTCCCCAAATTCAACTCCCCCTTATCAAACCTACCGGTACTAGCCAAAAATTTCTCCTCTCCATTAACATAACTATCGGTGAATGCGGGTTTCTTAGGCTTATCTCGATGCACAGCTGGCATGGATTCAAGACCCATTAGCCTAGCAACCAAACCCGGAGCCCGCATTTCATGCTTTTTATCGAAATCTACCCTACGATTCCCATTTTTCTTCACATTTGGGAAACCCCCACTGTTTTCATCAGCAATCTAGTATTCAAACATAACCAGAATACCCAATTACAAAAGAAAAAATAAAGCTTTACTTTACAAGTAGAAGGGAGGCAGAACAAAAATAAAATACGCAAAAGACGACAATATGAATAGCAACAACCCATATTTCTACAAAGAAAAATGCATACCAAATGGAGCTTGGAAATGGGCATCTTCTCATCCCCTTTAAACTTCGTAGAAGCTTGTTTTGCACGAACTAATGCATCCAAAAAAAATAAAAAATAAAAAACTTTCTTTTTATAATCAAATGGAAAATTTGTATGAATGTTTGCTTTAGCAGAGAGTGAAAGAGAAGGATGAAGCGAGAAATAATGAAGCAATATGAGGTTTGTTCGGTGGATAAAAGAGTGACCTGGTGGAAGCAGCTTCCTGGAGAAGAGCTTTTTCTTGGCGAACCTCCGGTTCCAATCAAAAAGCTGAAAGAAAATCCCAACACAACCACCAGGCCTATGCGTCCGCTTCTCTGCCGTAATGGCCAAACACGACGACGCTTTCCCCGGATTCTCATTCATTTCTCCGACAATTAACAAACCCTGAAGGACAAGACACAAACCCCCCTCAAAAACTCATAAACACCCAAAAAACCCACAAACGCCCCCAAATTTCTCAAGCTGGATCCTGCATTGTCGTAAAAAAAGAAAATCACTGAAACCCAACAACGTTTCTCACTGTTTCTGAAGAAACAGCATTAAAGTTCCAAATGAGTCTAGGAATCCAGAGCTGAGGCAGCGAGAGCAGAAATCCTAAAACAGGAACTAGCCGTACGGAAATAATGAAAATAACGATGCCAAACGTAAGCAACAAAGCAAATAAAGCTGAATCATGAAAGCAACGCTTAAGGAGCCAGCAAAGAGACGACGCACTCTCCCCGAAACAGAGACGCGCGCGCAGAGAACGGTAGAGAGAGCGGTCACTGGTAGTAGCTCTGTCTACATCGCTGCACGCAACAACGACCAGAGTCGAAAAAGCTATCCGCAGAACAAAACTCAGAGGGAGAGAGAAACAAAGATTGTCGACGATCTAGAAAGTGAAAGGATGACGAATTACAGAAGAATGGAATCCGATACATGATTTAGACGTATCTCCGCAAAGCCCTGTAGATTGAAGAAGCTCGAGGCTTTGAGCCAAAGAGCCAAGAGTCTAGTAGTCCGAAGTGAGTGTGTGAGAGAGAGAGAGAGAGAGAGAGGAGGTGTGCGTAGGATAAGGAGAGCGTGGCAATGATAGAGAGGGCACCGCACGCGCACCGGAGGATTGGTCAACACCCACAGTGAAGTAAATAAATAATTCGATGCTGTTATTTTATACGTATTTAAATCTTAATTAGGGACAAAATCCGAGTTTGGTGTCTGAACTGAAGAGAAATGCCGTTGTGTCTACGTCTGTCTGCTATATTTTTCTCGCGCTTTAGGGAGCGTCTACTTTCAAAAAGTAAAATCCTTTTGGGCTTACGAGGTCACGTACATGTATTCATGCAATCGCACTCATAATAAGCGATACATGTCTTTTATCTATTAACCTTAGATTCATTATTTTAATAAAACTAAAGATGATGGTGTGATTGATATGTATTAAATTACACAAAACGATTCACCAATTTCAATAAGTTGTTGAAATGCATCTGTTTTGGACAGTAGCGGTTGCAATGTCAGCTGTTCCAAGCAGATGTCCCCCCATAAGCTCACTTTGAAATTTTGAATCTTCTTCTAAGATGGTTTTATCTGTACAGATGCTGTGCTCCATAGCACATTGTTTTGACTCAAACTGTTACTCTGAAGACAATTTTGGTTCAAGAATCTTACCCCTTTACTTTTATCAGTCTCATTGAAAAGTACAAAAAAACTTGTGATGCAGAGTTTTTCTGTCTGTGGAAACCTGGATTTCGTACTATTAACTAAGGTGGAATTCAGATCACGGGAATGGCGTTTCGAACTCCTCTCTCCCTCAAAATAATTGACTATACATCCTACTACTCCTTTCCTGTCCTTCTTCGTTCTTCCTGTAAAGCTTCTAGTTGTAGCAGCGGTATTAAAAAATGTAGGAAAGGAAGAGCTTAACTGACCAAAGATAGTGTTATGCTTAAAAGTCACATGTGATAATGTATAAGCCAGCAAGGCAAGGCGCTGACAAGTGACAAATCGAGGTAAATGTTGTCCTTATTAAGGTTAAAGGAGAACCTTTTTTTTCTACATTGACAGCAGGGAGAGTTGGACCAAGCAGTGCCTCTTTTAAGGACGGTGAGGACCAAACAATTTTGACCCAACCACACCTTTTTTGTCTTTGTATAAAATAAAATACAATAAACTACAAACTAAAGAAAAAGATCGATGTTTTAGAAACTATACTTATTACACATCCAGATTGGTTGTTTTTTTGGCACGTGGGGTATGCTTATGAGGACAAGATTCACTATAAACAAGAAATAAAATATTAAAACCTAAAGGAATTAAATTAATAAAAGATTTTTTTTTTTTTCATCAAGTTTAATATACTGAGAAAACAAGCCAACCTGAAACCTAATTGTCAAACTCAGTTGCATTTTTGGGAATAATTCCAAAGAAAAATGCTACAATAATAAATAAATTTACTTTACAATCTAACCTAAGTAATTTATAAATTTTATTTTATGGAAATATCTTTACTACTAAAGCATTTATTTTCTAAAATAGTAATGAGAGTAAGAGTGGTTAGTTGTGTGGACTAGGAAAAAAAAAAGTACCAAGAAAAAAAAAAAAACTGAAAAGACATGTTCCCTATCAAATTTATGAGGGGTTACTGAAAGTCAAATTGACAGCAGAAACCGATATATATATTTGTCAAATCTACCTACCAATTACCAAATGCACGATGCCTGATATGTTTGCTTTGAACATGACTTGTTGTTTTCATGATGGTATTAGGCAAGTGATATCGTAACTCTAGCCATATATATAGTTTCCAAGATTTATTCAATAAAACTGCATGTCACGTCCTTAGCATTTGGGACAAGGTATATATGTGGATAAATTAATCTGCAAATTTTACCATTTTCTGGGCTTGCAAGAGATCAAAACACAAGTTGTTGCATTTTTCCTCGGAACAAAATGAACGCTTCCAAAATACCCGGAGTGTATGCGCACAAATAGGATGAAATGAAGGTACGATAACAACTAGCATTGGTAATGGTTTATGTATCTTCATATTCATCTTCATGTTTACATAATATCACTCTAAATTGGTTTATATTGAATTATGCATCTTCAAAATTTTGCATAACTATAAACAGTATTTCTTCAAGTTTGAAGAAGCACAATTTAATTTTCAAACATTATTTTACTATTTTTTTCTCTCTCCTACCCATAAAAATCAATTTTGTGAAATTTGTATTAAGATGATTTTGATATATTAAATTTATATTAAGTTGATGATACAAAGTGTTTTTTTAGTATATATTAATATTTATTAATAAAAGTGGTCATTTTGATATATGAAATTGGTAATATTTAGATATATGAAATTGATATTTTTGAGCACGTTGTGCTAATTGTAAAATATATAAAAATAATAATTTTAAGAAAAAAAAAATATTTTATTATTTAGTTCAAAAATGCATAATTCAATATGAGAGTTTTTTTTTTATATGCAAAATCAATCTTCAAAAATATAATTTTAAATATGCATATAGAAAACTAATGCTAGTGCTACTACCCGATTTGGATATTGAGTGTACCGTACTATATTTTTTCCTATCTAAATATAGTATATTTTATTATTAAATTTTAAAAACATCAACTTAAATAAACAATAATAAATAATAAAATCTGACAGTAAATAGTATAAACAGTAATAAATAATAAAATATGATAATAAATAGATAGTGCAGAAAAATGTATGAACATTAATAAAGAGTGCACAATTCTATTGAAAATTAAAATACTGGAATCTACAGATTTTTCAAATCTCATTATCTGATAATCTCATCTCATTATTCAAACACATATTTTTTTTATAAATTATTTTATTTTATCTTAACTAAAAAATTTTATTACTATTTAAAAAATTTCATCTGATTTTATGTTAACTAAATATTCAAACGAGCCTTTTACATTAATAAATGGTCTTAATTTGGAATTTTCAAATTTCAAATATCAGTTGGCCGAAATTAGTAGAGAATTCCCAAGAAAACGAGAATGGAACAGACGTCGACGTATGAACAGGTATTCATTAATAACCTTTCCATAAAAAAAGGAGTAAAGAAATCTGATCATCATGCGGATTTTATATATGTAAACATATATGCAAGAGCATCTCTCTGATCGACCCTGCAGTACTCAAAGCTTTCAGGAGTCTCTTATTGGGCATGCATGGATCGATATTAATTTCGAGGTATTAAATGGATCGAGGTGTAGCACAACCAACAACTATAGGGTAATTAAGAGGTTAGATGGGGAAACATCATGTGTGGATGCCATTTCAACAAATAAAAGAAGAAACAGTTTGTAAGAATGTGACAAAACAAATTGAAATAGTAGTTGATGAGTACGTAGGACAGTCGGTGAATCGTACCAGACAAGTATTAATTTTCTGTGAGCGAGCGAGGGCCCATGTAAATAACTTCCCTGGCTAGCAGACTAGAATTTACGACAGACTGGCAATGGAAATTAGAATGGCATGTACCCTTAACTTGTTTACATAAGTGATCACTCGGACGTATATATGAGTCATCATGTACGTACGTGGTGCATGTCTAAAAGCGAAGGCCGGCCTTTTTTATCTTCTTGTCTGTGTCTTTCAGCTCAGAAAAAGATGATGTGAGTTCTCCACCGGCAAAAGTAGCTTTTGAAGTTTCTCCATATATAACATCGATCGATCTTTTCTGATCTTTTCTGATATATATATATATAACATCGATCGATCTATATATATCCTTTTTCACTGTTTAATTTTTGGAAGGGAATTAAAGATGCCAGAAATAATGCCGATAAAATAAAATGGTAGGAGTCCTACTTATAGTACTTAGTATTATTACTATAGTGACAAGAATTTCCTTCGCCTGAAGGTAAATAAATTCTTGGATTTTCCAGTACTGCAAAATTCTGAAGTGGATATATAGGAGGAGGATGAAAAGGAGAGAATAACAGTGGGTGGGGGAGATGATTCGAGACTCATGACCAACAACATTGCTTAGCTAAACTGGTATAATGATTGGCGATGGGCATGGCCTCCCTTCAACCGAAAGAGCAAGCATATAGTAATTATATGTACTACTTTATGTTATATCCCCACATAAAAGCTGATGATCTATAAAGTCTTCAAAAAGTGTCGATTCCATTATCTTTAATTGATCTAGACGACTCTCATGAAAACGCATATATCATCCTTAAGGCCGCCGATACGATCGATCGGGAAATCTTCCAAAGCCCTAGCCCTCCCCATTAACTCCCGATTAGATATGTAATTCTCGCCATAGAAACAAGCCAATTAACATTAATTTACGATTGCTCTATCAAACATTAATCAAAAGTACTTAATGGGTAAATTTCTTCTTCTTCTTCTTCTCTCTCTCTCTCTCTTCAGGAAATTATCACACCGGTAAAAATTGCTTAATTGGAATTTAAAATAACGGATTAGAAAAAGATATTAATGTATGCATCATCTTTCATTTAGTTACGCAATTTAGACGAGATAAAATGAGAAATTTTGTTAAAAGTTGAATAAAATATTATTATATTATAATTTTTTTAATATTAGTTTTGTTTTAGAATTCGAAAAAGTTGAATTGTTTATTATATTTTATGTAAGAATTTAGGAAAGTTGTAATGATTATATGAGATGAGATGAGATAAGATAGTTTGATATTTTTGTGTAACCAAATAACCCGACTTAGCTTCCTTACAATCACAAGGCATGATTTTCAGATCAATTAAGTAGTAAGTAGTATGCAAAATTGTAGCAACATTTCAGATCATCACATGCATACAAAAAAGGGAACCAAAATGATCAAGGTCTGTGTGTGTGTGTGTGTCTACTCGCGATCGCCATGTGCAAACAAACACCACAAAGGAGACAACCATGGCGGCATGAAAGCAATGGTTGCCTGTCATGTACATTAATGTAATCCAGGTCATGTGACTTGCAATATTAATATATCTGCTTCCTTTAAATATTTCAGAATGCAATAATATCGATACCGGGCCAATTTCCTCGCCCTTGATCTTGTATGTATTTATATACTTGCTGTAATGCAATTATATATATATTTGGCGTAATTGAGTGCTTCCAATTTTAGAAACCAATTACAGCATAAAACAGAAAACACATGAGTACTACTACTCCTTCCTCTTCTCAGCTACCCATGAGGGAGGTTTGTAAAAGTACATGAAGTAGCACCGCCAACTCGATCGCTGAATGGTCCCTTTCACTGTTTCCAAATACTCGATGGGAGCTAGAGCTGGTTGCATAATGACAAATCAATCCATGATATTGATTGTAACAATATCCTTCGAATCATAGTTGGAGTAGTACGTAACAAACACGGTCCATCTCTTGAACGAAAGAAGAAGCTCATGATGGTCCCTAGCTAAAAGATGTTCGATCTTTTTCAATATAATACACGTGCGTGCGTATGAATGGTTCAAATACTAACTTTTTTTTGTATTGTTCAGAGCATTTCCGAAACTATATGATGAAAGATTATATTATATATATGCCAATACTAATATATTCCTCTTGCATATAAGAACTTTAATTCGCTTCTGCATGCTAATGTTTTCATTTGATTAAGGATTATACTGAGAATTTCGTCGTTTTCGATCCCATTTTTCATCATGAGTACTTTTCCCATAGATCAGCGGCTCTTTATTAAGATGTTTTTCAACGGTTTATCCTTTCCGGATTGTGTGTCGTTCTAATTATATATACTGAGGGTGTCACTGATATACATGCAGCATGACGTACGTAATTGCACCATCCGTTTCCAACATTAACCCTGAGATAGAGTTCGATCCCGAGCCATGCCAGAACCATCCTTCTAATTCGAAGGTGCCAACTTTGGTTCATTCATGATCTGGAAATTAGTCTTTGATCTTGGCAATATTGCATGACATACGTGATATGACAAGTTTGATTTGAAAGTAATATATAATGGATTTTATTATAATTATAATTATTTCATTTTTTTTTTGCTGAAGGCAATATTTTTCTTCAAAATTATTGGATCCAAGAAATTGTGCCTTTTATTATATATAATTAAGGCTGGTCATCTCAATAAATACACATGATATTAGTTATATTCAGCTAACCTGAGTAATTAGGAACTGGATGCAAACATTTTAATGCCTGCTTGACTGGAAGATAGTCCTCTATATAAATATATATAATATATATATATATATATTCCAGCGAAGTAGTCACCATTTATGTTCCCTGATTTTCCAATTGATTTGAAGCGTAGGACCATGTACTATGTATGGGACCAGTACAACTAACATGTCTTATATTCTCCCAACACCACTACGTGGTATATATACTAGCTAGAACCATGACTACTTTTTCCTCAATAACGAAGGTAAAAAAATAATAATAATAATTTAAAAACAAAATGTGCCCTGGCCTATTCGTCGTGTGTATGTGTAGTCGAAATAACTAAATACCTTGACTTGATTTTGCAGAAATAGAAAAGCCTAAAACAAGCATGAAAAAATGAGTATATAGGAAGGTAACTGGAATCAGGCCATGCAGAGCAAGTGGGAGTTTTAAAGAATAAACAGGAGAATATAAACCAAGAAAAAAAAAAAGGAGAATATTATATATAGGATAGAACGACCATGATGATGCAAGGGACCCTGTTGTCCTAAAGCAGGTCACATGATCAAGTCTTTCCCAACCACCCATCCTTCCATGTGGTCTCTTTATATATATATATAGTACGTACTCTCTGCAAACTTCCTCCTCTCAATTAATCTAGGACTAATACCAAGGTACAGAAAAATTAGGAACATTCGGTGACTTGGAGAATTCAAGACTACCAAACTGGTAACTTCTGTTTTCACAAATGATGTTAATTTCTTTCAGACAGGTTCTAGGCCGTTTCATATAAAAGTATGAATTAATTTGGGGGAATTCACTTTATAATATTTGTGGGTCTCAAATGATCCAAAGACAAACATATAGGACTTGTTTATGAGCTACATAATTAATTTGGATAACATAAAAGAGGCAGAGGTTCGCATCATTTGATCAGAGAGGCCATGCCGCCATTGTAGAAATGGCAGATTATCTGGTGCATGCAAAAATAGTAATCACGTACTTAAACAGCAAATACGTTAAGAGGAAAGAAGTCGTCATTATTAGAAAACCAATCAAAACAAGAACAAAAGAAAACAAATATATGCATCATCTGTCATCAAACACTCCTAATCGCTTACAACCGACTACGTACGTACCTAATCCTACTCTTCACTCTTCAAGTAAAGAGCAAGAGATAAGGGAACCAAATCAAAGCTTGTACACCATGTGTGAGCAAATACCAAAAGCATATAAAGAAGAACAGCATGGGACAGCCATGAAAGCAACCGTTACCTGTCATCTAGTGTTCAAAAGCATGTGCGCTTGAATTATGCCGTTCCTTGTCTCTTCCATCACAGACCTCTTTCTCTATTTGTTTTCTCGATAAACTGATTACTCTTTCACATTCTAGATGTATTTTTAATTTCTTAATCACATGGACTATCAAGAAACATATAGGAAATTAAAGATCATGACTCAATCCACACTATCTGCAAAAGTTAATTAGAAGCAGGAATTATCATATCATTAGAGCAAATTAAGGTGATCAATCACTTCTTGTTCTTGTCTTTGCCATTGGAGAAGATTGAACCTAAGCCGAATAAATTAGCCGAAGGAACATTTAAAATGGGATTAATCCCAACACCATTACCATATGCTCCATGACCCTTCTTCAATGGAGGCTTTGGATAACTCGTTGAAACAGAAGATCTTGACGCTTTTGTTGATAAATGTTTCTGAGAACTCTGCTTAGAATTTTGACCATCATTCGAAAATGGAGCTCGCTTAAGATTTGCTGCAGATCCTGTTGAGTTGCTCCGCGAGAGAAGTGCCGGTAATGGGCACAAGCTCCTACCATATCCACTGCCACAGCTACTACTACGCTTAAACCGCCAAAATGACTTGGAATTTTGCTTCTCATCCGCTTCATTACTCGTAGTCTTGCTTTCCTTGGAGCTTTCTTGCTTTGAACTTTCACCACTAACAGCACTGCTTCCACGCATAGCACGTGGTGGGGGCATTGGAGGATGAGAACCGCAGTACTGATCCATTTGCTTTGAGGGAGGATTCACCTTTTTCTTGATTTCAGTAGGAATCATTTTCCCATCAGAGAAAAGCTCGTCTGCAGAAGAAGACTCTTGATCGAAACTCTCGTGGACACAAAAGTCGAAATCGATGCTCGAGCCCAAACCCGAGGAGTTTGATCGAAGAGGGCGGCGTTCAACGGGTACAACATCGAATTGGCAAAAATCATGAGAAAATGAAATCCTAGGACTCGTAGCCGTATTAGAGCTTTCGGAGTATAGGTTAATTGCCATTTCTTGAACCTTGCGAGAAAGCCAAAAATGACAAACTCAACAATAGCCTGAACGGAAGAATACCAAACTACACTGGTTTGGAGGAAAAAGGTTCTGACAAGGTTGACGTTTTCTCTGCAACGTAAAAATTAAAAAGCAATAAAGGAGTGAAACCTATCAAAGTCTACAATTTCAAAGTCTCAGCAGCCATAAAAGAATACCATAAAGGAACTTTGAATTCTAGGGAAATGACTGATATCTCGGGAATTCAAATCCAATGCTTGAAAAACATGTAAACCTGACATGAGAAATATATGGTCCTATGATGGAAAACAAAACGGGATAGAAATAAGCTCCGAAATGTGGGAGAGAAAAAACTCCATATTGGGTAATTCTTGGGAGTTGGAGATTGAAACTGAGAAACAGATAGAGGGTAACTGAACTAGCGGAGGAGATCGATTCAAATATAGAGGGAGTCCCGTATGTTAATTAAGAGACGTGCAAGCGAGTTTTAAGCACCAAAAACAGGCCTGAGGTAAGGTATGTATGTGGTCTGGGAAACTTTTAATTATTCGATCGACGGTCTGCTGCCGTGAAAGGGCAGGGCCAAAGGGGTGGGGCCTGCGTTGTTTCCAGTGACGTGGGAGGAGAACATTGACAACGACAAATAATATGGGATCATAATGAATTTCTTGTTTATTATTGAGGATAATGCTTGAAAAAATTAAAAGCTGATAAGAAGGTAACAAGATTTGCAAGAGGCTAGCTAGCGCTGTTTTGGATCGATTCTGCCTGATCTAATGGTACTGCATGTGTCCCACGTACGTACGTACGTACCCGGTATTGATAGCCACTCCTTGCAAACGTTTTTTTATTTTATTTGCGAGACCAGTGGCTAAATGATTGCCGTTCTTCCCCCTCTTTGCATCCTGACGATGAGATGTTTAGTAAGTCAACTTATATAAAATATTGTTGGCATTAATGCATGTCGATTAAGATAAAAATAAATATAAGTGTTTTTTTTTAATAATTATTCTCAATCTCAGTAAGCCGATTATTTACACTCTCGATTTATATATAAATAGTAGATTTATTCAAATTTTTAATTAAATTTTATTATTATAGATGAAATAATTTATATCGAAAAATGATAAATATATTTGAAAAAAATTTACAAAAATAATTTACTTTTCCACATGTCAGTTATTGATAGGTTAAAAATTATAAAATTTGAAATTAAAAATATAATAAAATAAATCTTATAAATAAAATTATAAATAGATGTTGTAATAAGAGCGAGTGGCAACATTAATTACCGGTTGGAATAAGAGCGAGTGGTAACTTTGGTGAATCATTAATGCTGAGGCTTGATAGTACCTTTGGATAGGGCCTAATAAAAACCCATAAATTATAGCGACCTAGCTAGCTTGCGCCATTATATATATGTTAATGCTTCGCCTTCCTTCTAAGAATAATGGCCTCTTAACAACTCTCATAATTAGTACTACTCAAATTATTAAGTGCCGAATGCTGGTTGCTAGTCGATCGATCGGGTAGGTGAAAGCGCTAGCATTTCCAAAGTGTTTACATTAATTGTTCCAAAGTATCTATAACAAAAATAAAGCAAAATTTCAAATGAACTATTTCCATCCAAATTTATAGGTAATTGTAAAATAAAAGAAAAAGATAAAGTAAAACTTGAGATCCAAGATTAGTTAATTCGTCTGCCACATCATTACCTTCTCTGTATATATGTTCCTCCCAAATATTGAATGTGCAAGTACGTTAGAACGCTGAGAAAATATAAGAGGAGGTTGTAACGTTCTAACGTTGTGGACTTTAAATTCAATACCCGTAAATAATAATAAGACAGCATGTACGTGTATGATGGATCACTCCACGTCAAATACTCAAACCTCCTTGGACGTACCTCCAGTTATACGGTTTAATGAATGGGCCAGGGAGAGAGGTTCGGATACCGTCCTTTCATGGGCTTTTGACCCAAATAGACTCTATTGGTAGCCATGATTCGATAATTTCCTATTTAGTCTATTTTTATATGAAAAAAATTTATTTATAGTTCATTTTCTCAACATCATCTTATTATCTCATTATATGATATTAGACTATAGTTTTAAAGTAAAATAAATAATCTCTATTCATTATTAGAATGATAAGAGTACGATGAAAATTAAGATGATGAATAACATTATTCTTTTAACGTTCTTGTAAAATATTATTTTTTTTATTATAAAAAGAGAGAATTTTTTTCTATTTTATTTTTAGCCACTAAATTAAATGAAAACCAAAAATATTCCTCCCACGGCCCTTTTCCTCTTTCCAGTGAAAGGAAAAATGATCTCTCAGGCACACAAAAATAGGTTGGGATTTTTCTTGCCAGGGGAGGCTGTGAAACATGAAACTGTGGGAATTTTGAATTATCTTTCTAAATAGAAACCACTACCTTTGTAGGGAGATTTGGATTGAGATGAGATGGGAGTTAAAAGTTATAAAATATTGTCATAATATAATTTTTTAATATTATTTTTATTTTAGAATTTAAAAAAAATTTAGTTGTCTATTATATTTTGTTTGAAAGTTTGGAAAGATTATAATAATTATATGAGTTAAGATCAACTAATCATTATCCAAACAATGCCTAATTTGATGAACTTGGACTTGGAGTCTAAAGTTATGACTATTTTACATGGATTAGGTCTATCTCACCTAGCTAACAAACTTGCTATTTTTATAAATTTTTTTCTCTAGTTTGAATTTAGGGGAGGTTTGGATAGTAAGTTAAAATGAGATGAGTTGAGATTAAATTTAAAGTTGAATAAAATATTTTCAGAATATTATTTTTTAATATTATTTTTATTTTAAAATTTGAAAAATTTAAATGTTTTATTATATTTTGTATGAGAATTTAAAAAAATTATAATTATTAGATTAGATTAGTTGAAATGAGTTGGTGTGACTTTTGTATCCAAACCGTATTAGACTCTGCCCAACATATTACAATTAAGTTTCTCCATAAAAATATACCAACATATTAACCTTACATTAACAATGAAGTTGTTGAAGAATCTAGAGGTGGCCTTGGAGGTGATTTCAGGAAGGGCTTTGGAGGAAATTGCAAGGACTGAAGAGTGGAACCTAAAAATATGCCAACATATTAGCTTTCCATTGACAATAATGAAGTTGTTGAAGAATCTAGAGGTGGCCTTGGAGGTGAATCCAAGAAAGGCTTTGGAGGAAATAGCAAGGACTGAGGGGTGGAACCTTCCAACATCTCTATAACTTTTCCAATAGATGGTCGATCTGAAGCATTGGTCTGAATGCACCATAAACTTACTATTATCATCTTTTTTACTATGTCTTCTTCATCCCCTGTAACATCAGAATTGCCAAGAATCTCGTCTTGTTCAAGTTTTTTATAAATCCCATGTGGAAAATATTTTTCGCTGGTACCAGAGATTCCACCTTCAATATCTTTTCTTCCTCACACCATTTCAAGAACTAACATTCCATAGCTGTAGACATCAGACTTATGGGAGACTCCACCAAAGGTCTGACTAAATACTTCTGGTGCAATATATCCTATAGTTCCTCTGGTGCCCATCATTGACACAACACTCTGATCTCTTGTTTTGCACAGTTTTGCAAGGCCAAAATCAGAGATTTTCGGGCAAAATTTCTCGTCCAGAAGTATATTATGAGGTTTGATGTCAAGATGTAGAATCCTTGTCCTGCAACCACTGTGCAAGTACTCTAGTCCTCGAGCAATGCCAATTGCAATTTGGAACATGGTCTTATTTTCCAAATGACAATTTGCAATGTCTAAAGTTCCTTTATCGTATATGAACCCGTCAAGAGATCCATTAGTCACAAATTCATATATTAGAGCTCTTATACTCCTTTCGCAGCAGAATCCCAAAAGAGACACTATATTAACATGTGATGTTCTACTAATGCTTGCCACCTCGTTAATAAATTCTTCTCCATTATCTTTGGATTTGCTCAAAACTTTCACCGCCACGATACGCCCATCAGGTAGCTTCCCTTTGTATACAACACCAAATCCTCCTTCTCCTACTTTATCTTTGAATGACTTGGTTAGTTTCTTCACATCTGAATAAGTATATCGCTTTGGGGCCAATGATCCAAAATTTGCTATGATTTCCTCGTGAGCATTGAAATGATAATTCTTTGCATACCTTTTCCACCAGGCCGTAAAATTGCTTGACAAGTGTCCTCTCTTAACGTTACATATAATCACAAGAGAGAGAACTACAATTCCAACAACAGTACCTGTCGGAATACCTGAACGCAAAGAATGGTTTTTTCGTCTAAATATTTCGGTAGAGAATAAAAAATGAATGATAATGGCTTCTCGCTAAACGTTGGAGCAAGAAAGAAAGAAATTAATGTAACTTTATATATATATATATACTAGTCGAGGACTAACGTGCATCGACGTTTGCTTCGTTGTACTGTTAACTTGTTTAGTTAAGTTACAAAAATTTGTCTGCAAAAATATTATACAAATATAAACAACAAAATAAGTTATAGATTTGTTTTTTTATCTTAGTGTCATTCTAGTGCAGGACCAAATTGGACAGGACCAATGGAGATAATATTAAAGTTTTTGTGTCTCTGCTGGTTGTAAATTTCTGGGTCTACAGCAAGTTGAATCATCCATTGATTTTCTGAAGCTTTTGATGCCATTTTTTCTATAAATGGTAAATGTTCCTGTGTAGTAAATATTTAGTGATGTTAGATAATCAATAAATGTATAAATAAGTTATTTATAATTTAATTTGAAAATTTAGTAAAAATAAATAAATTTACCTCTCCAGTATGATTCATGAAATCAATGGCTGAATGACCCAATGCTTGTTCTGCCAGTTCACCAAATATAACAGCTGCTAATTTTCCTGTGCCGTCGTCAACTTCAACATATGCTCGACAACTATAAATAATAAAAGTAATATTTTTTTTAGTATTGATAAAAGTAATATATAAATAATTTTGGAATGAATTGTTAATTATTGAAGTTAAGAAAATGTGTACCGTGGTTGAGCAACGCTTTGATGTTTGCAGTGATAACAAAGAAAGCTTTCATTTTGGTCATGCCCAGTTCCTTTGTTACAATTGGTGCATGACATATAGAAGAAGATTTGGCGCAAATTTATGATATTTATCTTTGCTTTGATCCAGAATTTTGCTTTCTATATTATATTAAGAACAATATTTTATTCAATGAGAAGGGATATAAATATAAATATGATGTTAAGAAAAATAATTTACCTCCATTGGTTGCAAACTTTTTAGTAACGCAGCAACATCACAATTTTGTGTTATTTGTCGAATACCAACTGATGATAAAGATGTAGATGGGTATTTTAATGATTTTGCAATTATGCTTTCAAGTCTTGAATCATTGATTGCAACCCTGAAAAAAAAAAAGAGAATAAATTATAAATGGAACATTTTTAATAGATGTGTTAATGAAAAATTGTATAATTAATATGAATTACCATCTTTGAAGTGGTTCTGCATCAGAGATAAGAGGATTGATTGTAAATGCACTTGCTGGTCGAGATGAAAGAGATAGCCCTGTTTCATTAATATAAATAATTATTAATTAAAAAATGTAAGATTTAAAATAAGAATTAAGAAGTTGAAATATTAAAATTACCATTGTAAGAACGAACTTTTAGCTTTGTTGCAAGTAGAATTGGTTTTGTTTCGATTATTTCAGAAATTTTTTGACATTCATCTTGAACAAAACGACCCCACATAGTTAACGAGATAGGATTGAAGCTACAATATATGGAAAAAGAAAATTAAGAAGAATTTATAAAACAAAGATTATAAAATAATTTTAAAAGATAAAAAAGGGAAAAAAAATTTACCTTTGATCTATAACATAGATTTCTTGAAGAGTAGCTGGTCCATTTGTTAATGTTATTTCTTTTGGAGGTTTGATGTGAAGAGCAACTGCCAAGAGGTCTGATTAAGAATATTGAAGTTGTTAGTTATTTAGTAAAAAAAAAAAATTAAAAAATAATAATTTAAAAATAATAATTTACCTATTTCTGCAATTGAATCTTTATAAGCATCCAACTCGCTAATGGGAATGAAGTTGTACTTTGAAATTTCGACCTGTTCTTCATTTTCTGGTATCTTTTCAATGATTGTTTTTGCATTTATAATCCATTGATATTGATGTGATTCAGTTTTATATCTAAGATCCAGTAGTTTGACATATGCGTTTATAATATAGTAGAATCGAAATAGTTGTAGAGAGTCTTCTCTTGAATCAACATCATTTCCAAACATTGTTGCTTGTAAACGATTTCCCTATATCATATAAGAAAATGTAGGTTGTTAGTTTTTATAATAAAGAATTTGTTTTTAAAAAAAGTAAAAAAATTTTACAAACAAATATAATTACATAGAATGTGTAAGATATGTTATATAAAGTATATATATGTGTATATTTGTAGAATAAATTGTAAGTAGAGAAAAAAAATATTGTACCTGTTCATCAACCAACATTAAATTTTGGTATTTTACTGATGAGTGTGGGCCAATTCGTTTGGGGGATTTTTCAACCACGAGCATTTTGATTTTCCAGTCCCTTGTCTTTGGAGTAATATCTTTAATTGATGTATAAGTGATCCGCATCTTGCAAACTGATAAATCAAAAAGAAATAAAGTCTATGAATATAAAAGGTAAGAAATTGAATTAATTAAACTGTAAAATAAAAAACTAAAAGAAAAGATATATGTATTAATTAGTTGACAATAATAAATTAGCAAAATATTGAAAATAGGAAAATATAATTTGTAGGAAAGTTCTAATTTATCTATTGCAGTTAAAATTAAATATGAAAAAAAAAATATTACCTGTGTAACATCAATCAGAGGAGGCCAATGTTAATAAGTCTGTGTAGACAATATTTTTTGTGCAGTTTTTTTCTGGTTCATCAGTTGAGATTGGTCGTATCAAAATTTTGACTGCAGAAATAGTCTTAGCTCTTGATAAAGCTACATATAATTGTCCATGTGAGAAAACTGGATGCGGCAAGTATATCCTAACAAAATCTAATGTCTGTCCTTGTGACTTGTTTATAGTCATTGCAAAGCTTAATTTAACAGGGAATTGAGTTTGTTTGAATGGAAAACCACTGTTTTCATCAGGATTTGGTAAAAAT
>QGSO01000747.1:73043-144931 GCA_011037825.1 Carya cathayensis | reverse complement strand
TACGACAAAGTCTACTGGATAGTAGAATTTGTCCAAAACATCTTCCACAACACCTCTAGGAATCTTTATAGACCTATCAGCCAACTGCAATGTGATAGAAGTAGATTTCAACTCACCCAATCCAAGCTGAACATAAACATTATAAGGCAATAAGTTCACACTTGAACCTAAGTCTAATAATGCTTGGCCTATTTTTGAGTTCCCTATCATGCAAGCTATGGTAGGGGATCCTGGATCCTTGTATTTGGGAGGAGTGTTGGTTTGGATAATAGCACTAACCTGCTCAGTAAGAAAAGCTTTCTTCTGCACATTCAATTTTCTTTCTACGGTGCATAAATCCTTTAAAAATTTAGCATATGTAGGAACCTCGGGACAATCATGGCCTTAACCACTTTAGCCCCACCCCTCCCCACCAAGTTTGCCACAGGATGACCCACGACCTCACCAGGCTCTCTCCCTTGAGTTTGCCTCGAATGACTTGTGGCACATCCCTATGATTTTTTGAGTTTCTCTCAGGATGACCACAAACTTGTTGGATCCTCTGTCAAGGTTGCCATGTCATGCTCATGGCTTGCTACCTAGTCTCTCCTTGAGTTTCCCTTGAGATGACCCTCTACCATTCCTGGTCCTTCCTCAAGTTTCACTCGGAGTGAATTGTTGTGCACCTGATTCTCCTCTGAGTTTTTCTAAGGATGATTGTGGTTCTGCTTGCTCTCTTGCCTCTGTATGATTCTGGCCTTGGTAGCTAAGGTCCTTCCTTGAGTTTGCCAGCAGTGGGACCTTCCTTTTGAGATTATGACAGATGCTAGTGATTATGCCTTAGGAGCTGTTTTGGGGCAGCGGGTGGATAATAGGCCATTTGTGATTTATTATGCTAGTAGAACCTTGAATGATGCCCAGAAAAATTATACCACTACTGAAAAAGAATTGCTTGCAGTGGTTTTTGCACTTGATAAATTTCAGACTTATATTCTTGGTTCTCCTGTTACTATTTTCACTGACCACTCTGCTCTTAAGTATTTGTTGGCTAAGAAAGATGCAAAACTACGCTTGATTCGCTGGATTATATTACTTCAAGAGTTCAACATCAACATTAAGGACAAGAAAGGAGGAGTTGAAAACGTGGTAGCTGACTACCTCTCTAGATTGCCATCATCTCCTTCTTCAAATGTCAACCTTCCTCTTGATGATAGTTTCCCGGATGAGCAGCTGTTTGTGATTGATAGAGCTCCCTGGTATGCTAACATAGTCAATTATCTGGTGACTGAGCGAATGCCTTCTAAATGGTCCACCCAAGATAAGCGTCGATTTCTATCTGAGGTACAACACTTCTACTTTGATGATCCATATCTTTTTAAATATTGTTCGGACCAATTGATTCGAAGATGCATTCCTGATGATGAGTTTTCTTCGGTTTTGAGATTTTATCATATGGGTGCATGTGGTGGTCATTTTTCAGCAAAGAAAACAGTTTCAAAAATTTTGCAAAGCGGTTTTTACTGGCCTTCCATGTTTAAAGATGCTTATAATTTTTGCAAGGCTTGTGAGCCTTGTCAAAAATTGGGATCCATTAGCAAAAGAGACATGATGCCTCTTTCCCCTATTCCTACTTTAGAAATTTTTTATTGTTGGGGAATAGACTTCATGGGACCTTTTCCGGTTTCTTTTGGAAACACATATATTCTATTAGCTGTGGATTATGTTTCAAAATGGGTGGAGGCCATTGCTTGCAAAACAAATGACCATCATGTTGTCCTGAAATTTTTGCAATCTTTGNGACCATCATGTTGTCCTGAAATTTTTGCAATCTTTGTTTGCTTGTTTTGGCATGCCAAAAGTTATTATAAGTGATGAGGTTTTCATTTTTGCAATAAACCATTTTCTACACTTGTGAAGAAATATGGTATCACACACAGAGTTTCTACCCCTTATCACCCTCAAACAAATGGGCAAGCTGAATTGGCAAATAGAGAAATAAAAATTATTTTAGAGAAAACCATCAAGTCTAATAGGAAAGATTGGTCAGTTAAACTTCTTGATGCTTTGTAGGCTTATAGAACAGCTTTTAAAACAAATCTAGGGATGTCTCCTTATCGATTAGTTTATGGTAAAGCTTGTCATTTACCTATTGATATTCAGCATCGAGCGCTTTGGGCCATAAAACATATTAACATGTCACTTGATGAAACTTCAGGGTTGAGAAAATTGCAGATCAATGAATTGGATGAAGCTCGTCGGAATGCTTATGACACACCCAGCTGGCAAAGGAACACATGAAAATTCTACATGATCAGAAAATTCATCCAAAGCATTTCACACTTGGCCAGGAAGTTCTCCTTTACAATTCTCGCTTGCATATTTTTCCTGGTAAGTTGAAATCCCGATGGAGTGGGCCGTACATTGTGAAGAACGTTCATCCTCATGGCGCAGTAGACATTGTCAATCCGAAGAATGGTAATAACTTCACTGTCAACGGACAATGTCTAAAGTCATTTCTGAAGGTTTTTGATCCACATGAAGAGATCTTGCTTGTGCAAGACCCCAGGGAAGTGTTTTAAGTTGCTTTTCCTTTTTTACGGTTTTCTTTACTTGCATTTTTTTTATTTGTTCTTTTGCTTTGGTTTTATATTTCATGTTGATTGTTTGTTTTGCTTGCTTAGTTCTGTGCACTTTGTTTTCTTTCGTTCGACTCATTGAGGAATATGTCTCTCACTAGTTGGGGGGTAGCATGTGTACACAGTTTATATAAAAAATAAAAAAATAAAAAATAACATGATGTCCATTGATACATTTATGATTGAGCATCTTGGTGGAATTTGAGCATCTTGGTGGAGTAGTTGAGCGGGATCATTTGTGAAGATTTATTTTCAAGTTTAAACACCGGGATGTTATGCTTATTGAGATGAAACTTAATAAAATTTTTGTAAAACGAAAGGCAAATTTCGAAGGACATTTTACACATGCTTACGCTTGTAGTGTTCCTTATTTACCATTTATTGATTTAACACTGGAGAAGTAAACTGCAAGACTACCGAGCCATGCCAAAAAGAAAAAGAGAAAAAAAAAAAGGAAAAAGATTTGAAAAGATTAAAATGAAAAGAAAAGAAAAGAAGAAAAGAAAAGAAAAAAAAAAGAAAAAGAAAAGAGAGAAAAGGAATAAAAGCGACTTAGTGAACTTTGCTAAGTAAAAAGGGCTAGAAACAGTTACCCAAAACTTTGGGGGTTGAGTGTCCAACCTTTAAAAACAGAGCTGGCGTGAAAACTGCTAGTCCCTTGGGCTTTGAGGTAGTTAGAATCAGCAATGATTAATCTTAAGGTTGAAAAATCCTATGACAAATCATGGGTAGTAATGAGGAACACACAACCGGTTTAGCTCCACACACACATTTGAGTTCTGAGACATTTGCCTTAATTCTATGTGAAAGATTGTTGAAATAGTCTTGGTGGGTATAACCCTTGGGGGTTGAGTAGTAACGTGTCACTTTTGTAAGAATTCAGAATTGTGTTTCATTGTTTTTGTTTGAATTTCGATCTTTATGCAATATTCATCTCAATTAATGTTCACTATTTTGCTCAAGGATTAGCAAATCACAACCCCCAACTAGCATTTTGCTAATCCTTGAGCAAAATAGTGAACATTAATTGAGATGAATATTGCATAAAGATCAAAATTCAAACAAAAACAATGAAACACAATTCTGAATTCTTACAAAAGTGACATGTTACTACTCAACTCCCAAGGGTTATACCCACCAAGACTATCTCAACAATCTTTCACATAGAATTAAGGCAAATGTCTCAGAACTCAAATGTGTGTGTGGAGCTAAACTGGTTATGTGTTCCTCATTACTAGCCATGATTTGTCATAGGATTTTTCAACCTTAAGATTAATTATTGCTGATTTTAACTACCTCAAAGCCCAAGGGACTAGCAGTTTTCACGCCAACTCTGTTTTTAAAGGTTGGACACTCAACCCCCAAAGTTTTGGGTGTTTCTAGCCCTTTTAACTTAGGAAAGTTCATTAAGTCGCCTTTATTCCTTTTCTCTCTTTTTTTTTTTCTTTTCATTCTAATCTTTTCAAATCCTTTTCCTTTTTTTTTCTCTTTTTGGCATGGCTCGGTAGTCCTGCAGTTTACTTCTCTAATGTTAAATCAATGAATGGTAAATAAGGAACACTACAAGCGTAAGCATGTGCAAAATGTCCTTCAAAATTTGCCTTTCGTTCTACAAAAATTTTATCAAGTTTCATTTCAATAAGTATAACATCTCGGTGTTTCAAGCCACATATCAACAAAATATGATGCATCAAAAATCATGCTCTATGTTTAAACTTGAAAATAAATCTTCACAAATGATCCCGCTCAACTACTCCACCAAGATGCTCAATCATAAATGTATCAACGGACATCATGTTATTTTTTATTTTTTATTTTTTATATAAACTGTGCACACATGCTACCCCCCAACTAGTCCTCAATGAGTCGAACGAAAGAAAACAAAGTGCATAGAACTAAGCAAGCAAAACAAACAATCAACATGAAATATAAAACCAAAGCAAAAGAACAAATAAAAAAAATGCAAGTAAAGAAAACTGTAAAGAAGGAAAAGCAACTTTAAACACTTCCCTGGGGTCTTGCACAAGCAAGATCTCTTCATGTGGATCAAAAACCTTCAGAAATGACTTTAGACGTTGTCCGTTGACAGTAAAACTATTACCATTCTTCGGATTGACAATGTCTACCGCGCCATGAGGATGAACGTTCTTCACAATGTACGGCCCACTCCATCAGGATTTCAACTTACCAGGAAAAATATGCAAGCGAGAATTGTAAAGGAGAACTTCCTGGCCAAGTGTGAAATGGTTTGGACGAATTTTCTGATCATGTAGAATTTTCATGCGTTCCTTTGCCAGCTGGGCGTTGTCATAAGCATTCCGATGAGTTTCATCCAATTCATTGATGTGCAATTTTCTCAACCCTGAAGCTTCATCAAGTGACATGTTAATTGTTTTATGGCCCAAAGAGCTCGATGCTGAATATCAACAGGTAAATGACAAGGTTTACCATAAACTAATCGATAAGGAGACATCCCTAGATTTGTTTTAAAAGCTGTCCTATAAGCCCACAAAGTATCAAGAAGTTTAACTGACCAATCTTTCCTATTAGGCTTGATGGTTTTCTCTAAAATAATTTTTATTTCTCTGTTTGCCAATTCAACTTGCCCATTTGTTTGAGGGTGATAAGGGGTAGAAACTCTGTGTGTGATACCATATTTCTTCACAAGTGTAGAAAATGGTTTATTGCAAAAATGAAAACCTCCATCACTTATAATAACTTTTGGCATGCCAAAACAAGCAAACAAAGATTGCAAAAATTCCAAGACAACATGATGGTCATTTGTTTTGCAAGCAATGGCCTCCACCCATTTTGAAACATAATCCATAGCTAATAGAATATATGTGTTTCAAAAAGAAATCGGAAAAGGTCCCATGAAGTCTATTCCCCAACAATAAAAAATTTTTAAAGTAAGAATAGGAGAAAGAGGCATCATGTCTCTTTTGCTAATGGATCCCAATTTTTGACAAGGCTCACAAGCCTTGCAAAAATTATAAGCATCTTTAAACATAGAAGGCCAGTAAAAACCACTTTGCAAAATTTTTGAAACTGTTTTCTTTGCTGAAAAATGACCACCACATGCACCCATATGACAAAATCTCAAAACCGAATAAAACTCATCATCAGGAATACATCTTCGAATTAATTGGTCTGAACAATATTTAAAAAGATATGGATCATCAAAGTAGAAGTGTCGTACCTCAGAGAGAAATCGACGCTTATCTTGGGTGGACCATTCAGAAGACATTCGCTCAGTCACCAGATAATTGACTATGTCAACATACCATGGAGCTCTATCAACTACAAACAGTTGCTCATCCGGAAAACTATCATCAAGAGGAAGGCTGACATTTGAAGAAGGAGATGATGGTAATCTAGAGAGGTGGTCAGCTACCACGTTTTCAACTCCTTTCTTGTCCTTAATGTTGATGTTGAACTCTTGAAGTAATAGAATCCAGCGAATCAAGCATGGTTTTGCATCTTTCTTACCCAACAAATACTTAAGAGCAGAGTGGTCAGTGAAATTAGTAACAGGAAAACCAAGAATATAAGTTCAAAATTTATCAAGTGCAAAAACCACTGCAAGCAATTCTTTTTCAGTAGTGGTATAATTTTTCTGGGCATCATTCAAGATTCTACTAGCATAATAAATCACAAATGGCCTATTATCCACCCGCTGCCCCAAAACAGCTCCTAAGGCATAATCACTAGCATCTGTCATGATTTCAAAGGGAAGGTCTCACTGTGGGGGTTGCACAATAGGCGCAATAGTAAGCGACTTTTTAAGGGTATCAAAAGATTTTTGGCACTCATCAGTCCAAACAAATTCAATATCATTTTGTAAAAGAGTGCACAAAGGTTTTGCAATAGAACTAAACCCTTGAATAGACCGCCTATAAAAGCCAACATGACCAAGAAAAGAACAAATATCCCTAACCGTCCTAGGGATAGGAAGTTTAGATATTAATTCAATTTTAGCCTTGTCAACCTTTATACCCTCAGAAGAAACAATATGTTCCAACACAATGCCCTGAGTAACCATAAATTGGCATTTCTCCCAATTAAGTAAAAGATTTTTTTCCTCACATCTCTGTAGAATATGTGCCAAATTATGCAAACAACTCTCAAAGGATTTTCCAAAAACAGAGAAATCATCCATGAATATTTCACAAATATCATCAATTATGTCAGAAAAAATACTCATCATGCATCTCTGAAAAGTAGCTGGAGCATTACACAAACCAAAAGGCATTCTAGTAAAAGCAAAAGTGCCAAAAGGATAGGTGAAAGTGGTTTTCTCCTGATTCTCAGGCGCTACAGCAATTTAATAATAACCAGAATAGCCATCCAAGAAACAATAATATGCATTACTAGCTACTTTTTTTATAATTTGATCCAAGAATGGTAAATGAAAATGATCATTCCTACTGGCCAAATTAAATTTTCTATAATCAATGCACATTCTCCAGCCAGTAACCATTCTAGTAGGAATCAATTCATTTTTATCATTTTTTATGATAGTCAAACCAGATTTTTTTGGTACCACTTAAGTTGGACTTACCCACTTACTGTCTGAGATAGGGTAAATAATACCCACTTACTGTCTGAGATAGGGTAAATAATACCCACTGCGAGTAGCTTAAGCACCTCCTCTTTCTTAATACTTCAATCAACTGGGTTTCATCCTTCTGATTTAGCTTTGAGGAAATCACCACCCACCACCGGAAAAGTGCCTTCTTCAGGACCAAGAAATACATACTTTAAATCTTGAGGAAGTGGTTGATTGAGCTAAATTATTGCATTCGTAATGCCTTTAGAACCAATATATTTTAATTCTTTCATTACTTTATCAAAGTTGTGATTTTAATTGATTAAAAGCATGAATTTCTGCTTGAATTCTACCAACTATTGATTACGGTGCATTCTGGTACATAATCTTTCTTGTTTTCCATTATTATTTGCGTTTGTACCATTGTTCTTCATGTTCATAAAGTTTCTTGAGCTAACTTTCCATCTTTTGGGTTCAATCCATGAACCTCATCTTTTGGGTTCAATCCATGAACCTCAAAAGATAGAAGCGCTTTTTACCATCCGTGAAAGGAAGTTGCTCAATCTAAACTTTCATTTGTGTTAATTTGTGTTGAGTGACTTCTTTCTTTAATCTCCATCTCCATTTTTTCCCTACATTCCATGGTTCATTATGTTCATGCCTTGTTCTTACTTTGTCTTGAGTTTTCACACCAATCACTCCACATAGTTTCGGAAATCACCTCAACCAAGACCAAGCCTCACCTTTGTTTTCCCTTCATAACTTCGGCAATCACTAAACAACAACCAGCCCCTCATTTGCATTTTCATTTAACACATTCGGCCACTTCCACTCAATCACCACTCACTAAACAACATCCAGCCCCACAATTTGGCTTTTTCATTTAACATATTGGGAAACCTCCAAAAACCAGCCCCTCATTTGCATTTTCATTTAACACATTCGGCCACTTCCACTCAATCACCACTCACTAAACAACATCCAGGCCCACATTTTTGCTTTTTCCTTTAAAGATTCATTCACTCACATGGCCTCACTTCCACTCAATTTCCACTCACCTACACTTCTCTTCACCATACACGGCACTCACTAAACAACATCCAGCCCCGCACTTTTGCTTTTTCCTTTAACAATTCATTCACTCACATGGCCTTCCTTCCACTCAATTTCCACTCACCTCCACTTACCTACACTTCTCATTAACATGCACGACAATCACTCAACCAAGACCAAGCCTCATCTTGCTTTTCCCTTCACCATTTTCGGCAATCACTCATCCAACATCCAGCCCCACTCCATTCTTTTGTTCCTTCATCATTTCGGCATCATTCACTTAGTGCAGATTTTTTAGATGCCAAAAGAACACCACACGGATGAAGATAGGAAAAGCTAGCCAACCAACCACCAAGAATCCTTCCACCCACTACCCATGTGAAGCTTTAATCAAGTCCACCAAATTTTGATTCCATCATTCACTTAGTGCAGATTTTCTAGAGGCAAAAAAGGGGAACACATCACGGATGAAAAGGGAGGAGGAGAGCCGACCACAATCCATCATTTTTTGCAATTCAAGTCATTTCCATTCATTCCACATATTTTTCTCTTGGGAGAACTCAACCATTCGGCTAACACCAAAAAGGGGGCATTCAATCCAAGCAATTCTTCTTTCAATTTCCATAGAGAGCTCAAACATATTCAGCCAACATTCAAGACCATTTCCAATCCAAATCATTCATTAAATTCCATCTCTAGTTCAACCACCATTCGGCCAACACAAGGAAAGAATACTAACCATATCTCCTTGTGCTCCCATACACTACACGGATCCACACACTTAGGATACCCATAGTCATCCCTTCCATCACAAAAACAACAAAAACTTCATCAACCCAAATCCTCCTCCCATGGCCGTGTAAGCTCAAGGCAAAGCAAGGTTTATTTTGTCATCATCACCACAAGGCTTGGAGTATGAAAAATTCTGTTTTGAGAAACTTTTAGAATTCATTTTTGTTTTCACTAATTTTCATTTCAGATTCGGAGAAGAGATTTCAGACAAGCGATCATTCAATCAACTTGCAGCATATTGAAGAATTCTCTGGGGAATCCAATTGCTACAACAACTCATCATCCTTCACCAGCTCAAATCTTCATTTCCATGCAATTGGCTTGATAATTTCTTTCCCTATTGCTATTTCAATTCAGTCTTAAGTTTATGTATTAATTTGGAGACTTTTGGTTTAGAAGTTTGAACGATTTTTCTGTTTTTCATTTAGTCCATGCCATTTATTCTTATTGTTTCATTAAGCTTTCAATTCAATAGTAATTACAATTGTTATGATTTAATTTGAGAAAGTGTGATTTGGATACACTTGATTTTGGGGCTTTTCAATTTTCAATGCATGTTTTGTTAATTACTTTCTAATCCAGTTAATTCTTAATTTCGCTTTATTGATTTCTGAGTTTAATTCATTAGTCAATTACATTCCAATCAATCAAAAATCTAAAAATATGAATTTAGTCCATGACTAGTAACCTCTTCCATCCATTGCACATACCATCTGTTTGTTTTTCTTTGTGAAGTTTTCTTTGACATTTTTCGACGAGTTTAATTTTAAGTAACTTTCCCTGAGGAGACGATCTAGGAATTTATTTCTAATTATTACACGACATCCTCCTGCACTTGGGATAGCATTAGTGCTACTCATTTTTTGAGTGAGTCAGTGGTTTCAGTTCCCACTGGGGAACTTCTTCCTCTAAAGATTTAAGCATGTCTGGTGGTGGTAGAGCTTCAAACTGGGATTTCCATCTTGCTCTCGCAAATTGTACTTCAAGTGGTAAAGAAGAATCTTCAAAACAATAAAAAGAATCAAAGTCATCTTCATTGATATGATCAATTTTCTCATCAAGTAAAAATTCAGGTATCTGAAAAATATAATCATCATCAGATAAGTGAGAAGTTGAGCAAATAAACTCTGTTGGTGTCACCAAAATGTCTTGGCATCTTGCAAGCGTTGAAAACGTTCAACTCAAGTGCCATGTTCCCAAAGATAAGCTTCAAAACTCCACTTCTGCAATTGATCAAAGCATTTGATGTAACTAGAAATGATTTTCCTAGGATGACAGGAGCTTGGTAAATAGTGGAGGCTGACTGCTGCATATCAAGAACCACAAAATCCACTGGGTAGTAGAATTTGTCCACCTGGACCAACACGTCCTCTACAATACCCCTCGGTACCTTAACTGATCTGTTAGCCAACTGTAGCATGATGGAAGTCTTTTTTAGCTCACCCAATCCCAACTGCTCATACACTGAGAATGGTAGCAAATTCACACTACTCCCCAAATCAAGTAAAGCTATCCCAATGAGTGATTCACCGATCATAATAGAAATGTTGGGGGAGCCGGGATCTCCAAACTTCTGAGGAGTCTCGCTCAATATCAATGCACTAACTTGCTCCGTTAGGAAAGCTTTCTTCTTTACATTCAGCTTCCTCTTCACTGTGCACAAGTCCTTCAAAAATTTTGCATATGAAGGCACTTGTTGTATGGCATCCAAGAGTGGAATATTGATCTTCACTTGCTTGAAAATCTCTTGAATCTCCGTGTGGTATTTGTTCTTTTGGCCAGCTGCCAATCTCTAAGGATAGGGAACCACAGGTTGATATCCCTTACTAGTCTCAGCATCTGCACTCACAGGCTTCTTCAGCTCTAGTCTCACTACCTCTGGTTCTTTTTCAACTTCAACAGTCTCTATTACATCTTCAGGTGTAGGACCAACTACTTGTGTGTCTATAGGCATCTCTGGTTGGGAAACTTCCTTCCCACTTCTCAAAGTAAGAACTGCCTTCGCTGTCTTAATAACATCCCCGGAGACATTATGCATTTGCTGTTGTTGTTGCCTGTATACTTGAGGATTAGGCTGAGGCTGTGCTGGAAATTTCCTTTTCTCTAGGGTGCTCAAGGTCGTGCTCATCTTATTAATAGTGCCTCTCAACTCATTTATGGCCTGAGTGTTCTGATTGTTTGTGGTGGCCTGAATCTGTATGAATTGCTGAAGTGTATTGGCCATCTGTGCCATACTGTCATCTAGAAACTTCTTTGCAGATGATGAAGGCTGAGAACTCTGTGCAGCTACATGAGTCTGAAATCCAGGAGGAGCTACAAAAGGATAGCTCTGAGAACTCTGATATGGTGGATACTGGTGCTGAGGAGCACCCTGATTGAAAGGCTGCTGCTGAGGTGGTGGGGACCGACCAGGCTGATCATTTCTCCATGAGAAATTTGGGTGATTCCTCCACCTCGGATTATATGTGTTGGAGAAAGGCTGATTCTGTGCTCTATTGACCCAGTTAGCTGATTGCATCTGCTCAGACCCACTTTCTTGAAATACTGGCATAATCGGGTAGTCTTGGGTCTTATTGTTCGAATCAGCACATATAGAACATGCCTCTACTACTTTCACAGCCTTCACTTTTTCCATTTCCATGACCTCCAGTCTTCTAGTTAATGCAACTATTTGGGCTTAAACATCAGTGTCTTCCTTAAGCTCATATCTACCCCCTCCAGAAATAGACCTTAGTGGCTGTGCTGCTAATGGAACTCGATCAGTACGAGTGTTCCACTGTTATGCGCTCTTAGCAAGATAGTCAAAAAATGATAAAGCTGCATCAGGTTCCTTGCTAAAGAACTCCCCATTGCACATTGTCTGAACAAACTGCTTGCATTCTAGAGTGAGACCAGTGTAAAAATAGCTCACCAATCTCCAAGATTCAAAACCATGATGTAGACAAATGTTCACCAAATCTTTAAATTTTTCCCAACTGGCCTGAAAGGTCTCATCAGGTCTCTGATTGAATTGGCTGATTTGCTCTTGCAAAAACTGAGTTCTCTGAAAAGGAAAAAATTTCTGTAAGAATTCACGCTGCATATCAGACCAACTAGAAATAGAATTAGGTCTCAAAGAATTAAACCAAATCTTTGCTTTATCCTTTAAAGAGAAAGGAAATAAACGAAGTCTAATGAATTCATCAGTAACAACCCTAGTAATAAAAGTAGTGCAAGCCAACTCAAAATCTGTCAAGTGCTGGTAAGGACTCTCAGAATCCATCCCATGGAACTGAAGTATCACTGACATCATGCCATGCTTAATAGAGAAATTAGATGCATTTTCAGGTAAAACAATGCATGAAGGTGTAGTGGTGCGAGTGTGTTGCAAATAATCCTTAAGAGTGCGTGGTGCAGGTGCAGCCATGTTTTCTGGTTCAATTTCAATTTCCTCACCTGACTCACTCATAGAAAAGACAGAAGAGCTATCTATCTCCAAGCTGTGTATACTACTCTCAACACTCGATGTGACTCTAAGCAACCTATTTGAACTGTCTCTCACCCATGACATGAAACATCAGTTTAAAGAGCATAAAAAAAATAACGAGTTTAAATTTAAGTTAAATACTTTCCCGGCAACGGCGCCAAAAACTTGACTCACTCAAAAATGAGTAGCACTAAGGCTATCCCAAGTGCAGGAGGATGTCGTGTAATAATTAGGAATAAATTCCTAGATCGTCTCCTCAGGGAAAGTTACTTAAAAATCAAACTCGTTGAAAAATGTGAAAAACTTCACAAAGGGAAAATAAGAGGATGGTATGTGCAATGGATGGAAAAGGGTACTAGTCATGGACTAGATTCATATTTTTAGATTTTGATTGTCGGATTGAATTGTAAAGGACTAATAGATTAAACTCAGAAATTAATAAAACTAAATTAAGAATTAAACTAGATTAGAAAGTAATTGACAAAACATGCACTGAAAATTGAAAAGCCCCAAAATCAATGTTCTAGGGTTCATCATTGTATTCAAATCACAAATTCTCAAATTAAACCATAGCAAATTGTAATCACTATTAAAATGAAAGCTTAACGAAACGAGAAAAATAAATAACATGAACTAAATGAATAACAATTAAATTACTCAAACGTCTAAATCAAAAATCTCCAAAATAATTCAGAAACTTAAAACTGAAATGAAATAGCAAGTAGGGAATTAAAAAGATCAAGCCAATTGAATGGAGATGAAGATTTGAAGTGGTGGAGGAGGCTGAGCTGCAATAGCAATTGGACCCCTCAAGGAGTTCTTCAATCTGCTACAGTGTGAGTGAATGATTCAGTAGAAATTGTGTAGCTGCGTGAATGATCGATTGTATGAATCCTTCTCTTCGAATCTGAATGAAAATCAATCAAAAAAATGAATTCTAAGTGTTTTTCTAATCAAAACAGAGTTTTCCCAGGCCAAGAGTCGGCCATAAGATGTAAAAAATCATTTATATACTCTGATGGTGGAATAAACCCTAATATGTAAAATACGATATTCGCTCGAGCAGAGTGTCGAGCGAACATCGAGCGTTCGACTCTGCCTAAATTCGCTCGAACGGAGGGTCGAGCGAACATCGAGCGTTCAACTCTGCCTGACTTCGCTCGGGCGGCCAAATGCCTCCGCTCGAGCCATCTCCTTTCCCGCACACCCGCTCGAGCTCACTGCCGAGCGGCAGTCAAGCGTTTGAATCAACAGTTGATAAAATTAAAGCAGAAATTCATGCTTTTAATCAATTAAAATCACAACTTTGATTTATTCATTTTTTCATATAAAACCAATGATAAAGTAATGAAAGAATTAAGATATATTGGTTCTAAAAGCATTAAGATATGCAATAACTCAGCTCAATCAGTGGCCTAGCTCTTTCCTTTCTCAAGTTTGTCCCTGGATGATAATGTTCAGCCCTAGTCCTCTCCTAGAGTTTGCCTCGAATGACTTGTGGCACATCCCTATGATTTTTTGAGTTTCTCTCAGGATGACCGCAAACTTGTTGGATCCTCTGTCAAGGTTGCCATGTCATGCTCATGGCTTGCTACCTAGTCTCCCCTTGAGTTTCCCTTGAGATGACCCTCTACCATTCCTGGTCCTTCCTCAAGTTTCACTCAGAGTGAATTGTTGTGCACCTGATTCTCCTCTGAGTTTTCCTAAGGATGATTGTGGTTCTGCTCGCTCTCTTGAGTTTGCCTCTGGATGATTCTGGCCTTGGTAGCTAAGGTCCTTCCTTGAGTTTGCCTCAGGATGACCGCAGCTTCAGTAGCCCTAGAATAATCTGATTGTTCCTTGAGTTTAGAGTATACCTCGAGGATTGCGGCGGCTTTAACTACCCAATTCCTAGCTCAAGTTTATCTCAAGCAGACC
This sequence comes from Carya cathayensis, assembly GCA_011037825.1. NCBI lineage: Eukaryota > Viridiplantae > Streptophyta > Magnoliopsida > Fagales > Juglandaceae > Carya > Carya cathayensis. Next base: position 130,539 of record QGSO01000747.1, on the reverse strand, counting down.
CGCGTCATCGCCAAATCCATCCTTGAGTTGAGTTTGAATAGGGATGATCTGCGACCTCATCCATTCGCTTCCTCGAATTTGCCTCAGGACAATCGTGGCATCAATACTCCTTGTCCTCCATAATGTTGGCTCCATAAAGACTTGCATTGTAACCCAACCTAGTTCTCCCTCTAAACTATCGGCCTCAATAGCCAGTACCTCACTTGAGTTTGCTTTGAGATGATCATGACCTCAACAGTCTAGAAACATTGGGTTTTTTCTTTTTTGAGGGAGGACTAGGCCAAGGAAGGATCAGGTGAGTCTGGATATTCACGACCTTAGAATCCCTAGTTCCCTTTCACGCTTGCCTCAAAGTCTGGCTTGGTCTTCCATTGAGTCACCCCAAGTTTGGCAAACTTGGGGGAGGACCAAACTCATGCGCAAGTCTCTACAAGGAAAACTCAAGGGAGGGGGGGGGGACTAGGGATCTTGAGGTCGTGGTTTGTTGAACTGCAAGTGCCTCTTACTCCAAGAGGATCTTGAGGTCGTGGGTCACCCCAAATTAGGAAAACTCAAGGGAGGAACATGCATCATTGCATATATTGTCCAAAGTCAAACTCAAGAGAGGAACAAGGCTATTGAAGCCAATCATACTAAAGCGAACTCAAGGAAGGATTAGTGAGGTGTTGGGTCAAACACAAGGAAAACTCGAAGGGGGAGAGGGGACTAGGGTTGTTGAGGTCATGGCTTGCTGGACCGCAAGTCCCTCTTACTCCAAGGGGATCTTGAGGTCGTGGGTCACCCCAAATTAGGAAAACTTAAGGGAGGAATAGGCATCATAGCAGATTGTTCAAAGTCAAACTCATGAGAGGAATAGGGTTGTTGAAGCCAATCATCCTAAAGCGAACTCAAGGAAGGATTAGTGAGGCGTTGGGTCAGACGCAAGGAAGAGTTAGGCGGGGATGCTAGTCATCCCATGGGAAACTCGAGGGAGGACTAGGATGTGCTACAAGCCCACCCCAAAGGGAATCTCCAAGGAGGGCCAAGCTAGTACGCAAGTCACCCTCGAGGCAAACTCGAGGGAGGACTAATGCTGTTGAAGTAGCAATCGTCTCAAGGCAAACTCGAGGGAGAATCAGGCAAGACAACAGATCTTCCTGAGGCAAACTTAAGGGAGGACAGGAGGACAGTCGTTCCGAGGAAAACTGGAGGGAGAATCAGGCGAGTCTGTGGGCTATCCTATAGCAAACTCAAGGGAGAACCGGGATGGGCTGCAAGTCATCCTATGGCTCCTAGTTCCATGTTATGGAGTTTCCTTTGGGTATCCCATGACAGAGCTACTTTTCCCTGAAGTAAGTAGCTCAAATATAGCACCTTTTGGTCTTCAGTGCACCCGCACACCATGAACATCCTTTTGATGTTAGAAATCCACCTTTTTGCCCTCACCAATCCCTTGTTTCTGAAGATTCTTGAGTAGTGATGAGCTATAAATCACTCATACATACATTCTTTTACTTTCTCCCTGCGGGACCTTAACAATTGAACTTGCATATGACATAAATACATCTCATATTATTGTTCCAACATATCCGATCTTGGATTTAGTGCTCTCGTTAGCTCCTCATCCCTTCCTCCACTAGACTCCCTCATGACCATTCGGCGTTCGCTCCCCTCACGAAACTCTTGGTCACATCATCATTAAATCCATCCATATAACCTAAGCCTATCACGTGCTATCGAATCTCACCGGCCTAATTGTAGTACCAACTTAATACTAAGATTTTCAACCTAACTTACTATATTAACTCCTATTTTATGGTGCTATCCAATACATCTAAGAGTTTCCAGAGCCACTCATAAACATGCGCTCTTATATCAAGATATGACACCTTGTTCCTTTTATGTAAGACTGGGTGAGGATTCGTGGGACGAAGGATGTTGGTCAAGTGGTCAGCACCCCAGCAGGAACCAAAATAAGCATGTACTAAGATGGGCCCCTAGATTTCATGTTTAGGACTCGGGTAGGACTAACTCCTCTTCCTCCGGCGTTAGACATGGGTTCATACTTGCATCAAAGTCTATGGTCCAGAGACCGAAACCATAGGTAGGCTAGGCGGCTATGACAAAACTATTAATGAGAGATAATGTTACCAAAGATGCTATGAAAACTTTTCCAGTAAATACTGGATGAACACATATATACATTGTCCTCTGTTATGTAAAATAAATGAAAACATAGTAGTAGTATTGTGATGAGGAGTTACCCATCCCACGTTAGTAAAAAACTTGTAAGAGCCAATATTTAGCCCATTTTAGCCTCTTTATATACTTCCACCATACAAAACCTATACAAAAAACCTGAAAATTAAATTTGAATTTTTTGAAAGATGATTGATTTTCATCTTTCACAATTTTGAAAATTTGAAAGATGATTGATTGTCATATTTCACATGTGCATGTTTTTTGTTTGAAATTTTTTAAAAGTGATTGATACTCTTTTCGTCATATGCAAAAATAGACGATTTTGTTTGAAAATTTTAAAAAGCAAATAATACTCATTTTGTCATATGTGAAAAGTAAAATATTAGGTTTGAGAATTTTGAAAAGTGATTTTTTTTTTTACATATACAAAAATGACTTTATTTGAAAATTTTGAAATATAAATAATGCTACTTTTTCCATATGTGGAAAGTAAAAGATTAGATTTGAAATTTTTGAAAAGTGAATGATGTTGTCTTTGACAATTGCAAAAATGAGAATATTTTTTTGAAAATTTGAAAAGTGAGTGGTGCTCATTTCTTACATAGAAATCTTTTTAAATTCGAAATTAAAGTCTCATCTGCCTACAAATAGTTCAATTGAAATCTTCAAATTCATAACAACAAGAGAATATGTACATCGTTGCAAGTTTTATAACATTTACTCAAAACTTTTAATCTCTCTTATCTAAATATTGAGCCTTAATCTTTATTCATTTTGAAAGAGATATAATTTGCATTGTATTGTTCTTATTTCACTTATTAAGAAGTGTTTTTTGATAACGTACCCACTATTAGCTCTTGTATCAGTAAAAATGTGTGTATAACCCTTGTGCTTATAAAAGATATTCTACATAGAGAATAGTTGAATCGGCATATGTAAGATGATTGCAAGTATAAAAGGTGTTCCACACATGGAATAGTTAAATCACCACATGTAAGGTAATTGCAAGTGTAGAGAGTGTTCTGCACAGATTATTTGTAGCGGTACTGCTCAAAAGTGTAATAGGTTTCTATTTCCACATAAAAGAGGTTGAATAATAAATTTGGGAATCATCAATGGCTAATTTGAGGCGAAGACATAGGTAGTGGGGCCAAACCTCATTAAAATACTAAGTTTGCTTTTCTCTTAGCATTTCTCTTTATATTTACTTCCACTTTGTATTTTGTTCATATTTTATGTTGTGTATTTGTTTTATAATTGTTAATTTTTAAAGCCAACCGAATTCACTCCCCTCTTGTGTTAGTCATATTGGCAACAATTTGTATTAGGGTAAGGGCTCTTTCATAAGATTAACTATCTTTTGAGTTTTAAGTCTAACATTGTAGCTACATTTGGTGAAGATCAGTCTAGTAGTCAGCCTCCACAATTTTATAGAGACAATTACACGGTCTGGAAAGGTAGAATGAGAACTTTCTTTCAGGCTCAAGGTCGAGAAATTTGGAAATGCGATGTAAACTGACCTTATATCCTAACAAAAGTTGTTGATGGAGTAATGGTAAAAAAGGAAGAAGATTTGGATTGTGGAGATGAGAGAATTCTAACATTGAATTCAACGGCTATAAATATTCTATATAATGCCCTCGATGGGATTAAGTTCAATAGAATAATGACTTGCGAGACAGAAAAAGAAATTTGAGATAACTTGGAAGTTACTTATGAAGGAACTTCGTAAGTTAAGGAATTAAAAATTTATATTTTTACTCATAAATATGAAATATTTAAAATGAATGATGATGAATTATGAGTTTTACTAACATCATAAACAGTTTGACAACTCTCGACAAAGTCTATTCCAATGTAGAGACAATAAGGAAAATTCTAACTCTCTGGCAAAATGCTGGTAATCAAAAGTGATGATGATTCTTGAAGCTAGAGACCTCAAGAAATTTGAAGTAAATGAACTCATCGGGTCACTTACCATCCATGAATACACATTGAAAAAAGGAGAAGAAGAATGAAAACCAAAGAAGAGTTTGGCACTTAAAGTCGATCATTTTCAGCAAAAGTGATAAAGATGAGGAAACTGACGATAAAGATGAAGAAATTGTGATGATAACAAGAAGAATCTCTCGATTCTTAAAGAGAAATAAAGCTCTTTCAACGAAATCATTCAAAAGTTTTTTAAGAAAGATATAGGTAAAAATGACTCTTTAACTTGTTATAAATGCAATAAATTTGGACATATCAAGGCAGATTGTCCCTTGCTAAAGAAATATTGAAACAAGTAGCTTAGACAACGAAGCAAGCAATGGAACATCAATGAACCAAGCATGCGCAAGAAAGGGAACAAACTCACAAATAAAGCTCTTAAAGTAATTTTGTAATCTCCTGAGCTTAAGACTCATTTATGTTTGAATTAATTTGTTATCATCACATATACACAGAAATCAAGAGGAGCATGTGAAATATGGCACTAAGGTTGCTGAGGCAGCGATTTTCCCAAGTTAAACTCAAGGTAGGATTGCACAATGCCACAAATTGTTCCGAGGATAACTCTAGGGAACTCTGGGTAGCACCGCAAATCACCTTAAGGCAAACTCGATGGGGGACCAGGGTTGTTGAGGTAGCTATCATCACAAGGAAAACTTGAGGGAGGATCTCGCGAGGCTGTGAATTTTACCGAGGCCAACACAAAGGAAGATAAGGTAATCCAACAGATCTTCTCGAGGCAAACTCAAGGGAGAATTATGCTAGGTTCTGAGTTATCCTGAGGCAAAGTCAAGGAAGGACTAGGGTTTTTGAGTCTGTAATCATCTAGGTAAACTCGAGGGAGGACCTAGCTTGGTCATAGGTCATCCCAAGGGAAACTCAAGGGAGGACAGGATGGGGGTCATCCTATGGAAAACTAGAGGAAGAATAAGGTGAGCTCGTGGGTTGTCCTGTTGCAAACTAGAGGGAGGACTTGATGGTCTGCAAGTAATCCCAAACTTGAGGGATTAGGGTTGCTAAAGACGCGATCTTCTCGAGGCAAACTCGAGGATCAAGTGAGGCCTCATCATCCTGGGGGAGGATTGAGCTAGGACGCAAGTCTTTTCAAGGCAAACTTGAGGGAGGGCCTCACACAATCCTCCCTTGAGTTTGGCTTGAAAAGATCACGACCTAAGTAATACTAATCCTCCATCAAGTTTGCCTCAGACAAGCCTAGTCCTCCATTGAGTTTGTTCAAAATGACCTGACTTGCCCAATCTATCATCAAGTTTGCCTCGGGACAATCATTGCCTCAACCACTCTAGCCCCCCCCCCCCCCTCCACCTCTAGTTTGGCACAAGATGACCCACAGCCTCACCAGGCTCTCTCCCTTGAGTTTGCCTTAGGTTGCCTTATCCTGTCCTCTCTCGAGTTTCCCTCATGGTGACTTGAGGCCTAGCTTGGTCCTTCCTCAAGTTTGGCTTTGGAGGATAACGTTCTAAGCAGCCCTAGTCCTCTCCTCAAGTTTGCCTCGAATGACTTGTGGCGCATCCCTATGCTTTGTTGAGTTTCTCTCAGGTTGACCGCAAACTTGTTGGATCCTCTGTCAAGGTTGCCATGTCACGATCGAGGCTTGCTACCTAGTCTTCCCTCGAGTTTGCCTTGAGATGACACTCTACCATTCCCGGTCCTCCCTCAAGTTTCACTCGAAGTGAATTGTTGTGCACTAATTCTCCTCTGAGTTTTCCTAAGGATGATCATGGTCTTGCTCTATCCTCTGTTGAGTTTGCCTTTAGACGATTCTTTCATCTGTAGCTAAGGTCCTTCCTTGAGTTTGCCTCAGAATGATTGCAGCTTTTGCAGCCCAAGCATAACCTGATTGTTCCTTGAGTTTAGAGTTTACCTCAAGGATTGTGGCGGTTTTAATAGCCCAATTCCTCCCTCAAGTTTATATCGAGAAGACCCGCATCATCACCAGATCCATCCTTGAGTTTTCATCAGGACGATCGTGGCTTCAGCAACCCTAGGTCCTTATAAACTAGGTCCTCTATCAAGTTTGCCTAGGGACGATCTACGACCTCATCAATTCCTTCTTCGAATTTGCCTCAAGACAATCGTTGCTTTAGTAGTCCTTGTCCTCCCTAATGTTGGCCCCACGAAGACTTGCAACCCAACCTAGTTCTCCCTCCAACTATTATGTCCTCAACAGCCAGGTCCTCGCTTGAGTTTGCTTTGAGATAATCATAATCTCAATAGTTTGGAAACATTGGGTTTTTTCTTTTTTGAGGGAGGAGTAGGTCGAGGAAGGATCAAGGGAGTCTGGATGTTCATGGCCTCGGAATCCCTAGGTCCCTCTCACGCTTGCCTCAAGGTCTGGCTCGATCTTCCATTGAGTTCACCCCAAGTTTGGCAAAATCAGGGGAGGACTGGACTCATCCATAAGCCTCCACAAGGAAAACTCGAAGGGGGGGGGGGGAGGACTAGGCTGTTAAGGTCATGGTTCGCTGGACCACAAGTCTCTCTTACTCCAAGGGGAACTTGAGGTTGTGAGTCACCCCAAGTTAGGAAAACTAGAGGGAGGAACAGTCATGATTACAGATCATCTAGAGTCAAACTTAGGAGAGGACCAGAGCTGTTGAAGCCAATCATCCTAAAGCGAACTCAAGGAAGGATTGGTGAGGCGTTGGGTTAGACGTAAGGGAGAATAAGGCGAGGACACTAGTTGTCCCATGGGGAAACTCGAGGGAGGACTAGGATGCTACAAACCACCCCAAGGGAAACTCCAAGGAGCAAGCTAGTACGTAAGTCACCCCCAAGGCAAACTTGAGGTTGGACTAGTGTTGTTGAAGCAGTGATCATCTCATGGCAAACTTGAGGGACAATCAAGCAAGACAACAGATCTTCATGAGGCAAACTCAAGAGAGGACCAGGGTTGCTAAGTCCATAATCATCCTTAGGTAAACTCAACGAAAGACCAAGTCATCCTCTAGGAAACTCAAGGGAGGACAGAAGGACAGTCATTCCGAGAAAAACTAGAGTGAGAATCAGGCAAGTTTGTGGGCTATCCTATAGCAAACTCAAGGGAGGACCAGGATAGGATGCAAGTCATCTTGTGGCTCCCATTTCCATGTTATGGAGTTTCCTCTGGGTATCCCACCACAAAGTTGCTTTTCCATGAAGAGCTCAAATATAGCACCTTTTGGTCTTTAGTGCACCCACACACCATAAACGTCCTTTCAATGTCAGAAATCCACCTTTCTGCCCTTGCCAATACCTTGTTTCTGAAGAATCCCGAGTAGCGATAAGCTAGAAATCACTCGTACATACATCCTTTTCCTATCTCCCTGGGGGACCTTAACAATTGAACTTGCATATGACAAAAATACATCTCATATTATTGTTCCAACGTATCTGATATTGGGTTTAGTGCTCTTGTTAGTTCCTCATCCCTTCCTCCACTAGAAGAATCCTCCCTCATGACCATTCGGCGTTCACTCCCCCCACGAAACTCTTGGTCACATCATCATTAAATCCTACTACATAAACTAAGCCTATCACGTGCTATTGCATCTTACCGGCCTAATTGTAGTACCAACTTAATACTAAGATTTTCAACCTAATGTACTATATTAGCTCCTATTTTATGGTACTATCCAATACATCCAAGAGTTGCCAGAGCCACTCATAAACATGCACTCTTATACCAAGCTATGGCGCCTTGTTCCTGATGTAAGACTAGGTGAGGATCTAAGGTATGAAGGATGCTGGCCAAGTGGTCAACACCCTAAAGGGAATCAAAATAGGCATGTACTAAGATGGGCCCTAGATTTCATGTTCAGGACTCAGGCAAGATTGACTCCTCTTCATCAAGCTTTAGACAGGGGTCCATACTTGCATCAAAGTCTATGGTCCTAAGAATGAAACCATAGGTAGACATTATTAATGAGAGATAATGTTACCAAAGATGCTATGAAAACTTTTCATATAAATACTGGACGAACACATATATGCATGGTGAGAAATCACCCTTATTCTTATACAGTTAGTTGCCTCCTCAAAACCTGGCAAGAAATAACCCTCTTAGTAGACACATATATCTAGGCATGGCGATGAATCACACTCTCGGAACATTGTCCTCTGTTATGCAAAATAGATGAAAACATAGTGATGAGGAGTTACTCATCCCCACATTAGTTCAAAACCTGTAAGAACTAGTATGAAGCCCATTTCAGCCTCATTATATACTTCCACCATACATGTAACGCCTTGTACCTGGATGGGTTGGAGGGTTCCTACTTGTCACCCATAATCACATCTCCCAATACGAAGATAATCTTCAAAGGCTCTAAAACAAAAATATAAATTCATCTATTTCAACTTAATGCATAAATTCCTCTACAAGGTCATTAATGTGATAAATCCAAAGCATAAATCAATGTTTCAACAATCTCCCAATAGCCTCAACATAAAGAACTGATAACTACATAGGTCTCAATAAACCAAATAACATAATAAAATCCAGACTACCAAATAAAAATCCTCTATTAGCAATGGTGCCCTTAGGTACTCAACTACTTATTCGTAGCTAATCTTGCTCACGTTTCCAATTCCAAATCCATAACTAAACCATAAATATCATCTAAAAATATTGTGAAGATAACGGGGTGAGTTATCAATAACTCAGTAAGCAGAGAATACATTAGTATGTAAACATGAGTCTTTTCATAGAGTTCAGAATATAGAACAAAAAATCTTAGTTTCACAATGCGGATCCCAAAATCATGTTATCAGAATATCAGAGTGACAGTTTAAAATGCTCATATTAAAAAATCCTTTAGCATAGCATAACTGAACATTATCATCTTATCATATCATATGAGAGCATCATATTAGAATAGAGACCATATTTAAATCTCGTGATAGGGTTGTGCTATCCCTGGTGGCCAAACCAGACAGTATTAGAATATGAGTACTCCCCTTACTCTTTCTCAAAGCCCCGAATGTGCACACATGAAAGACCAAACAGAAAAACTACTCTGTTTCCAAAGTGAGCGCACTCGAACACAGACATGTTGGTCCCAACACAATAGAGTAATTAGAATCATCATATTAGAACTAGAAACAAAATTAGGAACAGAATCAAAATGTCATGCCAAAGCTTTTCAAATGCCAAACCATATTAGAACATAATGTTGAACGGAATCATATCATCTTCATATAATTAAAATAAATTTTGGGCATCTTCACATAACATGCACAAATTCTCAAATTTTATATTCACTCTTTTCACACAGTTCAAAAGTAGAATACCAAAAATTTGCTCATGTCTACATCAGTTGTGACAAAAAATACTTTCTCTCTTTTATACAGATTTCATGAGTAATGCAGAGCATATAACTGCGGCTAGTTTCACATTTCTTTTCAAAACATAACATGCATATTTGTCACAAATCAACCTCAGTCCATATCCTTTTATGCAAAGTCTAGAATAGGAACCCCGTTTACCTGACTCGTGCAACATTTTATCTTATTCTTGGGTCCGACCTTTAGTAATCTCACTACCTAAATCAGAAAATATCCACCGAGTGTTAATAACCAAAACCCACCACATCTAACTCTATAAACTAATCCCAAATAAGAACAAGTCTAGCTTTTACACATGAAAATCCATAGCTAGAATGAGAATTTTAGCATGTACCATTCCCTCATAACACCTCAGTTTGTAAATACATGAACCATCCTCCAATAACAATACCCTACATTTTGATCCATTCTCATCAATATACTTCACCATGTCCAATGCGTACGTCGACCTACAATCTACACGTATTAAAAATGATTACCCCTTGCTTTACCCAACCAATAACCAATTTACATTTGCCTCAACAATTCAGCCCGACATATTATTTTAGCCCAAGGTTTCAAGCTTCATATAATTATATATCTATATATAAATTTTGATTACAATAAATGAATTCAAGCATAAAAGATCTCAAACTCAAGTTGTCAACAAAATAGAGCCAAATACATCAACAAACCAAACATGAGCAAGAAATGAAATAAGCTCACAAATAAAGCTCTTAGCATAATTTTTTACATCTCTTGAAAAATACAAACTTTAGATTAAGGCTCAAAATTAATATTTTATCATAAAGTATTAAATTGCATTTTCCACACGTGCATAATATTTTTGAAAATTAAATTTGAAGTTTTTGAAAGATAATTGATTGTTATCTTTCACATGTGCATAACATAATTAAAAGTTTGAATTTTAAAAATTTGAAAGATGATTGATTGTCATCTTGCATATATGCATGTTTTGTTTCAAATTTTTCAGCTCTTTTTGACATATGCAAAAAGTAGATGATTTTGTTTGAAAATTTTAAAAAGCAAATATGTCTTTTGTCATATGCGAAAAGTAAAAGATTAGATTTGAAAATTTTGAAAAGTGATTTTTTTTTTACATATCCAAAAGGTAGATGATTTCATTTGAAAATTTTGAAAAGAAAATAATGCTCATTTTGTCATATGTAAAAAGTAAAAGAATAGGTTTGAAAATTTTTAAAAGTAAATGATGTTGTTTTTGACAATTGCAAAAACGAGAATCTTTTATTTTGAAATTTTGAAAAGTGAGTGGTGCTCCTTTCTGATATGTGAATCTTTTTTAATTTAAAAGTGAAGTCTCATATGCCTATGGGTAGCTCAATTAAGATCTTCAAATTCACAACAACAAGAGCATATGTACATCATTGCAAGTTTTATAGTATTCATTCAAAACTTTTAATCTCTGTTCTCTATGCATTCAACCTTAACACTTGTTCATTTTAAGAGAGATATAGTTTGTAATGTATTGTTCTTATTTTACTCATTAAGGAGTGTTTTCTGATAACCTACTCACTATCAGTTCTTGTATCAATAAAAATGTATGTATAACCTTTGTGATTGTAGAAGGTGTTCTATACAGAGAATAGTTGAATCACCATGTGTAAGATGATTACAAGTGTAGAAAGTGTAGAAGGTGTTCCACACAAGGAATAGTTAAATCACCACGTGTAAGGTGATTGCAAGCGTAGAGGGTGTTCTACACTAATTCTTTGTAGCGATGCTGCTCAAAATGTGTAATAGGTTTCTATCTCCACCTGAAAAAGGTTGAATAATAAATTTGGGAATTCTCAACCGGTCGTTTGAGGCAAGAACATAGGCAATGGGGCCGAATCTCATTAAAATACTGAGTTTACTTCTCTCTTAGCATTTCTATTTATATTTACTGTTGTTTTGTATTTTGTTCATATTTTATATTGTATATATTTTTTTTATAATTGTTAATTTTTAAGACCAATCGAATTCACATCTCTCTTGTGTTAGTCATTTGGGTAATAATCGGTATTAGGACAAGAGCTTTTTTGTAAGATTAACTATTTTTTGAGTTATGATTTTAAGGTTAACATTGCAGCTACATTTAATGAAATCAAATAGTCGACCTCCACTATTTTTCGGAGATAATTACACATTCTAGAAAGCTAGAATAAGAACTTTCCTACAGGCTCAAGGTCGATAAATTTGAAAATGTGTTGTAAACAGACCTTATATCCCAACAAAAGTTGTTGATGGAGTAAAGGTGACTCACTCAAAAATGAGTAGCATTAATACTATCCCAAGTGTAGGAGGATGTCGTGTAATAATAAGGAATAAATTCCTAGATCGTCTCCTCAGGGAAAATTTACTCAAAATTTAAACTCGTTGAAAAATTGTGAAAAACTTCACAAAGAAAAAAAAAATGGTATGTGCAATGGATGGAAATTTTACTAGTCATGGACTAGATTCATGTTTTTAGATTTGTTTGTCGGATTTGAATGCAGCGATGAAAAGTAAGGAATGAAAATGCATGAAACTAAATTAAAATTGCTGAAATTAATAGACTGAAATTTAAAAGAACAAGAAAAATAAATGACATTAATTTAAATAATAGGAATTAAAGATGCAAGAAAATAAATGACATTAACCTAAATAGAGGAATTACAAGTGCGAGAAAAATAAATGATAGTAATTTAAATAAACAGAAATTAAAGGTGCAAAAAAAAATAAATGACAGTAATTTAAATAGACAGAAATTAAATGTGCACGGAAAATATAAGACATTAAACTGAAATTAAATAAAAACAGGAATTGTAAGGAATAAACTTGATGTTTGGAAATGGAGACTGCGTTCTCCAATCCAAAAATCTGAACTTCCAGATAAAATGATTTCTCAAATAAAATAAACGCTCTAAATAAAATGCATCCTAAAAGAAATTGAACTCTCAATTAAATTAAAATTTCAAATAAATTACACACTCAAATTGAAGTTGAGCTCTAAATAAAATAAACACTAAAAGAAATTATTTCCTAGATGAATACAAAGAAAGCTTGCTTTAACATGGAAAGAAAACTTGCTTCCTTAAGTTTCAAATTAAAGCTGTAAAATAAACTGATGCTGAATGAAAACTAAAACAGAAGCATGAAACTGAAAAATGAATTAAAATGAACAACAACTGCCGAATGAAATGAGAATGAAACTGAAAAATGAAAGCTAAGTTTTAAAGTTCTGTCTTCTCTCCTTCGTCTCCACTGCCTTGATGCCCTTTCTCTTCTGAGCTCTCTCCTATTTATAGGAGAGAGCATCCTACCATTTCTCAAGAGTGGGTGGCCTAACTTGGGAGTGGGTGGCCTAACTTTGAAGTGGGTGGCCTAACTTTGAAGAATGGTGGAGTGGGTGGCCTAACTTGGGAGTGGGTGGCCTAACTTTGAAGAATGGTGGAGTGGGTGGCCTAACTTGGGAGTGGGTGGCCTAACTTTGAAGAATGGTGGAGTGGGTGGCCTAACTTGGGAGTGGGTGGCCTATCTTTCTTTCTGCATGTGCTGATTTTCTGCTTGCTCCCTTGAGTTCCAGCCGTGAGTTCCATTCTCTTTTAGTATTTTCATAAATGCCCTGCAGTACATAAAAAATATATTTCTTTCAAAGGCAAATATAGAACTTTATGTATATAAAATATTGACATCAATTAATTTGCATTCAATATTAGAATTTGATGCATAATTAAGTGTTCAATCTTTATTTGATAAAATAAATCACCCATTTAAACAACTTTATTATGCAATTCTAACCTTTTATCACACCCCCCAACTAGCTTTTTGCTAGACTCTAGCAAATAAAGCGAATGAATTCATGCAAAGGTGAAATTACCAACTTGAGAAAATCTGAGAATCATATGCCATGAAATAGATTTGTTGAGTTTAAGAACACTGGAGATAGATTAATCTGAATTTTGTATCAACTGAGAGATTTATACACAATTTAGTTAATCAACCAAGGGAATTACATGTAACAAAGCTTGCTTTCTTTTAAGTGCATGGAAATGGGGTTAGAATTCCAAGATTGACTACCAAGAGGCATTAATAATTTCAATCACAACAACTAATCTGAGAAAACCACATGGTCTTACTCTAATTCAAAACCATTGTAGTGGCGGCTTTCACGCTATTACACTTTGAAAGGTGCCTACTTCTTTTGTAAGGACCCCGGTAATAGGCAGCCTTTTCCAGTACACAAATGTAATTTTTGTTTTTGTTTTGTTTTTTTTTTTTTTTTTTTTTTTTTTTGATTCCTGGCTTGTCCCTTTTCTCATTTAATTCAAATTTCTTCCTAAGCCATTAGGATATGGTTCATTAGAGTCTCAAACAATTGAAGTGTAAATCAACCAACAATGACTCAATGTAGTCTTTCTAGGCCTTCCGGGTATGTGTTGTGTGTGTTTAAGCAAAACTCTTAACATCTTTCCCTTGGTTTAACAACTAAATAAAATGGATAAGTCCCTCTTTTGACATATACTCATATTTGCACTACATTCCACATGTTCCATTACTTCAACAAATCATTTTTTTTTTTTTTTTTTTTATTACTAATACATCTTCAACAAAAAAAACTTCAACAGAAACCTCTCCCCCCAACTAAATTTGACATTGTCCTCAATGTTCAGCAAATGAATGTTCGACGATATATGTTATGCAGGCATGAATTTAAGCAAGATAAACACTGCAGAACATATATTGAAACGAAAGAGTAAAGAGGAAAGATGTCACCTGAAATACTCGAGTGCACACAGGGAGTAAATTTCTATCAAAGTTAGAAGATACAAAAAGCAAAAGAAATAAAAACAAGCAAGAAAGTAAAATAAAAAGTTTTGGAACGAGATTACCAACTGATATGAATATGAAAGCAATGTTCCTTAATCCATTTTTCGTCAAAAAATCGTACCTGCAAAAAGAGAATACGAGAAAATTAGCAAAAGATAACTGAAATTAACGAGATTACTGAAATCTATTTTTTTTTTTTTTTTTTTGGTGGATCCGTCCGTGACCAGACAAGTGTGGCTAGAGATTTGAAAATAAACGCCTGATGTTGTTGACAAACGAGATTGAAGGCTCCGGACTTGTTCTTCATGCTCTCTCTATAAAATCAGTCTCAAAGTTCATTCAATCCGCATCAAGTTCTCTTCTTATCTCTATAACTCATCTGCATTCCTTCAACATTCTCGCCTTAAGTTCTCAATCCCTTTCTCAATGGCTCATTCTTCTACATCTCAACCTCCTGTCCTTTCTGCAGCTGCCATTGGTGCCATGTTGCAGCAAGAAAATGATAGCATGGCTAATAAGTCAGACTCTGATGCTATCTATGATTTGGTGAGTCTCGGAACTCGCTACTCATCCTCTATTGTTGCTTTTTCCCAGCGGGTTCAAGCCAAAAACCATGAGGTTGAAAGGCTAAAAGAACAAATTGCTGTACTTCAACGCATTGTTCAAGAGTCTCACACAAGGGAAGGAATCCTTCGGCAGCAGAATAAACAGTTGAAATCTCTATTGAGTTCTTCATTCCGCTTGCCAGCTCCTATGAATAGGGCTGACATGATTTTGTATGAAGAGAATGAGCGTCTCCAATCTGAGGCTAAGAACCTCAAGTTTATGTAAAAGCATTTTTAAATAAAATCTATCTATTTTTATTTTTATTTTTATTTTTTTTTATTTTTTTATTTTTACACAATGCCATGGTTTCGCTCCTAACTAGTGAGAGACATAGTCCTCACTGAATCGAACGAAAGATGCAAAAGAACAAAACAAAACAAACAAACAACAAGAAAAATAAAATCAAATGCAAAAGAACAAATAAAAGAAAATGCAAGTAAAGAAAACTGTACAGAAGGAGAAACGAATCAAAACACTTCCCTGGGATCTTGCACAAGCAAGATCTCTTCATGTGGATCAAAATCCTTCAGAAATGACTTTAGACGTTGTCCGTTGACAGTGAAGCTATTACCATTCTTCGGATTGACAATGTCTACCGCACCATGATGATGAACAGTCTTTACAATGTATGGTCCACTCCATCGTGATTTCAACTTTCCAGGAAAAATATGCAAGCGAGAGTTGTAAAGGAGAACTTCCTGGCCAATTGTGAAATGCTTTGGATGAATTTTCTGATCATGCAGAATTTTCATCCGTTCCTTTGCCAATTGCGCGTTGTCATAAGCATTCCGACGAGCTTCATCCAATTCATTAATCTGCAATTTTCTCAACCCTGAAGCTTCATCAAGTGACATGTTAACATGTTTTATGGCCCAAAGAGCTCGATGCTGAATATCAACAGGTAAATGACAAGCTTTACCATAAACTAATCGATAGGGAGACATCCCTAGATTTGTTTTAAAAGCTGTCCTGTATGCCCACAAAGCATCAAGAAGCTTAATCGACCAATCTTTCCTATTAGGATTTACCGTTTTCTCCAGAATGAGTTTTATTTCTCTATTTGCCAATTCAGCTTGCCCATTTGTTTGGGGGTGATAGGGGGTGGAAACTCGATGTGTAATACCATATTTTTTTACAAGTGTAGAAAATGGTTTATTGCAAAAATGAGAACCCCCATCACTAATGATAACCTTGGGCATGCCAAATCGAGCAAACAAAGATTGTAAAAATTTTAATACAACATGATGGTCATTGGTTTTGCAAGCGATGGCCTCAACCCACTTTGAAACATAGTCCACAGCCAATAAAATATATGTGTTTCCAAAGGAAACCGGAAAAGGTCCCATGAAGTCTATTCCCCAACAATCAAAGATTTCTAAAGTAAGAATGGGGGAAAGGGGCATCATGTTTCTTTTGCTAATAGCTCCTAACTTTTGACAAGACGCACACGCTTTGCAAAAATTGTAAGCATCCTTAAACATAGACGGCCAATAAAGACCGCTTTGCAAAATTTTTGCCACTGTTTTCTTCGCTGAAAAATGACCACCACATGCACCCATATGACAAAATCTCAATACTGAAGAAAACTCATCATCAGGAATGCATCTTCGAATCAATTGGTCCGAACAATATTTGAAAAGATAAGGGTCATCAAAGTAGAAATGTTTTACCTCAGATAGAAACCGACGCTTATCTTGGGTTGACCATTCAGAAGGCATTTGCTCAGTCACCAGATAATTGACTATGTCAGCATACCAGGGAACTTTATTTACCACAAACAGGTGCTCATCCGGAAAACTATCATCAAGAGGGAGGCTGACATTTGAAGAAGGAGATGACAATCTAGAGAGGTGGTCAGCTACCACGTTTTCAACTCCTTTCTTGTCCCTAATGTTGATGTTGAACTCTTGAAGTAATAGAATCCATCGAATCAAGCGTGGTTTTGCATCTTTTTTAGCCAACAAATACTTAAGAGCAGAGTGGTCAGTGAAAATAGTAACAGGAGAACCAAGAATATAAGCCCTGAATTTATCAAGTGCAAAAACCACTGCAAGCAGTTCTTTTTCAGTAGTGGTATAATTTTTCTGGGCATCATTCAAGGTTCTACTAGCATAGTAAATCACACATGGTCTATTATCCACACGCTGACCCAAAACAGCTCCTAAGGCATAATCACTTGCATCTGTCATGATTTCAAAGGGAATGTCCCACTGCGGGGGTCGCACAATAGGAGCAGTGGTAAGCGAATTTTTAAGGGTATCAAAAGCTTTTTGGCACTCATCAGTCCAAACAAATTCAATGTCATTTTGTAAAAGAGTGCACAAAGGTTTTGCAATAGAACTAAACCCTTGAATAAACCGCCTATAAAAACCAGCATGACCAAGGAAAGAACGAATATCCCTAACCGTCCTAGGAATAGGAAGTTTAGATATTAATTCAATCTTTGCCTTGTCGACCTTTATACCTTCAGAGGAAACAATGTGTCCCAAAACAATGCCCTGAGTAACCATGAATTGACACTTCTCCCAATTAAGTAAAAGATTTTTTTCCTCACATCTTTGGAGAATACGTGCCAAATTATGCAAACAACTTTCAAAAGTTTTTCCAAAAACAGAGAAATCATCCATGAATATTTCACAAATATCATCAATCATGTCAGAAAAAATACTCATCATGCATCTCTGAAAAGTAGCTGGAGCATTACACAAACCAAAAGGCATTCTAGTAAAAGCAAAAGTGCCAAAAGGACAGGTGAAAGTGGTTTTCTCCTGATCCTCAGGCGCTACAGCAATTTGATAATAACCAGAATAGCCATCCAAGAAACAATAATATGCATTTCCAGCCACTCTTTCCAAAATTTGATCCAAAAATGGTAAAGGAAAATGATCCTTCCTACTGGCTGAATTAAGTTTTCTATAATCAATGCACATTCTCCAGCCAGTAACCATTCGAGTTGGAATTAACTCATTTTTCTCATTTTGTATGACAGTTAAACCAGATTTTTTTGGTACCACTTGAGTTGGACTTACCCACTTACTGTCTGAGATGGGGTAAATGATACCCACTGCGAGTAGCTTAAGCACTTCCTCTTTCACAACTTCCTTCATGGTAGGATTGAGCCTACGTTGAGCATCACGAACTGGTTTAGCATCGTCTTCAAGATGAATTCTGTGGGTACATATAGCGGCATCAATGCCTTTGATGTCGGCTATTGTCCAACCAATTGCGCCTCGATGCTTTCTTAATATTTCAATCAATTTGGCTTCCTCCTTCTGATTTAGTTTTGAGGAAATCACCACCGGAAAAGTGCCTTCTTCAGGTCCAAGGAACGCATACTTTAAATCTTGAGGAAGCGGTTTTAGTTCCAATCGGGGAACTTCTTCCTCTGAAGATCTAAGCATGTCTGGTGGTGGTAAAGCTTCGAACTGGGGTTTCCATCTTGCTCCGGCAAATTGTACTTCAAGTGGTAAAGAATCTGCAAAATAATCAAGAAATTCAAAGTCATTTTCATTGATATGATCAATTTTCTCATCAAGTAAATATTCAGATGTCTGAAAAATATAATCATCATCAGAGAAAGGAGAGGTTGAGCAAATAGACTCTGTTGATGTCAAACTCTCCACAGCATTCAATTCACTTGTGTCATCAAAATGTGTTGGCATCTTGCAAGCGTTGAAAACGTTCAACTCAAGTGCCATGTTCCCAAAGGTAAGCTTCAACACTCCACTTCTGCAATTAATCAAAGCGTTTGATGTAGCTAGAAATGGTCTTCCAAGGATGACAGGAGCTTGGTAAATAGTGGAGGCTGGCTGCTGCATATCAAGAACTACAAAATCCACTGGGTAGTAGAATTTGTCCACCTGGACCAACACGTCCTCTACAATACCCCTTGGTACCTTAACTGATCTGTCAGCCAGTTGTAGCATGATGGAGGTCTTTTTCAGCTCACCCAATCCCAATTGTTCATAAACTGAGAACGGTAGCAAGTTCACACTACTCCCCAAATCAAGTAGAGCTCTCCCAATGCGTGATTCGCCGATCATAATGGAAATGTTGGGAGAGCCGGGATCTCCAAACTTCTGAGGAGTCTCGCTCAATATTAATGCACTAACTTGCTCCGTCAGGAAGGCTTTCTTCTTTACATTCAGCTTCCTCTTCACTGTACACAAGTCCTTCAAAAATTTTGCATATGAAGGTACTTGTTGTATGGCATCCAAAAGTGGAATATTGATTTTCACTTGCTTGAAAATCTCTTGAATCTCCGTGTGATACCTGCTCTTTTGGCCAGCCGCCAATCTTTGAGGATAAGGAACCACAGGTTGGTATCCCTTGGTAGTTTCAGCATCTACAGTCACAGGCTTCTTCAACTCTGGTCTCACTACCTCTAGTTCTTTCTTAATTTCATCAGTCTCCGTTATATCTTCAGGTGTAGGAGCAACTTCCTGTGTGTCTATAGGCATTTCTGGTCGGGAAACTTCTTTCCCACTTCTCAAAGTAAGGACTGCCTTCGCTGTCTCAATAACGTCCCCTGAGACATTATGCACTTGTTGTTGTTGCTGCCTGTATACTTGAGGATTAGGTTGAGGCTGTGCTGGAAATTTCCCTTTCTCCAGGGTGCTCAAGGTTGTGCTCATCTTGTTCATAGTGCCACGCAACTCATTTATGGCCTGAGTATTTTGATTATTTGTGGTGGCCTGAATCTGCATGAATTGTTGAAGTGTATTGGCCATCTGTGCCATACTATCATCTAGAGTTTTCTTTGCAGATGATGAAGGTTGAAAACTCTGTGCAGCCATATGAGGTTGAAATCCAGGCGGAGCTACAGGAGGATAGCTCTGAGGATTCTGATATGACGGATACTGATGCTGAGGAGCACTCTGATGAAATGGTTGCTGTTGAGGTGGTGGGGACCGACCAGGTTGATCATTTCTCCATGAGAAATTTGGATGATTCCGCCACCCCGGATTATATGTGTTGGAGAAAGGCTGATTTTGTGCTCTATTCACCCAATTAGTTGATTGCATCTGCTCCGACCCACTTTCTTGAAACACTGGCATTATCGGGCAGTCTTTGGTCTTATGGTTTGAATCAGCACATATAGAACATGCCTCTGCTACTTTCACAGCCTTTACTTTGTCCATTTCCATGACCTCCATTCTTCTAGTTAAAGCAGTTATTCGGGCTTGAACATCAGTGTCCCCTTTAAGCTCGTATCTACCCCCTCCAGAAATAGCTCTCAGTGGTTGTGCTGTTGATGGAACTCGATCAGTACGAGTATTCCACTGTTGCGCGCTCTCAGCAAGGTAGTCAAAAAATGACAGTGCTTCATCAGGTTCCTTGCTAAAGAACTCCCCATTGCACATTGTCTGAACAAATTGCTTGCATTCCGGAGTGAGGCCAGTGTAAAAATAGCTCACCAACCTCCAAGATTCAAAACCATGATGTGGACAGATGTTCATCAAATCTTTAAATTTTTCCCAACTGGCCTGAAAGGTCTCATCAGGTCTCTGATTGAATTGGCTGATTTGCTCTTGCAAAAATTGAGTTCTCTGAAAGGGAAAAATTTTTTGTAAGAATTCACGCTGCATATCAGACCAACTAGAAATAGAGTTGGGTCTTAAAGAGTTAAACCAAATCTTCGCTTTATCCTTTAAAGAGAAAGGAAATA
Organism: Carya cathayensis; assembly: GCA_011037825.1. NCBI lineage: Eukaryota > Viridiplantae > Streptophyta > Magnoliopsida > Fagales > Juglandaceae > Carya > Carya cathayensis. Next base: position 109,943 of record QGSO01000747.1, on the reverse strand, counting down.
AACGAAGTCTAATGAACTCATCAGTAACAGCCCTAGTGATAAATGTGGCACAAGCCAACTCAAAATCTGTTAAGTGCTGGTACGGACTCTCAGAATCCATCCCGTGGAACTGAGGTATCACTGACATCATGCCATGCTTAATAGAGAAATTGGGTGCATTTTCTGGTAAAATAATGCATGAAGGTGTAGTGGTACGAGTGGGTTGCAAATAGTCCTTAAGAGTGCGTGGTGCAGGTGCAGCCATGTTTTCTGTTTTAATTTCAATTTTGCCACCTGACTCACTCAAAGAAAAGATAGGCGAGCTATCTATCTCCAAGCTGTGTATACTACTCTCAACACTCGATGTGACTCTAAGCAACCTATTTGAACTGTCTCTTACCCATGACATGAAACATCAGTTTAGAGAAGCAAAAAAAAATAAACGAGTTTAAATTTAAACTACTTTCCCCGGCAACGGCGCCAAAAACTTGACTCACTCAAAAATGAGTAGCATTAATGCTATCCCAAGTGTAGGAGGATGTCGTGTAATAATAAGGAATAAATTCCTAGATCGTCTCCTCAGGGAAAATTTACTCAAAATTTAAACTCGTTGAAAAATTGTGAAAAACTTCACAAAGAAAAAAAAAATAAATGGTATGTGCAATGGATGGAAATTTTACTAGTCATGGACTAGATTCATGTTTTTAGATTTGTTTGTCGGATTTGAATGCAGCGATGAAAAGTAAGGAATGAAAATGCATGAAACTAAATTAAAATTGCTGAAATTAATAGACTGAAATTTAAAAGAACAAGAAAAATAAATGACATTAATTTAAATAATAGGAATTAAAGATGCAAGAAAATAAATGACATTAACCTAAATAGAGGAATTACAAGTGCGAGAAAAATAAATGATAGTAATTTAAATAAACAGAAATTAAAGGTGCAAAAATAAATAAATGACAGTAATTTAAATAGACAGAAATTAAATGTGCACGGAAAATATAAGACATTAAACTGAAATTAAATAAAAACAGGAATTGTAAGGAATAAACTTGATGTTTGGAAATGGAGACTGCGTTCTCCAATCCAAAAATCTGAACTTCCAGATAAAATGATTTCTCAAATAAAATAAACGCTCTAAATAAAATGCATCCTAAAAGAAATTGAACTCTCAATTAAATTAAAATTTCAAATAAATTACACACTCAAATTGAAGTTGAGCTCTAAATAAAATAAACACTAAAAGAAATTATTTCCTAGATGAATACAAAGAAAGCTTGCTTTAACATGGAAAGAAAACTTGCTTCCTTAAGTTTCAAATTAAAGCTGTAAAATAAACTGATGCTGAATGAAAACTAAAACAGAAGCATGAAACTGAAAAATGAATTAAAATGAACAACAACTGCCGAATGAAATGAGAATGAAACTGAAAAATGAAAGCTAAGTTTTAAAGTTCTGTCTTCTCTCCTTCGTCTCCACTGCCTTGATGCCCTTTCTCTTCTGAGCTCTCTCCTATTTATAGGAGAGAGCATCCTACCATTTCTCAAGAGTGGGTGGCCTAACTTGGGAGTGGGTGGCCTAACTTTGAAGTGGGTGGCCTAACTTTGAAGAATGGTGGAGTGGGTGGCCTAACTTGGGAGTGGGTGGCCTAACTTTGAAGAATGGTGGAGTGGGTGGCCTAACTTGGGAGTGGGTGGCCTAACTTTGGAGTGGGTGGCCTTTCTATCTTTCTGCATGTGCTGATTTTCTGCTTGCTCCCTTGAGTTCCAGCCGTGAGTTCCATTCTCTTTTAGTATTTTCATAAATGCCCTGCAGTACATAAAAAATATATTTCTTTCAAAGGCAAATATAGAACTTTATGTATATAAAATATTGACATCAATTAATTTGCATTCAATATTAGAATTTGATGCATAATTAAGTGTTCAATCTTTATTTGATAAAATAAATCACCCATTTAAACAACTTAATTATGCAATTCTAACCTTTTATCAAAAGGTCAAAAAAGAAGAATAAGAGTTGGATCTTAAAGATGAGAGAATTCTAACGTTAAATTCAACGGCTATAGATCTTCTATATAATGGCCTCGATGGGAATGAGTTTAATAGAATAATGACTTGTAAGACGGCTAAAGAAATTTGAGACAATTTGTAAGTTAAGAAATTAAAAATTTATATTTTTACTTATGAATATGAAATGTTTAAAATGAATGATGATGAATATATTTCTAATATGTACATTAGTTTTACTAACATCATAAATAGCTTAACAGCTCTCGACAAAGTCAATTCCAATGTGGAAACAGTAAGAAAAATTCTTAACCCTTTGCCAAAATGTTAGTAATCAAAAGTGATAATGATTCTTGTAGCTAGAGACCTCAAGAAACTCCAAGTAAATGGACTAATCGGGTCACTTATCATCCATAAGTGACACATTGAAAAGAGGCGAAGAAGAATGAAAGCCAAATAAGAGCTTGGCACTTAAAGCCAATTGTTTCAGCAAAAGTGATGAAGATGAGGAAAGTAATGAAAAAGATGAACAAGTCTTGATGATAATAAGAAGAATCAAGAGATTCTTAAAGAGAAATAAAGCTCATTCAACGAAATCATTCAAAAAAAATTTCAAGAAAGATACAGGTAAAAATGACTCTTCAACTTGTTATAAATGCAATAAGCCAAGACATATCAAGGCAGATCGTCCCTTACTAAAGAAAGATCGAAACAAGTTGCTTAGACAACGAAGGAAGCAATAGAGAATAAAAAAATCTTTGTCTTACGACTAAAGATGACCTTGAGGTAACAAATATTAATAATATTGAAAATCGTTCATATGAAGAATTGTAAAATATTTTAGAAAAGGTATATGAAGAACTTGAAAAATATTGTATCAAATATACAGTTTTGAAAAAGAAAAATTCTTCTTTAACAAATGAAACTAATGTTTTAATAAATGAAAACAATGTTTTGAAAGATGAAAATTAGGAGTTAAAGAAGAAAGTGATTGATTTAGAAAAGATTGTTGAAAAATTTACAAATAAAGAAATAAATTTTGAAAAACTTTTTGGTAGTCAAATAAATATGTGTTTTTAACAAGGCAAACTTGGGATACATGCCAAAATACAAATTTCATAAAAACTTATTTGATAATCTCTTTAAATCAAAGTTCAATATTCAAAATTCTTTACGTAAAAATAACATTTTTCAAAGAAAAATACTATTACAATCACTAAAATTCTTTATATATGTCACATGCTATTTGTAATTTTTGTAATAGAAATTGTCATAATTATCATATTTATCATATTAAAAGAAAACATATAATAACTATTATGATTATATGAGTACCTAAAAATCTTGTTTCTTCTAATACTATTAAATGAAGGATCCAAAAAATTTAGGTACCAAGAAAAATCTTTTTAATTGCTTTTGTAGGTACGCTTGAAGCCTTCCATAAGTAACAGCAAATGGTTTTTAGTGGATGTTCAACACAATAGAGGAAGTCCGATATGGATACATCAAGAAAGATCATCAAAACTTAATAGAAGATGTAACCAAACAGTAGAAACTTATAAAAGATCATATAACAGAACAAATTCTAGGAGAACCTTCACGAGTTGTAAGTATTCAGTCATCTCTTAGTAATATTCATAATCATACTGTTTTTCTATCTCAAATAAAAAAAAAAATATTGATGAAACACTTCTTGATGAATATTGGATTTTAGCTATGTATGAAGAGAATTTGAAAAAAAATGATGTTTGGACACTTGTTCTTAGATCCAAAAATCATACTATTATTCGAACAAAATTTTTAAAACAAGAAAGATGAATCTGAAGTCATCATTAGAAACAACGCTCGACTTGTAGCACAAGGTTTTGATCAAGAAGAATGAATAAATTATGATGAAACATATGCACCAATCACAAAATGAGAAGCTATTCGATTACTTCTTGCATTTTCTTGTTAAAAAGATTTCAAAAATTTTCAAATTGATGTTAAAAAAACTTTTTTAAATGATTTTATAAATGAAGAAATATATGTTGAATAACCTCCGGGTTTTGAAAATCTTATGTCTCCAAATTATGTTTTCAAGCTCACAAAAGCACTATATGGACTCAAACAAGCTCCTAGAGTTTCGTATGAGAGACTCAGTGGTTCCTTGATTGAAAAATATTTTTTAAGAGGAAAAATTGACATAACCATTTTCATTAAATACAAAAAGGATGATAGTCTTTTGATTCAGATTTATGTGGATGATATAATATTTGGTGCTAATAATGAAAATATGTGCCGAGATTTTGCTAAGAGTATGCAAGAAAAATTTGAAATGAGCATGATGGGAGAATTTAGCTTCTTTCTTGAATTGCAAATCAAACAAGTAAAAAGTAGAATATTCATTAATCAGCCAAAATATATCAAAGAATTACTCAAAAATTTTGGAATGGAAGGTACGAAGGAAATTGAAACACTGATGAGCCCATCCACCAAACTTGATAAGAATGAAATCAGTAAGGCAGTTGACTCAAAGGTATATCAAGGTATGATTGGTAGTTTATTATATTTTACAACTAGTAGACCAGATATTATGTTCAGTGTATGCTTATATGCATATTTTCAATCATCTCTAAAAAAATCTCATTTGAGTGCAATTAAGCACATCCTTAGATATCTTGTTGGAACAATTGACATAGGGTTATAATATCCTAAGCACACTTCTTTCGATTTAATCAGCTTCTTAGATGTAGATTATGCTGCTTACAAAGTGGATCTAAAAAGCACTAGAGGAATATGTTATTTCTTAGGTCATGCACTTATTTCATGGTTTAGCAAAGAGCAAAATCCTGTTGCACTGTCTACTGCTGAGACAGAATATGTTATTGTGGTTAGTTGTTTTGCTCAAGTTCTTTATATGAAGCAACATCTTTAGGATTTTAAATTCATATATAATAACATTCTAATCAAATGTGCTAATACAAGTGCTATAAATATTTCAAAGAATCCAATACAACATTCTAGAACTAACCATATTGAGCTTTTCTTCAAGATCATGTGCAGAAGAGCGATATTCTACTAGAGTTCACAAGCACAAACGATCATTTGGCAGAAATTTTCACAAAACCTCTACCAGAATATAGACTATGCATGATTAGAAAAGAAATAGAAATGATGGATGCTATGAATATCTGTTACATACTTTTATTTTATCATATGAAATGACTTACATAAACTTGAGACTTTTGGCCTCATTTTTCCAGTACTCTTGCTCTTCATAATATCAACGTGCTATCCTTATCTAAAAGATTAGTCAGTCGAAATGAAGAGACGGGCAAAGATTTTAGGTCCTTATTCTCTTACTTTAAGTCTCCAATTTTTTTGTTAGACTCATGAACAAGATGTTGAAGTACATGCATCTTCTCGTTAATCTTTTCAACCTCACAAGTTCTAGACTGCAACCAAAAAATGCTCCAATGGATGATGAATATCAAGTACTGAGACTCTCAAGGGTATTGTTAGTCAGATCACTCTCATGCTGCATCATGACACCTATGGCAGATGTAGAAATAATTGGTGGGTAAGGTATAGAATACCTCATATAGTGATCAAGGGGATTGTTGGAAGAATATTGTTGGGCCATCGCAAATAGAAAAAGGTTGGAGAGTGAGAATGCATATGGATTACAGAGAGTAAATGAAGATTTAATGCAAATTAGATGAAACTCAAGGCTGATTTTATAGAGATGAAAATGAGAACAAGACAAGCTATCATTTCTTCAAATCTTACTTGGTAAAAAATTACAAGATATCTCTGTAAAATCTCGTTTGTAAACAACATCAACCGATTTAAATCTCCTTTCACATTAAATTGATAGAGCTAGGCTTAGGCTTTACAGCAGTTGTCGGGACGGGAGGAGCTCAAGGCTTTGCAACAATTGTCAGGACCCGGGTGACTCCAGTTATTTAGCTTTCTACAAATGCATCATTTTTTTTCTGTCCAGTGCTTACTGTGGTTCATTTTTAATGATGCTAAAAAGAAGAGAAGTTTTAGACTAGAATAATAAGATGTTCTTTCCAATGCTTTATTTCCAATTCTTTATGTTAAAATAACATTCTTTGAATTTTTAAACTTGTTATACATGTTTGGAATTATGTTGATCAATTACTTAAAAAACTCATATTCTCAAGTATTACTATAGGCTTTAGAGTTATACTAAGTATTTTTCATCATAAAAAATGGGGAGATTGTTGAACCCAAAATTTCAAGTTTCATATAATTATATATCTACATATGAATTTTGATGATAACAAATGAATTCAAGCATAAATGAATTTGAAACTTAAGTTGTCTATAAAATGGAGGCAAGAACATCAACGAATCAAGTATGAGCAAGAAAGGGAATAAGCTCACAAATAAAGCTTTTAGAGTAATTTTGTACATTTCTTGAGCTTAAAACTCCTTTATACTTGAATTCATTTATTATCATCACATATATAGAGAAATCAAGAGGTGCATGTCAAACAGGGCACATGAAAAAAAAAAACACTTACCATTGTTCAACTATAAGTCTGGCGAGAGGATTTGATGGCAACCAAAACCCTCAAAGAAAGGTGGTGTCACACGAGGAAAAATAAATAAAAATATAAGAGAGATGAACACAGAGAGAGAGATCTGAAAACTTAGGGAGAGAGGAAGAGAGAGACTTACTAGTGTGAGGAAGGTGTTGTACAACTGTGCCTAATCTGCAAAGATGCATGATGGGGAGGAAGAGAGTGTTATGTAAAAATGAGAAAATAATGAGGCGCACAAAAGGACAAAGGAGAGGAAACAAAGAAAGTGAGAGGGAGTGAGAGGGAGGCTTACTGTTGTTAACCAACTGCTCCAATGTGGAGACTTGACAATGACACAAATTCTCGGGTAGACCCCTGAAAATGCAGCACTAGATCACAAGGAAAGTCATAGGAGAGGGAGGGAGAGTGGGTCTGTTAAGAGAAAATTGGGGTTGAGAAAAATTGAAAGTATGTGGGGAAGGTGGGATCGAGGAGGAGAAAATGGGGGAAGAAAAAAAAACTGATGGGGAGGAGGGAGATTCTGAGGGTTGGGGGGGGGGGGGGGGGACCAATGATGTCGTTTGGAAACCATTGCTGGGCCCTCATGGGCCTAGGTCTAGGCTAGGGCCCTGGGCCTGGGTATTACAATACAAGTTCTCATCACATAGATATTTGCCACACAGGCATTCATAGTCACCGCACAAGCACTCACATACACAGGATGAGGGATCCCAGAGGTGTGGAAAATCTCCTTTATTGATGAAGATAGAGTGGAATCCCAGAGGTTGACGAAGATCTATCAATAGCCTCGGATGGGATAGTAACGGTCTCGGATAGAGTTGATGAGGTATGTTTCCTCTGCTACGCTCGTCAAGGAGGCTAGCTTTCCAGGGAGACACCCCGTTGCAAGTGAAATCCCTTGGGTTGACAAAGAACTATCACCGACCTCGGATAGGATATTAACGGTCTCGAATGGGGCTTCATGTTCATGCATACATTTCATATTTACTATTAGTGCTTATATTATCTCTGTGTATGTTTGTGACATAACTTACTGAGATTTAAATAAATCTCATCATGGTAGTCTCACTAGCATTCTCACCCGATAATGGTAGATGTTGTGACAAGGGAAGAAGTGATCGGTCGGGATGAGGAGGAGCAAACTAGTTTGGACGAGGTTGACTAACGAGGTTGACTAATGAGGAACCCAATTTCTATTTTTGGAAATTGCTTTACTTTTAATGACAAAACATGGGAATCACTTTTGATGTTATAACTGTAACATAAGGAGTATGATACTCCATTGCAAGAGTTTAAGTTTGAATTATGAGTTTGAGCGTGGACCATTAAAAAATATGCTGTATTTTGGAAGTTACTTTTTAATTTGGGCTCACAAGTTTGTTTTGGTACCAATGATTAACTTATTTATTTTCCATTGGGATTTATTCATACCTGTCAACTACAGATAGGGTTTGTTATGTAGGAAACATCGTTAGAGCTACCACTCCAGTAATTCCCACCCTTCAAATCAGAAGATGTATTGATGATGGTTCATCAACTTATCTAATTTTAGTTGTAGATAAGTCAGATGAGGTAGTGGAGTTCAGAGAGTACCAGTGATTGAGGATTTTCTAGAAGTATTTGCAAATGATTAACTAGGGTTACCCCCGAATAAGGAACTGAGTTTGTTATGGAACTAAAGCTAGTTACAACTCCATTTCATAGGGCACCAATAGAATGGATCCAATAAAGTTAAAGGAGTTGAAAGTGAGGATTAAGGAGTTGTTAGATAAGGCATTTATTCGCCCAAAGGTGGAGCCACCTCAGGCCACTTCATGGTGGCTCAATTTTGAACACCTATGCTAAAACTTTTTTAAACAAAGAATTTAATTTTTTACAACCATGGATATAAAATTTAACGAAATACATTTCACATTTGTAGTTCAGCATTGGACATTCTAAATGGAGGTAGTATGGAAGATGCTTTGAATTTCACATATGTTGCTTAAATCCTAACTGTGCTGAACCACATAAGGTAGGGGATTACAGACCTACAAGTTTGTGTAACGTGTCATACAAGATTACTGTAAAGGCCCTTGCAAATAGGTTGAAGCTGGTTCTTAATGATGTAATCTCAAAAACTCAAAGTGCATTCATACCAGCGTTCTTGATTTCAGATAATATTATAGCAGCATATGAGGCTTTGCACTCTATGAGGACCAGCCTTCGGTGAAGTACTTCCCCACATAACTCTTCTTTTGTTTCTAGTTCATATTGTCTCTTGGAAATCAACTCCAAATACCATGCTTGCAGAATATTCCTTAACCTTAACAACAAAATAATAATAATAATAATAAAAGAAAAAAAAAACTTTTCAGCAGCTTTAAATAGCCCACGAGTTTGCCATAACTAGGCACCAGAGATAGTAGAGTAAAAAAGAAAGAAACGATTGAGAAACATTGGTGTTGGGGGGAATGGAGTCAGTGACAAGGGCTTCAACAAACGTAGGTAGCAGGGCCAACGGACAGAAGGGAAGGATCGATGTGGACACTTCCAAATGCCGTTACACTACCCAAGCTACACCAAAGTCGATTACGAAACCATGCTGGAGTAAAAGCTGGATTGCTTGCTTAAAGAATACGGCCTACCGATGGTTGGGGATGTTTAACAAAAGAGAAAGTTTGCCATGGGATCCTTTCTCTGGTCTCATTAATTAGAATTGTACTTTATTTGTAATATATATGATGAAAAATTATTATGGATGTTTTTGTTATATTCCTTTGATTTCGATCCTTTGTCTTCGGTGATCTTGTGTTCAATAAATGTAATGGTAACCATGTTTGAGAGTCAATATATTTTTAGACATACCAGCTAATGTTTCTGTGATTTGAGGGATGTTTTGGGGCCTAATATCAAGGTGGCTGCTGTTGTTTTGTTGAAGAAAAATCAAAACTTTCCTCTCTCAATTTCTATTTCAGATCATATTTTGAAAATAAAAAATTTCTTCTGAAAACAAGTTTCAAGGTCTTCTCACAGTAGGAAAATAAATTATATGAGAAAAGCATACTTTAAGGAATTTGAAACAGATATTTCCCTGCCATAATGTCTGTTCAAAATGATTTCATTAGTGGGAAGGGATGCCTTTCATTTTCTGCATGAGTTGCAGTTTGCAATGGACTTCATAGTCGTGCATGAAGAGGCATCAAATTCATGAGTCACATACAATCAAGAAATCTAAGATCTAACCAAAATATTCTTAACATTTCAACCACCGCAAATATCATTGTTCTGTTCCCAACAAATGCAGCATTCCAGTCCTAATAGCCTTGTTTCTCAGGCCTATTTGATCCTCTCCTTTACACCAGAAGATAGAAAGCATGAACAGCCGCCCACTACAAGATAAAAACTTGCGTGGTACTCTTGAACATGGGATGGGAATGGAGTCATTTTGACACCAATCCACTAACATTTATATGTCATATCCGCAAGTTTATCGGTCTCTGAGTAAACATAAAATACCCCTTTACAAACAATGCCAGAGCAACCAATTCATGCATCCTCTGGAATTTTGTCCATCAATTTGATACCCAGTCATCTTTTTCTCTAGAATCCATAGGCTTATCCCAAGTTCCAAGACCTCCAACAATAATCAGCAAAAACCTTCTACAGCCCTTAGTGTGCATCAAATGATCACTTTTTTGCCGAATAAACTTGTATGACTTTTTAATTGAGCAACAATGAAGCCTCGTTTTCATCAAAAGCATACCACTTCTGTCGTCTTCATGAAAAAGGCTATGAGGATAGACATGAATATCAGACATCTCACCAACCCATGCTTTGGAAAAGCATTTATTATGCCAATTTTGATGACTTCAAAATATCGAAAAATCTGAACTGTCCTCAGAAACAGTTTGGTGCTAATTTCATAGATGTATATTTATGCCATGTCAAGGGACTAAGCACTAGCACCCTTTTGTGTCTTGAATGCTTCAATGAGCTCCTGTCTGCCCTCCCCAAGTTGGTTAAGCTTGAACAATCTCCAACAATTCAACTTGGATGCTCGAAATAGAGAACATGAACCTTCCTTTCAGAATATCAGCATCGGTGCTACACCATTGGTCTAGAGAAAAATCTAATGCATATATCTCCCTGGAGTAATAGCCATCTTTGACAGCATCAACCAGAAAAAAACCATGGACTGTTTAGGTGGATTCTGATTTTCTTTAAGTTTGATATTTAGATTAAAACTCTTTTTATGGGCCAAGTTAATTTTTGAACAAGTTGGAGTATTATTTTTTATTTGAGTCGAGCTCCTATGGGAGTAGCTCTTTTATAAATTACCTGCTCTATCCAAACTGTGGGCCTAAATTTTTTAAATGGGCCCTACCCGATGACCTAAAAACCCAAGCCCATGAGATCAAGCAGACTCCACGCAGCGCAGGTTCCTTTGCATGCATGCATGCATGTTTGTTTCCTGCTAGGGATTTGGGCAAATACTCTATATTGATATGTTTTCACTTCACAGATCGCATAGTATTTTTTGCACTTTCGATCACGTCTGTTTCCCCACCTTGCACGTCGCTTACTCTCTTTCTGTTACTGTTCTCAACATGCACATTTCCTCTCCTTTATCTGCTTTGGGGTTTCTAGTGTTCCTTTTTAAATACACGTTTCACATGGTATTGATCATGTTTCACGTCCATTTTATTCATTGCATGCATGAGTCCATCATGACTTCCGTTCCCACTGTATGCACGCCTTTTTCTCTGATCTCTAGGGCTTTATTTTTATCTTCCATTCACCTATTTATACCTACTATTAACCCTCAATCTCATGCTTATATCAATCATCCTCTTGTTGCACGTTCTCACCAACCTCTCATGCCAAACCTCATTCACTTCGCACACCAAACCACGATCGTAAACATCAAACCCACTGATCCCATTAATGAACTGCCGCAGCAACATTCCATGCCAAACCTCCTTTACTTCGCACGCCAACCACCATCACCACCACCACTGAAAGTAACCACACTGTCGTGTTTGTCCACGTTGTAACCACCCATGAAGTTAAATCTTCACGGCCTCCCTGCAGCCCACAGCCTCCGTTTCGTCTAGTAGCCTCGCCACCCCGAAGCCAAGCCAACCATGTTGCTGCTCCTCTCTCGGATCACCAACGTGCCCAGCCACTAAAAAGCTTTGGACGGGGTGGTCTGTTTTTACCTGGTGAGGTGTTACCCACCATGAGACACGTCACCATCCCCCACCCCAACGTCGCCGCCTGCACAGAAATTGTCATCGTGAGACTCTTCGCCACTTTGCTCTCGGTAAGCCACACCCAACCTTCCCCATTTTCTCATTGTCTGTCTCCCTCTCGCTCATCTCTCTCTCTCTCTCTCTCTCTCTCTCTGTGTGCTCAATTCTCAGCTTAACGGCGTCTCCGCCACACCACCCTAATCCGACGCGTCTCCCTCTCTCTCGGTAAGCTTCTGTCATGCAGCCCCTGTTACATGCAAGAAGCCTTCTTTGGTTTAAGTGAAAATAGAAAGTGATCGTGCCCCTCATAAAGCTAGTTAAGGAGGAATTATATTACATTTGTACCCTTTGATTTTTAAACCAAATCATGAGGATTTTTAAAGTTATATTTCAGTCACTCAGTGGGTTAGTTTTTACGTTGAGCCTAAGGCTCTGTTTGTATAAGCCCTGTTTGTTTACACAAATTTAAAAAATTTATCTTATCTCATTTTAATTTATTATTATAATTTTTTTAAATCTCCATATAAAATATAATAAATAATTTCATTTTTTTAAATCTCAATACAAAATTAATATTACAAAATTATATTATAATAATATTTTATTCATTACTATTTAAAACATCTAATCTCATCTAATCTCATCTGTGTAACCAAACGGGACCTTAAGTCTTTTGGTAGAAAATTGGATTTATTTCAGTGAGTATGTTTTTACTTGGTTTCTTTTTATATTTTTTAGTGTGTTATGTTAAGTTATTTTAAAGTAAAATATTTTTGGGTTGAGTTTAGGTTCTAAATTATTTTGGGTCGGGTAATATTTTTTATTTCAGCGAGTTCTCATTTTTTTCAAACGGGTTGGGTTTTATTTATTTTTAAATAAACTTGTGAATAAGTGAGAATTAGATTAAGTAATTATTAAGTAGACATAAATGAATTTAGGAAGTGACGTTATTTTAGAGTTACGAGTGTTTTAGATTATTTTTAAGGAAAAATAGGTTACTTAGTAATTCACGTTTAGGCACTTGATGGAATACGTATTCGATTGGAAATTTATGGGAGTATATGACTATTTTATAGGAGACAATTGATTTTCATTTAGTACTGTTGTGGAGAAATTTTGAAAAGTTAAGAAGTTCAGGTAAGCGAGGTTTCTATGCTAGACTTTTTATAAAAAAAAAAAGTGAACTGAGATTGATTTCGAAAATGTGCATGATATGTTTTGAAAAGAAAATATGAAAAACAACCTTAGTTATTTCTGTATTACTCATGAAACCTATATGAAAGAGGAAAATGTTTTTTAACTTGCATGGTGTAAATATGAGCAATATTTGACATGTTTTTGAAATGTGCAAAGGAACGAATATGATATCTTAGAATTTTGTACATGTATATAAAAATGTTTTAGATCTGTTTTGATCATATGGAAATGATATGAATATGTTCAAAACGTGGTTTAATATGATATGATATGATATATAATACAATACGAAATGATACAATATGAAATGACACGGTAAGATAAAAAAAGATGTGCAATTTTGAATATAAATAAAAAGTCTTTGATGTGATATATATGAACAATTGGTATTAGAATAAGGTCAAAAATAGTAGTAAATAGAGATAGTAGTAATCAGGAACGGTGGTAAAATCTCGTCTAATGATTCCTGGCGTCCAGGAGTTGTAGGGATGGTGGTAAACAGAAATAGTAGTAAGTAAAGACGGTGGTAGAATCCTACGTGTGATTCCTGCTTACAGTGCTCTGATAGATACCCTCTGAATCATAATTTTTATATAATATTAAAAATTTAGAGTTTATAATTTTTTTATTAAAATATAAATTTAATTGATAGGAAGTAATTCTGGAGTACTGGGCGTTACCTATCATTCAGTAGCGAGGTGTTGAAAGTTATTAGCGGTGTCGTAAATAAAACATTATAAGGGCATTGGCATTGTCTTCATCAAAAGCCAAGCCAAATGAATAAAATGATGAATATGTATAAATCAAAGCTGTATTGGATTAGTCAAACGAAAAATAGGGAGTTTTGAGCTACAATAAATCTATAGTTTTCTTCAAATTTGAAGAGTTACTATACACTCATCAATCAATTATTTTACTACATTTTAATTCCCAACTGCTGTACTTTATTTTCCCTCTCTCATTTTTTCCCCTACAACCCTAATTTCATTTCAGTTTTAGATTTATGGTCAGCTCCAAGTATAAAATTAAATTATTAATGTACATATAGTTAGTTTAATTGCTAAAAATGAAAAAAAAATATTATTATTAAGAACATAATATTATATTATTATTTTGATGAATCTAATGGCTAATCCAATGTGGAATTATGGATATGAAGGTTTTAGATTTATGAAAAACTTATACTTTTCATCAAATTTTGAAAATAATTTTGATGAAGAGGAATGCTACACAACCTCCCAACACTCCATACTCCACTTTTTTTTAATTTTTTAATATTTTTTTAATATTTTTTTTAAATTTATTCTTTTTAAATTAATTTAATTCTTTTATTCATTATTTATATATTAAATATTTGATAAAAGATAAAATAATAAAAATTAAAAAAAAATATGAAATGTGAAGTGTGTGTGAATAGTAGGAGATTGTGAAGATTTTTTCTTTTAATGGGACCAATGTGGTTGCTCTAACTAATGGAACTGGCACCAAAATGATTTGACATTAAGCCAACGATCAGAACCAGAGCTAAGCCCATTTGATTGAGGGAACTAGCACCGAATCATTGGATTTGATTTTAAAATAATACAAAAAAGGTAAAAGTAGCCGTTGCAGACTTGCAGTCACCAACCTACTCTCCCCAAGGTCTATATATTGATTACATACATTGTAATATGTCTCACAACCCGTCAGCTCGTGCGTGCGTGTGTGAGAGAGAGAGAGAGAGAATATGCAGGTGTGCTTGCAATGGAAGCGTACAAAAGGTTGGAGAAGGCAGGGCAATGGGACTCACAGGAAGGTGTAAAGAACGAGAGAGGAAGCGTATTATCAGATCGTTCGTTCTGAGGTTTTCGTTTTCTGGTATTGCATTCTTGGATTCCCACCATGGATTCTTCGATATTTCTTAGGTTTCTTAATGCGCTTAACTTTTGATTCTCAATTTTGCAGTTTTTGATCTGATACATGGTGCTTTCATCCTTTTTGGTTTCTCAATTCTAGTTTTTGACGTGAACCAAGAATTTTTGTGTTTCTACGGGTTGCTAAATGGGTCGTCTAAGTTTTGATTGAGCTGGTTTCATACGGATGCGGTATTTTAAAGAAAACAAAGATTCGGTGTCTTTGATCTTCGGAACATTTTACTTGGTCTGCCATGATACTCAAATCCTTAAAGATAAATAAGGACAGCCATCGATGTCAATTCTCGTTTAAGTTTTCCCTACCAGAACTTGGCTCTGAATATATACACATGCTGTGTAAAGAAAGTGGAACTTAGTTACCCATTTGTTGTTTGTTTTATTTTCTGTGTAGCTTTTTATTAGCTTTTCTTGATAAATTAAATACCAAATGCTGCAACACAACTGTAGAGAGGAATCTCAGGGAGATTACTATGGAATCCCTCTACAACTACAACTGAATATATACACATTCTGTGTAAAGAAAGTGGAACTTAGTTACCCATTTGTTGTTTGATTTATTTTCTGTGTAGCTTTTTATTAGCTTTTCTTGATAAATTAAATACCAAATGCTGCAACACAACTGTAGAGAGGAATCTCGGAGATTACTATGGAATCCCTCTACAACTACTTCACCATTAGATATTCTATTCTTCTAAACAAAAAAAGATAAATAAAAATGATACTTGCTGCTGTCTATTTTAAAGTTTGTTTCTTTATTCAGGTCATACAAATCTTGTATATGGATGATGATGCTGACCATATACCTCCCTCATCCGTGTTTAAGAAGCCATGAACAATATTAAAGACATTCGGCTACTGTCATTGAACAGGTATTCAAAATTATTTTTCTGTAAGATTTTAGTGCAATAATGTAAAAGCTTTGTAGACGATGATGGTTCAAAAGATATAGTAATAACAATTACAATTGCACTTCATTTAGGAATATTAGCTAGAAGTTCGTTGTATATTTTTATATTTAGCAATACTTTAATTGCATGATATTAGATTAGATTTGAGTATCTGCATAATAAACATGGTTTGGTGGTTTTAGTCTCTGCATAGTAAACATATATATCTAGTAGTACTATACCTTTTTGTAGATCAGGTACATATATTAGTCCTGGTATTTTAGGATGTTTTTCTAACCATGCAAATTTTCTGGATCCTCTTTACTATCTTGATTTAAGCTTGTCTGTTTAATTCATTTTTATCTTTATAGGAAATTGTTTATCGTGTTGTTTTCCATTTTTGGTTCACGTTTGTCATTTTCAGTTCTTGTATTAGATTTTAAATTTACAATTCAGATTCCAATCCTCTCTCTCCTTCCCTCCTCTCTACCTCCCTCCATCTCCCTTTTCCCTCTCTCTTGCTCCCTTGTCTCTTCCTTTTCCTCCCTCTCTCTCTTGCTTTTCTCCGAGCAAGACTTTAGAGAGCTTAGGAATTGGTGGTTCTGATGCAAACTTGAGAGAGTTTTTTGATGTTGCGATCTTCTAGAGGGACACTAGAGGAAGGATCAGACAAGACCGCTTGTCGTCTTGAGGAAGCTTGTGGGAGGATTGAGTTGGGCACGAAGGCAAGCTCGACTAGGGACTAGGTCTGCCGAGCAATTGTCTTGTGGGACACTTGGGATCAGGGGAGATCTCGGGTCATCCCAAGGCAAACTTGGGTGTAGACCAGATTGTGTTGCAAGTCCGAGGCAAAGTTTTAAGGGGGACTAGGGTTGTTGAGGCCGTAATCATCCCAAGGCAAACTAAGGAAGGACTATGTTGCAAACTCAAGGGACGATTGAGTGAGGCCAATGGTCCTGCTGAGTCAAACTCAAGGGAGTGAATTAGGCGAGGACACAGGTCATCTCGTGGGAAACTCAAGGGAGGATCGGGTTGTGATGCAAGCCACCCTAAGGGAAACTCTAGGGAGCACTGAGCTAGTACGCAAGTCACCCTTGAGGCAAACTCGAGGGAAAGGATTAGAGGCAAGATAACAGATCTTCCTAAGGCACACTCGAGGGAGAATTTATGCTAGGTTCTAAATCATTTGGAGGCGAACTCAAGGGAGGATCGAGATTGCTAAGGTTGTCCTGAGGGAAACTCGAGGGAGGACAAAATAAGGGTCGTCTTGAAGAAAACTAGAGGAGAATCAAGCGAGGCTATGCTCCAAGGAAAACTCGAGGAAGGATCAGGTGAGGCCCCATCATCTTGGCTTGGAAAGATCATATGACCTAAGTAACCCTAATCTCCATCAAGTTTGTCTTGGACATGCCCAATCCTCCGTTTTCTTTGCTTAGGATGACCTGACTTGCCTAATCTATATAATCTATAAGCTCCTAGGCAAACTTGAGGAGGATTCAGCAAGATTCCCGAGGCAAACTCGAGGGAGGATCACAAGTCATCATGTGGCAAACTTGTGCAAGGCTAAGGAGGCTGGGTCGCAAGTTGTTTTAAGAAAAACTTGAGAGAGGACTAGTGTTGCTGAAGCTACGACCATCCCGAAGGAGTCTTGAAGGATCACGTAACGTCGAGGCCGTGATCATCTCGAGGGAGGACCGGGCTGGGTTGCAAGTCATTTCAAGGAAAACTTGAGGGAGGACTAGGAATGTTGAGGGAATGTTGAGTAAGGATTAGAGGTGGCCGCAGGTGGTCCAAGGCAAACGTAAGAGACGATCAGACTTGCATGTCGTCCTAAGGCAAACTTGAGGGAGGATCAAGCTAGCTCAAGTCATCCCAAGGAAAGTCTATGCAGATCTAAGGTTGTTTAACCCTATGAAGGATCTGGTGATGCCATAGGTTGCCCTTACGAAAACTTGAGGGCAGACCTATGCTGCTAAAGCATGATTGTCTTAAGACAAACTCCAAGGACTTTTGAGCTGAGCTACTGAGGATGCGCTCTTCCCTACATAGGATGTGATCTTCCCTACGCAAGGCTAGGTGTAACGCCCGTCCTTATGGTGGGTCCTTCTCATATCGATTTTGATAAAAATCGACGGGAATTATTGTACCTTTTTCTTTTCTTTTCCATTCATGCCAAGATACAAAAGACTTCCATGCTATAAATAAAATTTATTTTTCTTTATTAAAAGACTTAGCGGAAAACATTAACTTTCATAATTTAAGTTCTCATATAAAAAACATCTTGCCTAGGCCTTCGTGCTCTTCCCCCTTTGGCTGTGCCCATCCTGTCCTGTCATGCTCATCGTGTGCCTGGGAGGGCACACATAAAACTAAAATGAGTCGATTACTCTCGTAAGCATTACTTCATACAGTTAAAATATAACAACATAGATTTTCAGTCATGCATTCATCATTCCATACATATATAGCGTACTTAGCATGCATACGTCGTTCTTTTCGTTTTAAAACGTTGCGAGGTGGGTTTTTCTTTATAAACGTGCTTTCTTCTTTAAAACAGTTCCCCACGCATCGCTGCCTTCATTTATTAAAGAATGTCTTCATGCATTCCTTCTTTTTACATACATACACCCATGCATACATGCATTCATTCGTTCATCTTTCCTTACGTTCGTTCATGCATTCCGTTCATCCATACATACATGCATTCGTTTCTTAACATGCATCCGTTCTTTCTTTTTACTTTCATAGGCCATTTGCACACTGTTACGCCCTGTGTGCTGGGGTTAGCGGTCTTTTGGACCTGATTCCGCCCGTGGCCACGGGTTTAGGAATCCATTCTGTCAGGGTGCAGCACTGGGTGCACTACCAGTACTACTTACCCGGCATTGCAATCTGCCCCTTTACAGTCCATTCATTTGGTACCATTCCTTTTCAGTCTATGTGGCCGTTACGTATCTTCATACATCATCCATTCAGTCCAGTTTATTCTTTCCTTTACAATCATTTCTTTTTCTTTCCTTTACAGTCCATTCTTTCATTTCAGTTCTTACGTTTCTTACATTTCTTACAGTCCTTACGTTTCTTCAGTTCTTTCGCTTCATAAGAGTTTTAATTAAGAAAATTTTTTTCTCTCTTTCGTTTTGTAAAAGTCCTTTTAAAAGAAGTCATTTCAAGAGAAAATGGTTTTCTTTCTTTTCTTTGTCTTTTCTTTGAAGAAAAGACTGTTTAAAAGAGTCTGCAAAGAATCATTTTGGGAAAGAGAGTTAGTTGGGAAAAAATCTTGTTTTCTCTTCTTTCTTTTCTTTACAGTTTCGGTCCTTGCGTTTCTTAACGGTTCTTACGTCTTTTAAGGCTTCATTCCGTTTCCTTTTCATGAACATACATACAATATGTACTACATATAGCATCCATTCACATGCATACACGTACATACTTTGGGTGCGTAAAGAGGGGCTGCCAAGGAAGGCCGATATGTACTTATACTTGAAAACTTACGTTTCGTTTTCGTTTCCCTTTTTAGATAAAAGCTTTCTTCTTTCTCTTCTTTTCTATACATAAAACTCTAGAAGAGTATGAACGTAATACTTACCTGGAATTCATGCCATACTCATTCCATGCAGTCCATTCATGTGCGTGTCAGATGGCAACCTACATGCATACACATAACCTTACGTCATCATCTATCTAATACATAAGGAACTATTCTAAAAATAGAACTACGCCTCACTTGGAACACTCTCCGTCCATTCTTGGGCTCTCATGTGCCATTTACTATACTAAAACCCTTCGGGTCTTATTCCTTAAAGCGAACCCTCGTGATTCACCTTAGGGTTAAGACACTAAGACCTCCATCTCGTTCTTTTATTTCCACAATCTGACGCATGATTCCGACCGACAGAGTCATGCGTCCCAACCTTAGACAACTTACCCATACTACCTTCACGTATCCTAGCCCATACTACATCCTCATTCCCATCCATTCAGGTTACATCAAATCAGCAAACTCTCTGGCTAAAATACCATGTAACTATGATCAGGACAGATTATCCATTACATATGGTAAACCTGTCCGGTACACGTGTCTCGCCAGAGACACCTGCATCTCATCCCCTTTTATCACCTAAGAGCAATGATAACGGGTTAGAATTGTATGATTAAGTTGTTTAAATGAGTTATTTATTTTATCAAATAGAGAACACTTAATTATGCATCAAATTCTAATATTGAATGTCAAATTAATTGATGTCAATACTTTATACACATAAAGTTCTATATTTGCCTTTGAAAGAAATACATTTTTAATGCACATGCAGCTAACGGATGCAGAGGATAGAAGGCACATGCAGAAAAATACAGCACCTCAATGCAGAAAATGGAACTCATGCACATGCAGAAATCAAAAGCAGAAAACGTGGACAGCAACTCACGGTTCACATGCAGAAAAATACAGCACACAGCTCACGCACATGCATAAGAAACAGCAGCAGAAACACACATGCAGAAACTAAAGTGAAAAGCAATCACGGCACACTTGTAGCAGCAGCATACACATGCACTCACGTACACATACAGCAGCACATGCATGAAAGCAACCTGGAAACAGCACTCAAAACTCATGCAGAAACTAACATGGACAGCAACTCATCACACGCACATGCAGAAAAACGTAAAACAGCAGCAACTTGCAACAGCAGGAAAACAAGATGAAAACAGCAGCAGCAACTCATCAACTAGTACATGCAGTCCACGGATGCAGAAAATGAAGAAACAAATGCAGAAAAAAATAAAGCAAACCAGCACATGCAAGCTGGAACTCAAACTAAACACATGCACATGCAGAAAGTGAAACATGCAGCACACAGCACACATGCAGAAGGAAATGAAGCTCACGGATGCAGGGAGAAGAAACACATGCAGAAAACTCTCATCATACATGCAGAAAAGTTGGTCAGCACATGCAGAAAGTGGACAGCATCATTCACGGATGCAGAAAATGAAGAAGTAGAAAGCAGGACAGCACATGATGCAGAAAAACGTGGACAGCAACCAATCTTGAGACAGCAACTCACAGCACAAAGAAAAGTCTCTCACGGCAGCTCACACATGCATCAATCACGGCTGGAAAGCAAACGCACATGCAGGAAGCAAAGCAACTCACGGCAGCTCACACATGCATCAATCACGGATGGAAAATAAATCAAGCAGCACATACAGGTCTCTCACTCGTATAACACACCGCAACCCACGGACAACATCTATAAAACCAACGGGAGGAAGCTAGGAGCGGGGGAGACTTGTTTTTCTTTTCTTTGGAGCAGTTTTTAGTTTAGATAGACTATTTTTTTCTGCAGTTTACGTAGAGTAGAGTAGAGTAGTCTTTGAGTTTTTTTTTTCCTTTCTTTCTACTGTATTTCTTTCTTCCGTTCAGCATCTTGACTTGCTCTTCATTTTATTATTCTCCTGCTTTACGTTTCTAAATTCCTTTCCATTTACATTCGGTTGAGAAGTTTATTTTTTTTTCTCTCGTTTTAGTTTATTTTACCTTTTGTTGTTTTTCCAGCTTTATTTCTTAGTAGTTCTTTCAGCTTGTTTTATTTATTTTTCTGTATTTATTTTCATACAGTAATTTGAAATGTTAGGATTTATTATTTTTATGCATTTTGCTAATTTAGTAATGATAGGCTAGATTTTTAGCTTGGGATTCAATGAGTAACTCATGACTATTTTGAGTTGGATTTTCTTCAAGGTTATGAAATTTTGAATGATTAACTTGATAGATTGTATTTCATTTTGCCTATAGGAAGGATTAAAGTTCTATGTTCTTGAACTTGATCAATCGTAGACGTAAAGGCACGATTGATGCTTGAACTTGTAACAAGATTTTGATGGCTTTCTTTCACTTTTACACTTGTTATAAAATCTGTCGAGTACCTTGACTACATTGAAAAGTGTGCTTATTGTCTTATTAACCGACCATGACTTCTAGGAATGGGATCGTGGTTGAGAGAAGATGAAATTAGAGGTAAATCCAATTTCAAAATAGAAATGAGTGAAAATTGCATCCCAAGTGTTTGTTTTATTGCTTCTTACAAGTTTAGTTCAACTTCTACACATTTTCTTTAATTCTCTTGGCTCTTAATAATTTTAGAAATACAGACCATAGCAATATCCGGTCTGACTCAGGTGACTGATTCTTGCTGAGTCTGAAGTGACTGCCCAAGGGTGTGCCAACTGGTTTGGCCTTGTCCATATTGAACCTGTTGAGTACCTTCTTCACATACTCAGCCTGTGACAGCCTCAACGTACCTCTGGCTCTATCTCTGACAATTCTCATGCCAAGGATTTGCTTTGCAGCTCCCAAATCCTTCATTGCAAAGTGCTCTGACATCTGCTTCTTCAGATTATTGATCTCATCAATACTAGCCCCTGCAATAAGCATGTCATCCACATACAACAGCAGAATAATGTAGGAATTGTCAAAATGCCTAACATAACAACAGTGATCTGCTTGACATCTGATGTACCCTGCACTGCACATGAAGTTGTCAAATTTCTTGTACCACTGTCTAGGAGCTTGTTTCAGGCCATACAAGCTCTTCTTCAGTCTACAGACTGAACCTTCCTTTCCCTGTACTACAAACCCTTCAGGTTGATGCATGTAGATGTCTTCTTCAAGATCTCCATGAAGAAAAGCTGTCTTCACATCTAGCTGCTCAAGAAATAAATCTTCAGTAGCAACTATAGACAGTACCATCCTGATGGTTGTGATCTTCACTACAGGAGAAAAAATCTCAGAGTAATCAATACCCTGCTTCTGCTGAAAGCCTTTTACAACAAGTCTAGCCTTGTACCTCTTACTGCCATCAAGCTCAGTTTTCACCCGGTACACCCACTTGTTGTGTAATGCCTTCTTCCCTGATGGAAGTTCTGTCAACTCCCATGTCTGATTCTCTAGCAGAGAATCCATCTCACCTTTCATGGCCAGCTCCCACTTGCTAGAATTTTCATCTTGCAAGGTTTCTTCATAACTCTGTGGTTCTCCATCATCTGTCAACAGAATGTAGTTCAAGGTTGGTGAGAAACGTTGTGGAGGACGTCTAGTCCTAACTGACCTGCGAACTGCAACTGTAGGAGTGGACGGCTCTGAAGCTGACTGCGGAATAATAGGAATGGGTGCACTGGACCCACTCTCCCCGTCACTCACATCTCTACTCTGCACTGTGACCTCTGGTAGGTCATCCAAGCTTACAAACTCGGACTCCTTAGGAGCTGTTTCAGAAGCTGTACTAGACTTGTCCTTGTACATAGTCTTCTCATTGAAAATTACATTCCTGCTTCTTATGATCTTCCGACCCTGATCATCCTAGAAACGATAGCCAAATGCCTTGTCTCCATAGCCAATGAAATAACATTTCTTTGACTTCGCCTCAAGTTTACTTCGAGCATCAGAATCAATATGAACATAAGAAAGACATCCAAATGTTTTAAGGTGAGAAAATTTGACCTCTTTCTCACTCCAAACCTCCTCAGGCAATTCATGATTTAATGGAACTGATGGCCCTCTATTTATCAAGTAGACTGCAGTGCTGGCTGCATCTGCCCAGAAAGTAGGTGTAAGTCCGGCGTGCAGCCTCATGCTTCTAGCGTTTGAATCTGCCTGGCTTCGCTCGAGCGGTAAAAAGCCACCGCTCGAGCGAAGTGGACCAGACTCCACTATACTCAACAGGAGGTGGGGCACGGCGGCTGGAGGTGGCGCCGGTTGGGTGGCTTGACCGAACGGCATGAAGGAAAGAACATGCACGTGTACGTCGGCCATGGAGAGGAAAGAGAGGAGAGAGAAGAAGAAAAGGAAGAAAGGAAAAAGTGAGGAGGAAAAGAGAGGGTCCTGGGTATTTAACCTCAATCCTACACTTCGGGATCCTCAAACAATCTAACGATGAGTTAAAACACTGATTTGAAAACGCGTAAGTGTTTTATTTTAAATAAAACACTTTAATAAAACACTACGAGGAATTAAGGTAGACTATTATTTTATAAACTAAAGTTTATAAAATAATATTTCTTTATTATTATTTAAAATGATAAAGCATCATTAATTACTCAAAGGGAATAAAACACTTAAATAAAACACTGAGAGGAATTAAGATAGATTATTATTTTATAAACTAAAGTTTATAAAATAATATTTCTTCATCATTATTTAAAATAATAAAGTATCTTTAATCACTCAAAGAGGATAAAACCATTTAATTTAAATAAGAGTTTTCAACGTAAAGTTAAACCCCTTAATATTTTAAAACAACTAAAATATTTAATCTAAATAATTATCCACAATTATAATATTTTCAGAGCTCATGAAAATATTATAATTGTGCTACTTTAAAAACAAGCTTATCTAATAACACTGGAAATATCTATATGAGATATTTCCATAATACTTAACATATCCGTCAGCTTTAAAATATCTATCTCACTTTGAAATCCGCGGGATAACTTTCGGAACACGTCATCAAGGTATAACACTAAGGATAAGGCTCGGCACATATATCAAAGCTCGGCACGTAGACCGAAACTTGACATGTGGAACGGGGCTCGGCATGTTGACCGAATTCAAACACGTAGATCGAGGCTCGTACGTAAAGAAGAAGAAAGAAGGAGCGGATATGACACTAGGTGGCAAGTCCCCCAAAGGAAGCTTAAGGGGGCACTAGTACTAAAACATGGTCATTAGTAGTCTCGAGCCAAACTCGAAGGAGGAGCAAGCAAGTCGCAAGTCTTCTTCCCCAAGGCAAACTAGAGGGTGGACTAGTTGTGCTGAAGCCGAATCATCTTGAGTGAAACTATAGGTAAGATTAGGTGAGGCTAAAGGCTCTCTCGAGGCAAACTCAAGGGTGGGTAGGACTAGGTCATAAGCCACGAGGAAGGAAAACTCAAGAGGGGATTAAGACTCTAGGGGGGACTAGGGTTTTTGAGGCCTCAATCGTTTTGAGGCAAACTCAATGAAGGATTAGGCAAGGGAATGTGTCATCATCTACAGGAAAACTCATGAGAGGACCGGTCTAGTCGCGAGTTATCCCATAGGAGGAGGACTAAGGTTGCTTAGGTCGTTATCGTACCAATGCCACAAGTTGTCTCGAGGATAACTCTAGAGAGCTCTAGGTAGCGACGCTAATCATCTTGAGGCAAACTGGACCAAGGTTGCTTAGGTCACTATTGTCACGAGGAAAACTTCCTCTCTCGAGGCTGAAATTTTTCCTAGGGAAACACAAAAGGGGACAGAGCTGCCACAAGTTGCCCTGAGGCAAACTCGATGAGGGTTAAAAACCAGCTAAGGTCAAGATTGTCTTGAGGCAAACTTGAGGCCAAATCGGGCAAGGCCAAGGGTTGTCTCAAGGAAAAGTGAGGGAGGACCAACCAAGTCGCAAGTCGCCCTGAGTTAAACTTGATATGGGACTAGGGTTGTTGAGTCTATCATCATCAATACACACAAAGGAGGAAAAGGCAAGGTCGTGGGTCATCATCTCGAGGTAAAATTACATGGGAGGAAAAGGCAAGGTCACGGGTCATCATCCCGAGGTAAAATTGAAGGAGGACCCGACTGGGCCACAAGACACCCAAAGGTAAACACAAGGGGGATTAGGGTTGTTGAGGCCCCTCTTACACCAAGAGGAACTAGGGCTACGATTGTCTTTAGGAAAACTCGAAGGAAGATAGGGTAATACAACAAACTCTAGGGAGAATTATGCTAGATCATAAGTCATCCCAAGTCAAACTCGAGAAAGGACTAGGGTTGATGAGTCTATAATCATCCCTAGGTAAACTCGAGGAAGGACCTAGTTTAGCCGCAGGTCATCCCAAGGGAAACTCAAGGGAGGACACGATGAAGGTTGGACACGATGAAGGTTGCCCTAAGGAAAACTAGGGGGAGAATCTGGCAAGGTCATGGGCTGTCCTATTGCAAACTAGAGGGAGGACCGGATGGGCTCCAAGTCATCCCAAACTCGAGGGAGTAGGGTTGCTAAAGATGCTATCTTCTCGAGGCAAACTCGAGGATCAAGTAAGGCCCCGACATCCTAGGGGAGGACCAAGCTGAGACGCAAGTGGCTCTAAGGCAAACTTGAGAGAAGGCCTCACATGATCCTTCCTCGAGCTAGGCTTGGAAAGATCATGACCTAAGTAACACTAATCCTCTACCAAGTTTGCCTCAGACAACCCCGGTCCTCCGTTGAGTTTGTTCAAAACGTTTTGACTTGCCCGATTTATCATCAAATTTGCCTCGGGACAATTATGACCTCAACAACTTAAGTCCCCCCCCTCCCCCCCTCAAGTTTTCCAGCCACAGCCTCACCATGCTTTGTCCTTTGAGTCTGCCTCAGGCGGCTTGTCCTCTCTTGAGTTTCCCTCGTGGTGACTTGAGGCCTAGCTCGGTCATACCTCAAGTTTGGCTCTGGACGATAACGATCTAAGCATCCCTAGACCTCTCCGAAGTTTGCCTTGAATGACTTGTGGCGCATCCCTATGCTTTGTTGAGTTTCTCTTGGGATGACTGCAAACTTGTTGGATACTCTATCAAGTTTGCCAAGGCACGCTCGTGGCTTGCTACCTAGTCTCCCCTCGAGTCTGCCTCGAGATGACCCTCTACCTTTCCCCGTCCTCCCTCAACTTTCACTCGGAGTGAATTTCTGTGCACCCGATTCTCCTCTGAGTTTTCCTTGGGATGATTGTGGTCCTCCTCTATGCTATCTTGAGTTTGTTCTCTAGACGATTCTAGCCTCGGTAGCTCAGGTCCTTCCTTGAATTTGCCTCGGGATAACCCAGCTTCAGCAGCCCTAGCATAACCTGATCGTTCCTTGAGTTTAGAGTTTACCTAAACGATTGTGGCAGAATTTTACCTCAAGAAGACCGCGTCATCAAAAAATCCATCCTCGAGTTTGCATCAGGATGATTATGGCTTCATCACAATCCTCCTAAGAGTTTGCCTTGGAGGACCTTTGTGCTAACCAATCCTCTCTTGAGTTTGCATCGGGATGATTGTGGCCTCAACAGATCAATTCCCCTGTTAAACTCTACCTCATGGTGATTGAAGATCCTCTTTTTGGATGTTCACGGCCTTAAAATCCCTAGTTCCCTCTCACAGCTGCCTTAAGGTCAGGCTCAATTTTCCATCAAGTTCGCCCCAAGTTTGGCAAACTCAGGGAAGGACTGGCCTCATCCGCAATTCTCCACAAGGAAGACTCGAGGGGGGGGAGGGTTCCCTAGGCCGCAAGTCCCTTTTACTCTAAGGGGAACCTGAGGTGACGGGTCACCCTAAGTTAGGAAAAGTTGAGGGAGGAACGGGCATGATCGTAGATCATCCCGAGTCAAACTCAAGAGAGGAACATGGCTGTTAAAGCCAATCATGGCATCTGACTTGTAAGGTCCCTTGCGGGGATGTTGTAATCTTCCCCTTTATCTTTACTTTGATCATTAATGAATAAGCATTATCTTTTCTGTTCATATCATTTCATCTTGTTGTCCATCCTTTGTCATCATTCGTTTACACTTCATGCGTTTCTTTTGCTTGTTTAGAGTATAGACTAATCGTCGAGCAAAAGATGGCATTGATGACACTGCTGGTGCCCCCCGTTGGCTCTAGTTATCACTTACGGAGGGATGACATCCCCATCGTGGGGGCTGGTTAGAATGTTTTGAGTCACCCGCCTTGTGGTTTCCCGGCCTGTTAAATGGAGAAAACTAAAGGGCCTGTAAGGCCTACAGGTCGAGATCACCTCGACCGTTAGGCTGCTTGGAAACTCACCTCATTGATCCTCTCACTTGACGAGAAGGGGACAAGTAGGGCTGGGCTCGCTCAAGAACTCCAATGGAGGTTGAATAGCACTTAGGCCGAAACTCGCTTCGTTGACCCTTGCACTTGGCGAGGGGGGCCGAGCATTATGTAAGCCCGAACTTGCTCAAATACCTCTGTAGAGGTCAAGCGGCATGAAAGCTTGAGCTCTCCTTATTGACCCTCGCACTTTGTAAGAGGTGGTTGAGCAACACATGTAAGGCCGGGCTCGCCTAATACTCCGACAGAGGTCGGGCAGCATGTAAGGCCAGGCTTGCTGCCCAAATACTTCTACAGAGGTCAAGCTACATGTAAGGTCAGACTTGCCTTGTTGACCCTCGAGCTTGGTGAGAAGGGGTCGAGTAGCATGTAAGGCTGGGCTCACCCAAATACTTCTGTGAAGTTCAAGCAACATGTAAGGCTGGGCTTGACTAAATACTTCCGCAGAGGTCAAGCGGCATGAAAGGCTGGGCTCGCCTAGTACCCGAGCACTTGGTGAGAGGGGGCTGAGCAACATGTAAGGCCGGGCTCGCCCAAATACTTCTACGGAGCTCAAGCGTCATGTAGGGCTGAGCTCACCTTGTTGAGCCTTGCCCTTGGCGAGAGGGGGCCATACAGCATGCAAGGTCGGGCTCGCCCAAATGCTTTGAGCACGCTGCGGGAGTCAAACCACAGTAGAGATAATCATTAACATTTGCTAACTTGTGTTGTTTGGCTGATATGTGGTGAAGCTTTGATACATTATTTCTTGTAAGAGACAATCTTTGTGAAGTTTCGTCGGTTAGTCATGGGACTAACCCACACTCAATCAAGGGAAGGGTAAAGGTGCCTTAAACCACACTCTCCCATTTGGGCCCCCCAGGGGAGGTAATTAGCCCTTGGCCATGATGGGACGGGATAATATTTTGACAATTTCAAGTTGGATCCTCTCTCTTCTGTGGGGGAGGTCTGGCTAGCATAAGGCTAATCACGCTTGTTGACCCTCACAAGGAGCTAGTCTATTTTGCTAGTTTGCAATTGGACCTTCTCCTGCCCGTTGTCGTCACAGGGAAGGTGAGTGAGAGAGCCAAGCTAGCGCTGTGCCCACTCTTCATCGTGGCGGGGATGGGGTAATGTTCGGGTGGCTGAGAGGCTGGACCTGCTCTTCTCCATGGGGGAGGTCGGGCTGGCACGAGGCCAGTCCTTCCCTGTTGACCCTCGCGGGTAGGTAGTCTATTCGAACAATCCCTAATTGGACCTACTCTTGCCTATCAATGCCTACGAGCAAGGTAATTGTCTGGCTATTGAAGACAAACTCGCCTTTGTCCCCCCAGGGGGGGTAATTACGCCCATCCTTTTGGTGCCCCGTGGGGAAGGTAAGTGTCGGACGAGGTAATGATCGGGGGGTTGAGAGGCCGATCTTGCTCTCCTTCGTGGGGAAGGCTGGGTCACAGGGGCAGTTAAACTAGCCTATTGACCCTCACGCGTAGGTAGTCTATTCAGGCAGTCCCTAATTGGACTCGCTCCCTACCCGTTGACGTTGCATGGAAGGTAAGAAAGCCAGGCTGCTTCCAAAAGAAAAGTGGTTTTCTAAAGATATGTTTTCTGATTAGAGAATCTGGTGCTACGATCTCTAATTGAATATCCAATGAATCTGATATAGATTGAATTATCAAGTTCTAGTAAGGGACTCCCAATGCTTCACTGCTATTAATTTTGGTCAAATCTTTTCATTATTACATTTTGGCTCTTTAGTTTATTTATTTCAAAAAGGATTCGTCTTACATTGCTACTTTGGTTTTTGTTCTATTAAATTTTTAGTCTCTTTTATTGTTTCTACCATCCTCCCGTAGAATCAACACCCCAATCTATATTGCAACAACTGCATTATTTTTTGGACGTAATTAAATTTTGGCACTGTTATTGGGGAAAACGGTTTAAGAAGCATATTACGGATACGCTTGCTAAATTTGACTCACCAAAGGTAAACTTGTTCCTTTCTTTTGCTTTCTTTTAATTTTAGATTTAGTGTTTTTTTTTTCTTTTTTGTGTGTTATCTTTCAGTGTTTTGCATAGATATAGAGAGGAGTTACGTACATTTGCAAGGAGACCTGAAGTAGACACTAATACACTCTTTGATAATTAATTTGTTTGACACACCATCTAATTTTGGTACATATTCTATTTCATCATTTTCTTCATCTAACTTGAGTGTGTACAAAGATCAACCTAGGACTCTACATGAGTACCTTTATGCTACATGCACAGCAACACTATCATGCATTAATATTTCCATCTAATGGTCCTCCAATGGATTTCACACTAGGTATAATACAACTTCTCCTTACTTTTCATGGTTTGGAGAGTGAAAACTCATATGTGTATATTAGAGAATTTAAAAAGGTTGTTGCTACATTTCATGGTCAAACCAGCACTATAGATGTTGTTCACTTAAGTTCTTTCCTTTCTCACTAAAGGAAAAGGTGTAGAATTGGACGTATTCATTGAGACCACGGTCGATTAGATCATGGGCTGAGATGACCCAAATTGTTTTCAATAAATACTTTTCTCATCATAAGACTAATGTTTTAAAAAGGCAAATTTCAACTTTTACACAAAAGTATATTGAGATTTTTTTATCAAGCATGAGAATGTTTTAAAGAGTTACTTAGCTAGTGTCCCATCATGGTTATGAAAGTTGGTGTCTACTTAGTCATTTTTATGAAAGTCTTACTCCTAGAGAGCGCCAATTTGTTGAAATGATGTGTAATGGTGAGTTTTTACAGAAAGATCCGAATGAGGCAATAGAGTATTTAAATGACCAAATGCTTTTTGTCAGTACCAATCAAGCACACTCCAATCAAACTCAATTCTAGTGCATGTGAGTGTAGATGGAGATTTGTTACATGTCTTAAGTGGCAAAATTCTATTGGCCAGTGTTAAAATTGCTACTGGCTAGGAGCTTTTCCCTTTCCCAAAATGCCTTCTTATTAAGCTAAGTCTTGTTGGACGTGTTTTATGTTTTATAGTGGGTTGGGCTGGTTGAATTTTTCAGTAAACATCCCTGTTGTTGTTTTAAATGAGCTTATCTTTTAATTGAATAAATATACTAGTCATAGACTTATTTTTACCATAAATATTTAAGGAATCTAAAGTATATTTTAAAGTATACTATTGAACCTATTAATTTAGTTAATATTCCATATGTCTATTTAATTGGATTTCTAATAAAATTATTATGTTATATTTTAAATAGAAAATCAAAGAATATGTCATGAGTTTTAAATAATATTACTATCTATTAATCTTAGTATAACTTAATATTTATTAAATTATCTCTATGGTATTATTCCAAGTAATTAGAATGCTATGGCACATTTTTATAAGAAATGTTAGTGACGATTAGTGCCTTGTATAGGTCACGAGTTACAACATAAGATTGTGGATACAACGCTAAGAGGCAAGTAGCATGATCATAATTATATGTGTGCTGTAATTATTCTGATTGTGCATGAAAAAAAGTGATGTTTACCTTCGCTACGCTACGAGCCAAGTCAAGGTTAGGCCCATTTTCATGAATCTCGATGAATTACAATGATATACTTGTGGCGCTATGCTAGTATGGATTGTTAGAGGGGTGAGATGCTATGAAAATCACATGTATGCCATGTAATGTTCATGTAATATTTAGATCATAGATGCTATGTAATGTTTAGATTATGTTATGCCATGCCTATGTTATGCTATGTGGTGTAAGACTCATATTAATATGTCATGTATAATGTTATGCCATGCACAAGAGTATGCCATGCCAGGTAAATTCATGAAGTCAAACATATTCTCATGCATTATGAAAGTTAGTAAGAAAACACATGAATGACAAGTGAACTTTAAAATTGGTCTTATATGATGGGTGGATGTGCAAGTCGTGGACTCAAACGTGGTCCACCACATGAAAGATATAATGTTTTGAGGTGACATGGATCCAAGCGTTCTTCACCACATGTTATGTTATCCGGTGCCACGGACTCAGGCATAGTTCAGCATATGATATACAATAACACGGACTTAAGCATGTTTCACTACATGTTATGATACGTTATTGGGTGCCATAAACTCGAGCGTGGTTCACCATAGACTCAAGAGTGTTTTACTATATGTTATGATACGTTATGGGGTGCAGTAGACTCAAGCGTGGTTCACCATATGATATGTGATGACACAGACTCAAGCTTATTTAAATACATGTTATTATGATACATTATGCGGTGCTATGGACTCAAACGTGGTTCACCAAATGTTAAGTGATAACACGGACCCAAGCGTGTTTTACTACATGTTATAATATGTTATATACGGTCAACGACAATTGGACCGATGTACACATGTAATGATGGCCACTAAATAAGGGAGACACAAGATGAACAAGTCATGTGTGATTATTAAGAAATGCATGGAGTCAGCCATTCACGCATGCACGTTACATGTATTGTCATGATTATGTATGATTCCGCTTATGTTACTAATGAATGATATATATGTTATGTGAATGAGTGATGATATATGTAAGTTTTCAAAATTAAGCCTAATGTTAAACTAAGTTAAGTTTATAGTATGATGTCTATTACTGAGTCTTCGACTCATTTGTTTGTTTCTCTATTTTTATATTTTAATTTCCCAGATGATGATTTTGTGGATATAGAGTAGGAGTGCCAAAAGTTGAATAAATTTCCAGAGACTTAGTGTATGATTTAGACATTTAAGCAGTGTTGTTTCACATAGAACTAGCTAATGTCATTTCTTTTATATCTTAACTTTCATGTTATGAAAGACTGTCATACTATATAAGTTTTATTATTAAATAGATGAGGTATTTTATGAAACTGAATCTCTTTACCAAGTGTTATGTTATGAATATACATAACATTCCTGACCTACGTAAAGGAGTCTTACAATATAACACCATATCTTACAAAACTTGGCCAAGGGATGCTTTAAAGTTAGCTTCATTTTATAGTAATATCATTAGTTACATGATTTCTTCTCAGTTGGAGAAGAGGCATACCCCTTCATCTGCTCTATCTAGGCCTCTACAAATAAAGTTGTAACCCGGTCCTCGACCTGACCGGACCGAAAAAAGCAGTTTGAAATGGCTTGCGGGTCGAACCCGCTGAAACCGAATACATGTTTTACTAGTTGATCTCAAACCCTAGCTACCATCCCTCCCTATTTTTTCTCTTTGTCGTCATTACCACTTGCAATTGATTTAAAGCACGAGTTGGAACCTCATTTGGCATACTGATTGTTGATCCATTGTTCAACCACAAGGAAAATCTTCAGTTTTGTTGATTTGGAAAAAAGAAAAAGAACAAAACAGAGCATTTGATCACGGAAAAAAAGGAAACAATTTGCTAGCAAACTTGAGAAGAAAAACAAAAAAAACAAAGGTTTATTTCCTACCTTATGGCTGTGGGGTGTAAGAATCATGTAGTTTGAGACACTCCAAGTCTCCAATTTGCTAGGGAGCTCAAGTCAGTTTTCTCAGAAAATGAATATAGAAGGACTCCTTTCTTAGCATCATCTTTGACTTCAATTTGTTCCACAAAAGTAGAGCTTGCTGGCATCAGCTCGGCCCAAGAACCATCCAGGAATCCCATAAAACCCATATCGAATACTCTACCAAAAAAATCCCATTTTGAGATTCAAGTACCCTGTTAAAGCTTAAAAGGAAATCAGGTAAACTCGATTCAGGTCGGGTCAATGCGAGGTTTTCGTCTAGTAAGCCAGGTTGGATCGGGTCAAGCCTAAATGCAAACCGGGTTGGTCGGGTCAATGCGAGGTTTTTGTCTAGTAAGCCAGGTTGGATCGGGTCGAGCCTAAATGCAAACCGGGTTGGTCGGGTTGGAGGCCTAGCTCTATTTGATCCTTTTATTTATTGGATGCCTATATTGCAATCAACACGACTAGGCAAACACCAAATGATAACCCAACAGTACCATAATTATTCACTTCCTAAATGAAGCAATTATGCTAGTCCTCCATGTTCTATGGATTAACAATGGAGATGGGGCGTTGGATTAGAATTAAGTGCCTCCTATGAGTCACAATCTATTTGGGATGGTGTGTTGGAAAAAATGGAGCACAAACAAGTGAGTTGGAAGAGGCTTTACCTGTTCAAAAGTGGTAGAGTTACTTACATTGATAAAAAAAAAAAAAAAAATACTCTCTCCAACCTGCCTACTTCTTATCCTTCTTTCCAATACCATGCAAGGTGGCTCGCTGGTTAGAGAAATTGCAAAGAGATTTCCTATGGGGGGGAATAGACGAAGAATTCATGTTTCATTTGGTGAATTGGGCTATAGTTTGTAACCTGATACGTGGAGGCAGGTTGAGAATTTGGAATTTGTTGATTTTCAACAAAGCTTTATTGGATAAATGCGTATGGAGATATCAAAAAGAAATGAGAGTTTTGTGGAGGCTGATCATAGATTTCAAATATGGTGAATTGTGGGAGGATGGTGCTCAAATCAGGTGAATGGACCACATGGGGTGAGACTTTGGAAACACACAAGAAGATGCTGGACCAATCTCCATCGATCAACATGTTTTGTAGTTGGGGATGGTTATAGAATTAAATTCTGGAATGACATATGGTGTAGATATCGAATCCTCAAAGAAACCTACCCAATACTATACAACATTGCACAATGAAAGGCGGCCCTAGTAACAGAGCTTATGGATCTCTCTAGTGTTTCATTCCAATAGAACATTATTTTCCTTAGAGTTGCCCAAGTATGGGAAATTGACACATTTACAGATTTCTTTGATCTTTTACACACTTGTAGAATGTCTGCAGGAGCTGATAAGATGATATGGTTAGCTTCCAAGAAGGGGTGATTTACTGCACAGTTGTCCTATAAGTCTTTTATTACACTCTACAAGAGCATTCTCATGGAAGAACATATGGAAGACTAAGGCCCCCTTAAAAGCTTCGTTGGGAAAGATTCTCACCTTAGATAATCTAAGGAAATGCTACTTAATTGTATTGGGTTAGTGCTACATGTGTAAGAAATGTGGCGACTCTATGGATCATCTATTATTGCATTGCGATGTAGCCATGGGTTTATGGAACGATATCTTTGCTAGAGTGGGACTCATTTGGGTAATTCCAAGAAGGGTTGTTGAATTTTTGGCCAATTGGCAAAGAATCCAAGGTGATTCTCAAGTTGTAGCTATGTGGAAGATAATACCGACTTACCTATGGTGGTGCATATGGATGGAGAGGGACGGTCGGAGCTTTGAGGATCTTGAATGGATAATGGATAAGCTTTGAACTTTTTTCCTACACACTTTATTCTATTGCTCGATTGTAATAGACTTTAATGGCATGAACGTACATGATTTTTTTGTATTTTTAGTCAGTCATGCCTAGGTGTGGCTCTTGTATATGTTCCATGCACTTCGCCTATTATCAATAAAACCCTTATTTACTAATAAAAAAAATGGCGACGGTTCCAACCCAATGTGTTCACTGCTAGAACCCTATCAACACTGTACAAACAAAGCAAAAATCATAACGCACTTCCTATCAAAAATAAAAATAAAAATAAAAATAAATCATAAAAGTACGCAAAATAAAGGCAAAATTTTTAAGACAAACTTACATCAACATAGAAAAAAACAATCTCCCCTGCACGAATAGGATCTTTGTTCTCATGTGTAAGAACAAGATGTCTCCCTGCATGAGGTTATAGTTTGTTCAGCAAAGCAAGAAGCCAAGAACAGGATTGAACATGTTAATAGATACGTTTAATATGGTACATTGCATGCATATATGCAATGGCTTTCTCCCCCACTGCCTTCTCATCGTAGAAAACAATTTTATGTGAATATACTTTGCTAAAGAAAGAACCAATCACTACCCCTTGTAAATTTTGAAAAAAGAAATAAGAAATGAGAATATAAGTGATTTTTCTTCTCTTCCTTTTTTAATACTAGTATAGGGCCTCACGCAATTCTTGCCGAAGTAGTTTTACGAAAAAAAAGTAAAAGTCCTAGATTCCAAAACTACTCGATAAACACCATACTTCGAAAAAAAAATAATTGAAATCTCCACTCATTCGATTCACTTACCCTCTTGAAGCCAGGTTCCATGCTTTTAGAAATTACAACAACAACAACAACAGGGGACTCAGTGCCAGTGATACACATCAACGCCTTCCAAATTATTAAAGAAATCATGCCTGGTGCAAAAGCATAACAAGTATGTCAAGGAATTTTATGCAGAGGTTAGGAAACAACATCGACACCATGACGCTATATTTCGTTCTGGGAAAGCAATGAAATAATGAGGAAAATGCTTAGAACTATCAAAAACTGAACGAGGCAATCATTTTATATTGCCTTTGCACGTAGTTCAAAACACTAACTCGATCGGCACCCACCAAGTTATCACCAAGCTTTAACATAAAAGCTTAACATTACTGATAAAAAAAATCTAAAAGCTACGCATCAAACCAGTACGCTCTCTCCTCCTATTCTTCTGCTTTATTTTATTTAGTGTATTTTGAGTTAGCATTCAAAAAGCGGACTAAGCCCGTGACTTTATTTTCCAAGTACGAATCATCAGACGTAATACACCTAGACGTGCTTCAAACGGCTAGAGAAAATAAATTAATGTATAGACACAGTATACATCATTCAAAGCTTCAATTTTTAATTTATTCCCACATTTTCTTAGCACCTGAACAGAGCATAGTCGAATAAGTTCCTCATGCAACACGATTTGAAGCACATATTTTTATAAATAAAGGTATAGATGGACGTATAGCTACAGAAATACGTATAGATATGGGTTTAGCGGGGGAGAAAAAGAGAGAAGGGAGAGAACCGAGACTGATGGCCTGGGTGAGGACCTGGCTGATCTGAAGGGATTTGATAGAGTCCATCGTCTCACCTATCCACCCCACTTCCTCTCTCTCTCTCTCTCTCTCTCTCTCTCTGATCACATACACCACCACGACTCTCTCATGTCTTCACTCTTCTCTTATTTATTTTCTCTGTCATCACTTCTTTTTTTTTTTCTTTTCTTTTCTGAAGCTGCCGAATCAGCATATTTATTTAGAAACATACAATAAAATATAAAATATAAGAAATAAAATGACTCCAAACATGCGTCAACAGTCAACCTGTCTCCACACCAAAGCCTGCAACCCAATCCACAAATTTGGAACAGACCCAACCCGACCCGCTAGCAAGGCAGGACGAAACCAGTCCAGCCCAATCCGCAACATTAGGGTCAGGTAAAACCCCCCCCCCC
>QGSO01000747.1:25844-72224 GCA_011037825.1 Carya cathayensis | reverse complement strand
CTCTCTCTCTCTCTCTCTCTCTCTCTCTCTCTCTCTCTCTCTCTCTCTCTCTCTCGTTACGAACTTAGAAACTTCAAACCCTAACCTCATTCATCGTGCCCACTGACCTCGTGATAGCGTGACCCATCATTGTGACCCCATCGTCGTCGTCGAATCACCATCATCTCCTTCATCACCGAATTGTCTTCATCTCCTTCATCGTCGAGTCATCTCCTTTATTCTGACTCTGGAGTGTCGAAACTCGGAAGCCCCTCTCTAGTGGAAAAACCTAGCTTCCTCTACTTAGTTCCGAAACCCTAGCTGTCACCCGTCGTCTCTCACTTTTGGCTTCGTCGTCTTCTCTCTCTCTCTCTCTCTCTCTCTCTCTCTCTCGTAACGAAACCTTGCTCGTGTCACTCTTCCTCTACTGATCGAAGATCTGTTCTTCATGGTCGTCGCCTTCTACTTTTTGCTCTGTTTGGCTAGATTTGCTATTTTATTTTTGGGTTCTATTCGGTTTATGTATTTTTCTTTCTTCTCTATTTGTATTGTTTTTGCTTTATTGAGATTTTGAGTTTATTTTGATGAGAATGTTTGAGTATTTTTATGGGATATATGTGTTTATATGCTATCAGTAGTTGAACATGAGTTTATTTTTGCTAGATCTACTCTTTTTTGTCAAACATGGGGTTCTTTTTTTTGTAACTTTTTGAGGCACTAAATTTTTGTTCTTATGTTTCTTACATTAAGGCTATTATTAAAAAAAAAAACCCCTAGTTCTATCCAGAACCAGGAATCCCGATTTTTTAAAACTTGGATTCATTTGGATTCGGACCCGAATTTGAAACCTGAGTCCCGGTCCAGATACACCCAGGTTTCAGGTCAAAACCTGGATGAACAGTCCTTTGTATAGATATGGGTTTAACGAGGGAGAAAAAAAGAGAAGGGAGAGAACCAAGACAGATGACCTGGGTGAGAACCTGGCGAATCTGAAGGGATTTGATAGAGTCCATCGTCTCACCTATCCACCCCATTTCCCTACTCTCTCTATCTCTCTCTCTCTCTGATCAGTTACACCACAATGACTCTCACGTCTTCACTCTTCTCTTCTTTCTTTTCTTTAGCCCGGAGAGTTGCTTGACTGTTGCTTCTTCGAATGGCTATTTCTTGCTTCTTCATTCTCTTTTATTTTTGAGGATTGCTGATTTTGAGCTCGTTAATCCGATGATGTGCCAGAACTATCAGCAGCTACCACATTAGGAAGCTGCCGAGTCAGCTAATTTATTTAGAAAAATACAATAAAATATAAAATATAAGAAATAAAGTGACTCCAAATCCATGCATCAACAGTCAACCTGTCTCCCTCTAACCCCATCCATCCAAGATAGATTTGGAGCAGACCCGACCCACTAGCCAGGCAGGATGAAATTAGTCTAGCCCAACCCGCAACATTAGGGTCAGGTAAAAACCATCCCCCCCCCCCCCCCGGCGGAAGCCCTTATGTAAAATGACACTCGGTAGTTTTAAAAAAAAACCTTTATTGTATTTTGAGGAGAATACAACCCCACTTGGTTTCGAAAACCTTTTTTTTTTAAGGTAATCAAAGATATTATATTCATATAAATAGAACTAGCAGGAATAACAAATCAAGGAAATAAACAACCACATTAAAAGCTTGGCCACAACTCACCCAAAAAAAAAAAAAAAAATCAATCACCACTGCAAATAACTCATTCCTCATCAAAATGCCACAACCCCAAAAACCTCAATTAAAATTGCCATCTATTCTCAGGCCAACAAGCCGAGAAAACTGTAGTTCAGAGTCTCAAACCTAATTTCAGCTATTAGATACCTCTGACCCCAGAGATCAAACCTAATTTCGGCTATTACAGCTACAGCAACTGGAATTATGAACACAATGACCCATAAGCTCAATCCTCCTGTAACAAAAAATAATAATTTAGGAGTCAGTCTCAGCTCAACGATTAATTACTTAACCTGTAGAAAAAATTAAATAAAAAAAAAATCAATTTCTGCCTTTTACTGAGAGCTTTCAGGATTAATTTCACGCTTCCTCAATACAATAACATCTCCATTAGACAACTATCCTGTCAACTGAAACAATGAAGCCATGACTGGACCATGACAATCCTAATGCTTAGAGACCTATATTTATACTTTTTGAGCCCAAGTCAGATGTTATCAAGCGACTGATTTACTAGGGCTGTAGAGGGCAGCTCGACCATTGCCAACCCAACAGCAGAGGGATAGATTACTCAATAACCACATCAGAAACTAAGGGAGGCACGTACCCGTTTTCTTCTTGTCATCAATAATTGTCACCCTTGCACTTGAGTCCAGGGATACAGAAGCCAAAGTCCTGTATTAAAAGTAACATGGTTCACTGTCAAATTATTATTCCTACATGATAAATGCAGCAGCACAATTGTTATATAAAGGAGCTGAGATATGCTTATTCAAGTATCTACCATTATCTACCATATTTTCCTGACATTGCTACAATAACAAGATGTAACCTTTTGAGAAGTTCAACTTTCCTGCTTTGATGTTAAGCAGATGCAGGAAAAGCAATTAAGTCTAGATAATGCACACTTAAGTATGCTATTTTCAAATTAACTTGGTGAAGAGAATTTACTGAGTTGTACATCAATATGGTAAATCTTCACAACTGAAATCGAATGAAAAGAAAATTTCCTCAAAAGAAGACATAATTGTTCCTTTGTCATATTTTACCAAATAATCTGGATGCCTTCAGGATTTTAGTAAAATCACATCCAGATGGAGCTATGATATGAAAATGGGCTAGATGGGTGTATGGATATATGCCCAGACTTTTAGTTGCAATATCTTGCATTATTAGTTTAATCTTTTCACCTTAAAATAGGTCTTGGTGGTAGGAAACCATACGAGGCTTCAGGAAATTGAGCCAATGATCATGGATGAAGGCCAGTGACAATTATCCAGGTGAAAATGGAGCAGGAATTGACAGGCCAACTCAATGCAAATTTCTGTATTTTACCAATTGACCATAATAATGCAAATTTAAAAATAATTTTCATCAGAGCAGGAAAAATAAAAAATAAAAAATACACGTTAAGTGGCCCTAAGGGTAAGAGAAAGGGACACGATCACACATCTATGGCAGCTTCAGTACACATTTCTGTTTTTTCAAAGCCTTCAAAAGCTTTTAGATTAGTCTGTTGCATCACACAAACAAATCCCACCACCCACCAAAACCTCCCTGCAGATTGATCATTGACCATAGAACAAAAAGAGAAGAATATCAAGAAGCAAAAACACCAGCACCCAAATCCCTCACGATCCGGAGGGCTAGGTCTCTTGAACTGCTTCAAGTCCTTTCTTTTCCACCACCAAATAATTCCCAACAAAGGGAAAAATATAAACTCCCATAGTATCCACATCCAGAGGCAGAAGAGAAGGGAGAGAGAGAGAGAGAGAGAGAGAGAGAGAGAGAGGTTAGGGTTTTTTCTGAAGAAAGGAGTTAGACATACAGGGATGCGGGGTTGCGGTTTCACCTGCTGAGCAGCATCGGAACAACCTGCATCTAATTTTAACCCGATTTTATTGGATGGGTCGGATCAGGTCTATCAGATGGGTCAGGCCATAGTTGATAACAATGTTAACAACTATCAATCCCTGTGTAGGTATGTATCAGCAGAATCTGGCATGTCATAGTTGATAACAATGTTAACACGCTCAATATCAATCCCCCTTCCAACTAAGTCTGTTGCAACGAGAATTCTTGATTGCCCCTACTTGAAATTCTTGTAATGTTTCAACCTGAAGAGAATCAATACAGAATCAACCACCAACTAAACAACTCACTCCACTGAGCTAAAAAGATAAAGTGGATTTCAATATCCCTAACTGTCATTTTTATCAACCACCAAGAAAACTACTCTCTGCCAAGTAAAAAGATAAGTCTCTTTCATTAAAAAATGCTAGATAAAATTATGATCGAAAAGGAGTATAATAAACAAGGAAATAAAACATTTATGGAGGAATACATTAGATGGGACCGAGAATACTGACAACATAGGATTGGGATCAATGGTGGGTGTGAAAAATCCAACCAAATACAGTTCCGACCAACACCCTCCCAATAAGTACCGTTTCTTTCCCTCCTCAACTCCTACACTTGCGCCGATTCTAACTGAACCAAAACAAAACCCAAAACACCCTCTCTCTTGACTGATCCCATTTGGAAACCTCTCCCACGTGTCCACCAGACTAGCTACTTCTCATAAGTTACATCAACCAGCCAACAGATCAGGCATCTCTCTCCCACAAGTCCCTAACCAGATTAGCTACTGGTTAGGGACTTCTCACAAGTTAGCTACCAGATTAGCTACTTCTCACAAGTTAGCACTAGTGATCTACCAGCTTTCATAAAAGTAATCACATTGGCAAAAGCCAATGTGCCCATTCGCCTCCCTCCCACCCCCTTTCTTTTCCCCTCAATATGGGGCCAAAGGAAGGTTTTACAAACCTTTCCTCCTGAGCCATTCCTGAATGAATGCAGATAGAGGGGAAGTTACACTCCTCAAGCAACTTGTTCAGCTCAGCTGCTCTGTGGACACTTTTGACAAAAATGACAACTTGATTGAAGTCCAATGCATCAAGAAGATCATTCAATTTGCGGTTTTCTCTGCTGCTTTCAATAAAATGTAGCACAGCGCAGAGAGAGAGAGGACAAGCATTAGTTGATGAGCAACAAGCAGTCAACTGATGAAAGAAATATTGCAACAANTCTCATAAGTTACATCAACCAGCCAACAGATCAGGCATCTCTCTCCCACAAGTCCCTAACCCACACATTGTCCAGCCACCAGATTAGCTACTTCTCACAAGTTAGCACTAGTGATCTACCGGCTTTCATAAAAGTAATCACATTGGCAAAACCCAATGTGCCCATTCACCTCCCTCCCACCCCCTTCTTTTCCCCTCAATAAGGGGCGAAAGGAAGGTTTTACAAACCTTTCCTCCTGAGCCATTCCTGAATGAATGCAGATAGAGGGGAAGTTACACTCCTCAAGCAACTTGTTCAGCTCAGCTGCTCTGTGGACACTTTTGACAAAAATGACAACTTGATTGAAGTCCAATGCATCAAGAAGATCATTCAATTTGCGGTTTTTCTCTGCTGCTTTCGATAAAATGTAGTGCTGCGCAGAGAGAGAGAGGACAAGCATTAGTTGATGAGCAACAAGCAGTCAACTGATGAAACAAATATTGCAACAATGTGTTGAAGATACCTGTACAAGACCATGAAGAGTCAACTTGGTCTCATCATCAA
The DNA here is from genome assembly GCA_011037825.1 of Carya cathayensis. NCBI lineage: Eukaryota > Viridiplantae > Streptophyta > Magnoliopsida > Fagales > Juglandaceae > Carya > Carya cathayensis. The sequence goes on along the minus strand of QGSO01000747.1, from coordinate 66,910 downwards.
CATAAATCTCCATTGGATGTAACATTAGAATGAACCAATATCCTCACTTAGGCCCACAAACACTATCACTAAATTAAATAGCCAAAAGTGTCAAGGATAGGATTGCACCCACAGGGCCACAGAAAGAAGTGAAAATAAGGAGAAATGAAGTACTAAAATCATTGCACGTACTCTGCAAGTTTTGGGCATGACTACCTTGGCAATGGCAGGGGAAAATAAGAACCAAGCCACAACAGTTCGATTAATACATAACCAGCAAAGCAAACACATTACAGGGAAAAGATATCAAAACTTCGTATTTTTATTACCACCAAAGAGAAGATGATGGTACTACGCATAAATTTTTTGCACACAGGACAAATCTCATTACTTAAGAGTTGCTGAAAACATCATTACTTGCTTGTCATGAGGAGTCATCTTGAATATTTCCGGCACATCTCTGTGTCTGTAAAAGATGCAAGCATGTGGACAACAACAAAAAATCACATAAGAAAACCATTTACAGTTAACTAAATAATAGATAAACTGAAACAAGATAATTGCAAAAAGATTCAGATTTCAGAATACATAAACAAGGGGCTAAGAGATGAAGAAGAATAAGAAGATGATCATACAAAGTGATTCTAGCATCTTATCACACTCATCAAGAATGAAATGCCTCAACCCAAGATCTTTATCCCTGGCTAGAGCCAAGATTCTTCCAGGTGTTTCAATGACAACGTGAGGGCATTCATTTTTCAACATATCCTTGTGAATCTTAATATTGACACCACCATAGAAAACAGCAACCCTGATGTCCGGCAAATAGGTACTGAACCTCTCAAATTCATGACAAATCTATAGAAGTTATAAGAAAAAAGAGAAGAAATTATTCCTATGTAAAACTACAACACTGAAAATCTCTCTAAAAATTCCAACATTGAGATACATGCACCTGCAAAAATCATTTTTAGGATTCCATAGCACCACCAAGGGGCACTTATCAACTATAACAATCAGTTGAACTACTTGGTAAGCTAGTTCTCTTGTGTGGCAAAGAACAAGAGCTGCAACTTGAACAGCAACAGGTTCGATCTGCTGAAGAGTGGAAAGAACAAAGACAGCAGTTTTCCCCGCCCCAGATTTTGCTTGACAGATGACATCCATTCCTAGGATAGCTTGGGGGATGCAGTCATGTTGCACTATTAAAGAACCAAATAAAATTGCACCAGACAAATCCTCAGTAAGTATTAATGACCGTCCAGGTCCTTTTAATGGAAAGCTTTAGCAAACCAGTTTTCTGGCCCAAATCATGAATATGGTAGTAGTAATTACCTGCAGGACATCAAGTACAAAGAAAAAAACCATGTCAACACACGCAATATGCAAGATAGGACAAGATGCAGCAAGCATGTAAGTAAACAGAACATCTCAATTCTTCAGTCAGATAACCAGTACAAACACAGTCGCCACTATCAACGAAATAATAAGCCTGGATGCCATCACAGATATCATATATCACAAATACATTACGAGCAATAGTAAGGATCATTGGGGGAAAAAAAAAATAAAAAATCCCACCCAAAGAACAAGCAGGCAAAATGCACCCAAGAAGATAAATTAACAGCAATTAGATGTTCGCCCAAATTTCAGCAATTTGGCATGATATTAAGGTTCCCAGGTGAGATATTATGAAAAGATAGATTAGAACTTTGCCTTCTGATGGATGTTCAAATCCCGAATCCATCCCGAATCCACAATGGCTTGAAGAAGCTCTGGTTTAAACAGGAAGTCTCTGAATCCCGAACTGTGAATCCCAACATAGCCCCAACACCAGAAAGAAAATATATTTAGCAGATTAGAAAACTAAGTTGACACATTAGTTCAATATATTTTAAAAAAAAATGACGAGAATTGTCTCAATGTAATAGGAGGTTTCACACCAAAATTTGATCATCAAGCACCTACATCACAAAATCAATGAGTATCCACAAAACACACATGCAAACCCTGTGAAAAAGTTTTCCGGGCAAAATGCTGCTGTAGCCAGATGGACCTTGTTAAACACTTCACCGAACCGATGCCAAATAAATGATTAAGGTAATACCACATTAGCTAAAACTTCTTAAAGCACTTTTAGGGCAATTATGTCAACATACCTCACCAAATTATTTCAAAAATACCCAAATCTTGAAAGTCCTACCTTTTAATTACAAGACTTGAAAATTGAACAAAACAGATACAATGCTTTTACCGTCTCCTACAGGTACAGTCGTACTTTTCTTGGTTTTCTCAGTAGCCATGCAGGGAACAAGCAAGCACGAAGCATGAAACACATAAAGGCAGCTATAATAATAATAATAACCACTACAACACAAATCAAGACGCGAGCTTCGTATTTTATTTTTCCCTTAATTACTTTTTCTCTTCCATACAAGGATTTTCTCAGCAGTCAAACACATCACAAATCGGAAATCGAATAGCAAAAAGAAGAGAGAGCGAGAAAGAGAGAGACTAACTGCAGTTCACAATCAAATGACCCTCTTAATGCACTCTGGATTTGTAAAGATCCAGAGCAGCTGTCACAAAGAGAAGCTACAAAACCAATTTTGAAAAAAAAAATAAAAATGAAATCAATGAAAGGCACCTATATTAAATTATCTATTATAAGGTTCTACATACACGGAAAACCAACTAATATGGTATGCTTCAACCAGAGGAATATATGTTGCAGCAAAGAGCATACAGTTTTATACAGACCATACATACTAAATTTACATGACAGACTCCTTTGAAACACTCCATGCATTCCTCTAGTTATAGAGACTAACCTGAAATATCCATAAGAACTTCTACAGCAAGGCGTCAAAATCCCCAAAAGCTGGACTAGAGATGCAAGCACCTTAACTTCTCAAACAAAATACCTTCAACTGCAAGGTAAGTCTCTGAAGTCCTTGATAAAACCTCAATGAATAAGCATAGTTATATCTACATGCAAGACGCACATTCAATTCAAAGTCGGTCAGCACTGTTAGCATTTAAATTGACAGCCAGAATTACTCGAAACCACTTCCTTTGTGGAGTTGGTTAATCACCTATTTGTTTATTGCCTATGTCATCCCCCGTATATGCCTCCTTGTGGATAGATGCTGAGGGTTGAATATATTCTGGGCACATTAAATGAAAGATAAGTAGAAATCCAGAACGCAGGGATACTAGAAACTACTATCCAAATGTTCAAATTTCTTGCTCTTCTATAGCCCCTCGGGAGGGAAAGAATAGAAAACTTTGTAAGGGCAGAGAGTTAGGTTGGCTGTTATGGAGTTTTGTACTAATAAACCAATGGCTTTCTGGTGATTGCACATTCAAGATATAAAGGGATTCATCTTCTTTTGTTTCCATCACCCTCAAGCATTATGGATGCCCCCCATCAGATATGTTCATTGATATACACTGAAACATTTTGTAAATCCATTTGTCAGTTACAACAACTTTTTTTTTTTATTTAATCAGTAAATAAGAATTTTATTAAAAATAGGTGAAGCCAAGTACATGGGACATATACAAGAGCCACACCTATGCATGACTGTCTAAAGATACAAGAACATCATGTATGTTAATGCCATTAAAGTCTATTACAATCGACCAATGGAATAAAGTACGAAGAAAAAAAATTCTAATCTCGTCCATTGTCCGTTCACGATCCTAAAAACTCCGACCAATTGGAATAGTTAGTACAACTATTTGAAAGCTATTTCTATTTCCATGAAAAGGGCTATCATCCAAGTTCAAAAGGATTTAGTTCTACTTCTGACTCAATCAAAGCAAACAAACTCGCCTAAAATGTTATATACAGCCCAAATATTTTATCAACTATTGCTTTCACTTTCAGGATATGACCACAACTTTGCCAAGCTGAATACTTCTAACCCGTTATAACTGTAAGTTATCAAGTCATAGTCAGCTATTATGAAACACCTTAAATTATCAGCCATCACATGACATCCCATTTCCATAAGCATCATCCTTCGACATATGGCATAACAAGATCCAAAATATAATGACAGTTACAGTGATGCAACTACATGCGTCTTGACATAGGTATCAGAATGTCAGCACTTATCAAAAAAAAAAAAAAGGTATCAGATTGTCGGCATAATTAGTTCACCTAGTGACAAAGAGCAAGCTAATTATTTACCGATTTTAGAATCGGATTGACATCTATAACAAGGAATGAATTTCCTTCTTTCATTGACCACTCACTTTGTTCACCATTGAAGCTGAAAAATTAACAAGAATGGGAATCTTAGGAACTACCACCAGGATTGGGTTAACATCTAACTAGGATGAACTATCTTCCTTTCAAATAACATAAAAAATTAAAAAAATGCACAATAATACATGTAGGACAATGACGACACATGTAATAGTGGATGAACTTTATTACCAAAGAATTTCATTGCATGACTATTTTTTTTTTTAATAAGTTTTCATTGCATGACTATTGATACAATATGATGCTACTATTCATGTTTGCTCCAGATAGTGTTCCATATCATATCAGGAGTCAATTCACTATGGTCCATGTTGACAGACATGAACTCATGCAAACTGCTGCTTGTGATAAAAGGAATGGCATTGCATTTGCGGTATAAAAAGGCAGAAACAAAAGACTAAACTTGAAAAATGAATGGCATTTCATGTGACTACAGTCAATGGAGTGCCTATAATTAGGACTACAAATGAACAAAGTAGCTCGTGAACAGGTCGAGCTCGGCTCATGTATGCTCGGTTTGAACTCGGTTTATTTAATAAATGAGATGTTTGTAAACACTAATATAGGTTCGAATATTAAACAAGCAAAACTCGTATAAACTCGATTTGACTCAATTTAAACTCATGAACAAAACTCGTAAAAGCTCGGCTTGACACGTTTGAGTTCGTTTTGAAGCTCGTAATATGTTTTATATATGTATATGTTATATATATACATGTTAGTTATATTTTATATACTTAATTATATATTATTAATTTATTTATAGTTTACCTAATTTAATATAGATATGTTATGTTCACAAAATGTGTATAAGATGGTTTGTATAATAATATGGAAAATACTAGTCTTACTACTAGTTTCCACCGCTGGATTCTACCACTATGTTTTTTTTTATTTATTATTATTATTATTTACTTCATGATTAAATAAGTATTTTTTAATAATATTGTGATTTTTTTATTTTTTTTAAATATTTAAATGTATTAAAAAAATACATGTAAATAAATACAAAAAAAAAAAAATTCTAAACCATTAGCGGGAGCCCCAGCGGGAGCTCCCAGCGGTGTGTGTAGCACCGCCCTAATAATATATCATACAACTGCAACTATTGATTTATTATCTTATCTATATGTATTAAATAGTTTAGTTTATTACATCTATCTTGTGTATTATTCTTTTAATTTATAACTATAAGTAATTTTTTTTTTCAAAAAAAAAAAGTTATACCATAAGAGCTTTGAATCAAAATTATTTGGTTGAATAGTTAAATGGTTGATTTTTTTTTTTGGTAAAATTTAAAATTTTTTTATTAATCAAAAGATAAGATTAGAAATTTCAAAATAAAAAATCGAGTTCGAGCTCGAGCTACCTCAAGCTCGAGTTGTTTGTTTATTTTTAGTCAAGCTCAAGTCGAATTTGAACAACATTAATGGTTAACAAACTGAGTTTGAGTAAGGATATTCAAGTTTTATTCGAGTTCGAGCCGAGTTCTAGAGAGTAAACATGTTAATCAAGCTCGAGTACCCTTGTTCAAATTCGACTCGATTCAATTTGTTTGCAGCCCTACCCATAATACATATACAGGCATATGAGAGAGAGAGAGAGAGAGAGAGAGAGAGAGAGAGAGAGAGAGAGAGAGAGAGAGATTGCATAATGAACTTACAAAAAACATGGGCAACCAACATCCATCAAGAACACTCCTTTCATCATGAATTTATAGAGGTGTTACAGTGAGTTAACTGGAGTAAACAGCAACTGACTTTGGTATGAATAAACCCGTTAAGATCCCTTGTCCAATTAGTTTTGCAAATTTACAAATGAATTGTGTAAAAGAATACCAGCTCCAACTAAGCATTCCTCTGCTACATTTTTTTTTTTTATAAGTAACATTCCTCTGCTACATTTTTTTTTTATAAGTAACATTACTCTGCTACATTAATCAAACTACTACAGGCCTACCAGTCCATCGTCTTACTTCAATACCTGGACAATGTGGATTTTAAAGCACCCAATTGGCTCGAAGAAAAAGGAGGTACCCTACCATGGGCCAATGCCAGGATGACCTTTGCCTTACCAAGCTGCTCATTCTTCTTGAGGCCTTCAAGCAACGAATGAATGGTATCAACATTTGGAAACCAATTCTTTCTCATGCATTCTTTAGACATCCCATACGCCAAATCAAAATCCCCTCCCTTACAGAGATAATGAATCATGGTCTGATAAATTTTAATGTTGGGTCTGCAGCCCTTGGCATGTAAGGCAGAATAGACCCTTTTGGCCATTTCAAGATACCCAGCCTGGCAAAATCCTTTGATCACCAAATTATAGGTAACCTCATCAGGTGTGATCCCAAGCTTCTGCATCGTAACCATTAAACCATTGGCTTGCCATGCTCGTCTCCTATTAACCAAATGCTGGATCCTAACATTAAAAGTTGCAAGATTTGGTAGACACCCCTTTAGCATCATTATATTCCACAGCCCATTACCAATCTCCCACCGGTTATCCTCATAAAATGCAGAAATAAGGGTTGTGTACGTAATCACATCCGACTTTAATCCCAACTTTTCCATCTCTACCATGATTAAATATGCTTTATCCAAAAAACCCATATCGCAAAAAGCCTTTATAACAATGTTAACTGAATAAATGTCCAATTCAACACAATACCTCACAGGAGCATCGTTGAGGAATTCTTCAACTGCTCTTAAGTCACGTGTTCTCGTCAAAACCTTGAGGGCAGCATTGAATGATTTAACAGTCCTTCGACATCCATACAAATGCATATCATAAAAGGTATCGATAGCATGTTTAGTCATTCCAGCCTTACCATACAACATTATGATCCGCACAACGAACCCTTCACGCCGACCCTGCGGAAGAGACTTCTGATGCTCAAGCAAATGCTCAATGTAATCAAAGTGGCCCGCACCAGCTAGCCTAGACACTGTATCCTCAAATGCAAATCGACTTTCAATTACAAGGCGATTGTGTGAATTGGCCTTAAACAAATGGAACAGCTTCTCAGGGTCCCGCTCGTTTTTAAGCTTCACAAGGGCAGGTTCTTCTAGTGGTTTCGAGTCTCGAATGAAATTTGATACGGCTGCAGAACTTTCAGTTGATGCAATGGTGGCAATAGCATGACAGAATCTGCGAACAATTCGCAGAGAGAGCATTTTCTAGAAATCTCCTCAGATTGATACATATTCATCCATCAAAACCAGCACTCGATGCAGCAATGTCATGAAATCTCCGATACTCCCATAACAGCAATGGGGTTGCAGACGCTTCTCTTCATCTTCGTGGGTTGGCAATGTCGATGTGTGCACCGTGGTTTGGAGGTTGTCTTCGTCGTCGTGGAGCTTCTATCTGTTCACCGTGGGTTTCAGATCCCCTTCGTGGGTTAACCGAGCTTCAACAACAGCTCTGGGGAAAAAATTTTGTCAATCTCATTTCTATAAGAAATCCCGTAACATAGCAAACTGCTTACTACTTCCCAGGATATCAACCAAGATCTGATAGTTCTCAAAATTATGCTCAAAGCCCAGAATTGTTTTAGCCCAAAGAAAGAACGTGTGATCGAAAAACCCAAGATTCTGTCTTGATGCCGACGGCGAGAAGCCCTAACAGATGAGGGAAGAAGACGGTCAAGGGTTTCCGTTGAAGAGCGTCGAAGGTCTGGAAATGAAGTGAAGCATGTGGAAGTGATTCGTGAAAAGCATTTTTTAATGCTGGAAAAGCTATACGGTGCGTTTTTAGCAAACCTTTATGGGGAGTTAAAACGCAGCGTTTTAGAGTCTTAATTGATTCTGTTTGTAATACGCAGCGTTTGGATCTTTGAAGTATGCTATACAACCTCGTATTGTTTATACAACCTTCGCACACCAACTACGTGGCTTTTTATATTTTTTAAAAAACTTAAAACGTGCATCATGCGTTTCAGTAATCATATTCAATTTCAATTTTCCCACCCTCTCCCCCTCATTCTCTCCCCCACTCGTTGAGCTCGTTTTCCTTTCGTCAGCCTCACCCTCCACCTGCATCGTGTGGCTCCATCACTTCGGTGCCATGTGGGTCTGCCATCAAAACTAACAAAAGTTCGAAGCTTCTCTGGCTTCACCATTTCAGCATGGCTTCCATCCTCTCGCTAGCATTCTTGCTGACGACACACACTATCGTCGTCTGTCGTCTAGATTTGTCGACAAGAGTGAGAAATAAAAGAAAATGGATTTTATTTTTCTGTTTTCATTTCATCTCTCCATTTCTAGCCGTACTTGTATATTGTGTGTTTTTGTATTTAATGGATTTGGAATTTTGTGTTTGTTTGGTATGTGTTTTGGGGGGTTTTTGGATTGTTGATGTTGTATACCATTCACTTGTTTTTTGGTTCCTGATTTTGTATACCTTTCACTATTTTTGAGTTGTTGATGTGGTTGATCTTGTGGCAATAGGGATGGTGATGGTTGAGGACGTGTTTGTTTTTCTGAAACAAAGGCCTGCTCTCAAGGCTTTTGAGGGTCTTTATGTATTCTTTTATGGTATGGGGGTGGTAGTTTATTCCTTTGACGTGGACTCTGGATCACTTCTTAGTCCCTTTGTGCTGCGAACCTCCTTTCAAGCTCATCCTCGTCCACGCCAAATCCACTCCTTCTTCCGTCTCCGGCTTTGCCAATCCTGGTACGCACTCTCACCCACCACACACTCTCAGTAAATTGGTAATATATTTTCTTCTTCCGCTAGGATATTCTACTACATGTCTGTAGTAGCTAAGGGGTATGAATAAATCGCAATGGAAAATAACTAAGTTAATCATTGTTACCAGAACAAACTAGTAATCCCAAATTAAAACGTAACTTCCAAAATACAGCATATTTGTTCATGGTCCATGCTCAAACTCATGAAACTTAAACTATTGCAATGGAGTATCATACTCCTTATGTTACAATCATAACATCAAAAGGGATTCCCATGTTAAGTCATCAAAAGTAAAATAATTTCCAAAAATAGCAAAAGCAATTCCATTCTTCCATCATAGTTGGGTTCCTCATTAGTCAACCTTGTCCAAACTAGTTTGCTCCTCCTCATCTTGACCGATCACTTCTTCCCTTGTCACGACATCTACCATTATGGGGTGAGAATGGTAATGAGATTACCACGATGAGATTTATTTAAATCTCAATAAATTATGTCAAAAACATACACAGAGATAATATAAGCATGACCAATAGTAAATATGAAATGTATGCATGAACATGAACCCCATCCAAGATCGTTAATATCCTATTCGAAGTCATTGATAGTTCTTCAAATACTCAAGGGATTTCACTCGCGCCGGGGTGTCTCCCTTCTCTTGATTTCAGTTTTTAACCAGGCTAGGTCTAGCAAAGCAGAATACAAACAAGCTCAATGCAATCAAAGCTTGAGTCCAGCAAGAGTACAAGCTGATAAAAGGACTGATCAGATGGAAAGCGCCTATTGGAGGTACTGTGAAGATCAATTGGAATGCAACTTTTGATCCAAAAAATAAGAAGATGGGGGGCAAGTGTGATTATAAGAACTATATGTTGGGAATTTGGACCTCCCAAATTCACCCCCTTAGGATCTACCATTTGCAGGAATAACAAGAAAAATAGAGAAATAATAACAACACAAGAAATTTACGTGGAAACTCCAAAACAGGAGAAAAAACCACCAGACCCAGAGAAGAAAATCCAATATGTGAAAAATTGTTACAATCACACAATTTCTCTCCTCACCCCAATCACACCCACAAAGCTTTCCCCACTAGTAAAACTTTAACTCACACCTCTTCCCATTTTAAAAAAAATGGACAACAGAGGAATTTAACTAGAGTCAAAAGTTACTAGCTAAGCATTTGACTGGTACACTTAAACTAAGAGGTTAAGCCTCTTATTTATAAGGTTAATCTAGGCCCCTTAATCCACATCCCACCGATGTGGGACTAAGGAGCAAAAACAACAATCTCCACCTTGCGACTTTGACTAGTCCCACAGCCAAGCTCCACCTCAATGAAGATCTTCATAGCTTCCGCTATCATGCTTCACCATAAAAGCATACCCACTCAGAATAAACCAATTCCAAGCATTTCACTTCGGCCCATGTCGAAAAACAACCTTGCTGAAAATTATGGTGCAACTTCCACGTTTGGCTTTCCTGGAAGTTCATCAGCCATCGACATGAATTTCCACCACACACCCTGCATCAATGCCAAACCAATGCCTGTGTGCAAACTTGTGGACCCGCTAACATTAACACATCCTCTATCATGGCAACTTTGGGAATTAGCGGCATGCCATGAGGATGTACACGTCTCCTTTTAAAGATCAAAATCTTCTATGGAGAGAGACGCAATATTAGCATCATTTCCAGTATCTCCATTTACTGACTTGGAGCCACTTGCCGAACCAGCTCCTGCTCTCGGACAATTTTTCTTGACGTGCCCAGATTGTCCACACTCCCAGCAGACTACTTTCTTCTTCATGGAGTTCTTCATCTTCCCATTTCCAGCTGCTACCATCACTAAGTTCTCAAGTGGAACATTATTTCCACTACTTAGTCTTCTCTCTTCAGAAAAGATTTTACTGGTAACCTCTGAAAAAATTATTTTCTCCTTCCCATGTATCAAAATAGGCTTCATGTGCTCATAGGAAGGTGGAAGAGACCAGATGAGTCTCAAGGCCTGATCCTCATCATCAATTTTAACTCCAATAGCTTCTAGCTCAGCGACAATGCCATTGAGAACGCTTAAATGATCTGAAATAGTTGTACCTTCACTCATCCGCAGTGTATGAAACTGCTCCTTCAGGTACACACGATTTGAGACGCCCTTCGTCTGATACAACTCTTCAAGTTTTTCCCAGAGTTCCTTTGCCGTAGATATTCCATGCACATTTGCAAGAACATTTTTGGCCAAGCACAGACGTATCGCACTTGCTGTTCTCAAATCCAGATCCTCCCAATCTTCATCGCTCATTTTAGATCTGCTCTTTTCACCAGTCACACTAGTACCAGTGCTGACTTCAGGTGTTGGTCTGCCCTTCAGTGCCTTGTGTAATCCTGATTGAATCAAGACATCCTTGACTTGTACTTGCCACAAGCCAAAATTGATTCTCCCATCAAATTTCTCCACCTCAAATTTTACAAGATTTGAAGACCTACTTCCTGACATTTCTTTGATGAATTTACTGTAGAAATGAATAGTACCTCACTAAGTAAGTTCCCAGGAAAGATTGGAGGGTCACAATGGACACACTTAAAATTTCCAATCTCCTAGACAGAACCTTCTTAGACTGTACGTATCCACACTACCATACCAAACCTCCACCCCACAAAAAGAACCTAGTGTCTCTGATACCAATTGTTGGGAATTTGGACCTCCCAAATTCACCCCCTTAGGATCTACCCTTTGCAGGAATAACAAGAAAAATAGAGAAATAATAACAACACAAGAAATTTACGTGGAAACTCCAAAACAGGAGAAAAACCACCAGACCCAGAGAAGAAAATTCACTATGTGAAAAATTGTTACAATCACACAATTTTTCTCCTCACCCCAAACACACCCACAAAGCTACCCCACTAGTAAAACTTTAACTTTACACCTCTTTTCCTTTTACACTTAAAAGGTCAATAGAGGAATTTAACTAAAGTCAAAAGTTACTAGTTAAGCTTTCAACTAGTGCACTTAAACTAAGAGGCTAAGCCTCCTATTTATAATACATGCATGTGCCTTCATTCTCTAAACCCAACGATGTGGGACTAAAAAATGAAAGCAAAAAAACAACACTATACATGGGCTATGCATATTCTTATTAATACAATATAATCATTTATCTAAAAAAAAAAGACAGAGATGAAGAAATGGAAGTCCTAGTCACTCTGAGTATGCCAATGGCATAAGTCGCATCCCCTACCGTTGTAGAAGCCAGTGCCTTATGGAGAGCTCTGAAGTTGGGTGATGAACTAGGGATTGGGCTTGCCATATTTGAAGGTGATGCATTGGGAGTTATTAAGACAATGAGTAATATAGAAGAAATTTGGGAATGGAATGGCCAGAAGGTAGAAGACATTAAAAAAGTTATTGTCAATAAACCTTTTTAGAAGGTTCAACATACTTATAGGGAAGGAAATAAGGTAGCTCAATTTTTAGAACGTTTTGCTTATATCGGAAATAAGGTAGCTCAATTGGTTGATCTAAGCCAATATGGCATGGTCCTATTGCGTAAAGAAGATGTTGAACCAGAAGTAATTAAGGGTGAAATGTTGGAAGAACATGAATCAACTGAAGTATCTAGTGAGAATGAGGGCGATTGATCCAGTAAAATTGATAGTAAATGAATCTAATATTTGTGTAAGTATATAATTTTATAAATATCTACAATGTTTGTACATACTATACATAATTTATTACAATTTTAAATAGATATGTCTCCCAAACGTATAACAATGCGTGCACCATCCCCATCCATTACCGACTCCCCATGTGGTTCACCTACCATCAATGGTGGGCCAACATACCAAATCCAGAATAAGGTATTGTATCAAATTAAATGACAAACTTAATGCTCAATTTAAGTAATCTATATTATGAAAATAAATAAATTTAATAAAAATATATGCTTTAATTGCTGTATATATAGATGTTATAAGCCAACGCCAAGGTCAAGGCACTACAAGGGGTGTATGCGTAGAGAAAGTAAGAAAAGTTGGTAAAATTAAAGTTGATATTCCCGATGATCACACCGGCGGCTTCGGGGACTCGGTGGCTTGGCTTGCTTCTTATGTTGGTACCCTTACTCGCACGTATGCATATATAGCTACATCATCCTGAGCTAAAAATTTTCAAGATGTGAAAGACCACTTCAAAACATGTTGCCTGGTAATGAGCTACATTCCAAGAAACTAAGTATAATATATTGATTTAAAGTTAGTTTGTATTTATACTAATTGTTTATAATTTACAAAATGATGAGTTTGAACTTAATTTTGGCCAGCGAGAGGATTGACTAACGGTTGAGGTGCTGATGTCAAATGCATTCCAGAGGTACAAAGGTCAATGTCATGCTCACTATCAGAAGTTCATCGTTTGTCTAAAAAAATGGTCAGTTATTATACACCCCATTAAATATTAAGATATACATTTTTTTTATTTAAGTTCTAATCTAGATTTCCCTTTTGCAACAAGGAGAAAGTTCTGCTGACTATGATATAACTGAATTGTATGCTAAAGCGAATAAAAATCGTGATGGTGCTTGGACCAGTCCTGAAGCAGAGTCAAATGTGATATCTCTTAAGGAAGCTAGAGTGGATTCATCTGATGAATCATCTGTTAATGGTTCTCAGATTATATCTCAAGTTCTTGGAGCACATTTTGGATATTTGAAGGACATAGGACGTTGCGTGAAGCCATCCTCGACATCATCATCCTCTTCTAAAGCCAAATCGAATGATGATAATACTAAGGCATTAGAGGAAGCAGCACTTGAGATAGAACGTTTGAGGTCCAGGGAAAATGAATTGCTTAGTTTAAGCAGCAAATTTTGAGGCGAGATTAAAAGAGAATGTGCAGAAGAGGCTATAATTGAATAATCAAAAAATGTTTGAATAGTGGCAGTCAATGATGTCTCAAAACTCTATGCCACCGCCACAATCTTAAAATTTACTTTTTCTCTAATTGTCTTTCAATTATGATGTTCCAAAACATTTGAACAATTGTGATGTTTGAATTACAATTTCTGAAATATTAGTATGATATTTTTTAATAAATTATGTTTTGTAAGATTAATAATGTTTGAACAGTAAATAACTTGTTCGAACGGTCAATTATAATATATAAATCCATTCGAATAAAAAAATACCCATTCGAACAAAAACTAATCCATTTGAATGACAACCGAGTAACACAATCCATACGACGGTTCGAACAATAAAATATTTGTTTGAACAATATTAATGTGCAAAACCCTATTCAAATAGACAGAATTTTCAAAAATAAAAAGTCTGTTCGAACGATCAAAAGTTATGTTTGAACAAAAATTATTTGAAAAATTTATTCGTTTGAATGCATAAAATCTATTCGAACATTCATTCCGTTCAAACAAGATTAAATGTGGTCATTAGTTCAAATAAAAAATTCTTATAGTTCGAATGGATAGGTTTCCATTTCTAATGATTTTTTGAGATAAAATTCATTTTTTGTCTCCAAATACATTTCGAGACAACCATTTCAAGACAAAATAGAGACTGAATTTTTTTATTTTTAAAAATATTTACAAACAAATTTTAGATTTTTAGGGACAAAATGATTTTTCTCAAAAAATCCAAACTCTTGTAATGATGTATGGATGGAAAATGAGAGGGTTTTTACAATTATGTTTTACAGGACAAGATTTGTAATGATTGATTCTAAATGAAATATCGATACTATGGTTTTATTTTTTTTAAATGCATTTTATTATTATTATTATTATTTTAAAATTGTTGTATTCGGCCACCAAAAACCCACGGGGGTGGTCATGAGCATGGGATTGGCCTGGGTGGTGCGACCACCCCTAGCTCGTGCCCACAAGATGGCCACGACGACTATTGTTTTGGCTTATAGGTTGGCCTATCATATGGAAGGTATTCCGTTGGGGTCCCCAGGCTTAATAGGTGGTCAATCACAATTTTTTTTTTCAAGCTTTTTCTTTTTTAATTTTAGATTTAAACTTCAAAATAAAAATAATGGCATTTTTGTTAAAGAGAATTTTAAAGTTTGTATATTTTAAAAATTTTACTTCAATCCCGAGATATTCACGAAACAAAAGAACATGAATGAATAATGGTCATCAGCTCCCATCCTAGAAAATTGAAAGCCAACGATCCGACCTCCATCAAGAACCACATTGCTACACAAATGCTTTGCAGTGCAAAAACTACCCCTCTTATTTGTAGACGATTATATTAATTTAATGGGAGGGAGTAGTGATAGTAGACGCCACAATACTTGTCCATCAGTTACTGCGTCTACGAGTTCTCGGACACGATGCTTCAAGTGTGGTGAGTTGGGTCATCGAGTAGTAGATTGCAAGCAGTAGATAAATATGACAAAGGTTTTACATCGAGGCTACGGACACCATTGATGAGGATTTTGGGGGTCATAAATCTTGGACCTATTTGAGGTCCTTGATGTAGCTTTGTCAAAGGCTGGTTGTTTTTAATGGCAGATCAAAGTTTGTGTCATATTCCATTTAGGTATTATGCGGTGCCTGTGGAATGTGTATCCTCCACACTAACGTATAAATAAAATAACTCTTCTATTATAGTAGCCCATTGGAATTAAAGCTTTTAGTACATCAGAAGAAAGGGAAAGAAACAATTGATTGATTTATTTACTTTTATTATGTTTTACATTCATCTTTTCAAGTCATCGAAGAGTCATTAAGAAGAATGATCGCTCTTAATAGATTCGAGATAAGTGAGGGGAGTGAGGCTGGTGATATTAGATGGTGTGTTTATTGGGTATGGATATTAATATATAAATCCCAAAACAGAAAACATGATGGATTTATGTATAAGTATTTTTTTAATACAAAATTTAATCCTCTTTTCAATTACATCTAGAGAAAGGAATCCGGCACCTTGTGTAACAACCCAGCCGAAGACCTTGGAAACAGCGGTGGAAGATCAGTGAAGTTGGAAGGGAACGACGGCACGGCAAGAGAAGAGCTTGTGGAGTTCGAAACCTAAGTCTGGAAGTCTGGAGTGCTGTCCCGAATGGATGATAGAAGCTTCGGTCAAAGGGGGTCATAGTACTTGTTAGGATAAGTGTCGGAGCCGGGCTGGGCCTTTGGCATGGGTTATTTAGAGCCCAACAGAGTTGGGGAGTTAAGGGTCTGTGTTAGGCCCGAAATTATGTTTAGTTGATTTAGTATCTTTCAATTATGTTTTGTCTTATGTTTCTAGTCCAGTCCGGTAGTGGCCCATGGTCCATTTACATTTCTGAGTGCAAGGAAAGTGACCTTATACAAGGCGCCGTCAGACTTGTAGGGTTTTATCCAAAAAGTAATACAAAGTTTATTTTCTTCTTTCCCTTTCTATTTATCAATTCTACCGGAGGTGCTCTCCTCGAAAGAGCTTGCTTTCCTGTTATATACCAGGGATTTGTTACACCTTACAAAGGAGGGTTGTCTTTCTTGGTGAATCCGGCACCTTGGGAAAGGTACTGACAGAAATTGAAAGACAGTAAGAACAAAAATTTGGGACTGATATGAGATACGAATCAAGTGGACCTTAAGTGGAAGTGATTATAAGAAATAGACCCTATAGCATTTACGAAGTATTTAATGATGCCCAAAAACTTCACATGGACGGAAAAAAACATTATAAGATGTATTTTATGTAAATCTAAATCTTGATATCCAGCATATATAGGAAGTAGGCATCTTGGTAAACAACCTTTTCAAAAGAACACACGGCACGCAACAATATCTAAACACAAGCCAAAAATTTCATGATTTGGCAGCTTCTGTGAAATGAAAAAGCAAGGGATGTATAAGTTAATTTAAGCATAGACTAGAGTTGGAACAGTGGGCGCCCATCTTTTTGTGTCCCTCAGATACAGAGGATCAAGAAAAAGTAATAACTATAACTGAAAAGCTTGAGATTAAATGCCCAGGAAAAAAGGATCTAATGCTTCACAAAGTATAAAACATAATAACAAAACTGTAGCCTAGATCTACTTGATTTTGTGGTAAAACTGTAATGATTTTAACCCAAAAACCTTTCGTACAGGACTTCCACACAATTCTTTTTTTCTTTCCAGTTTATATTGTCTCTTGGAAATCAACTCCAAATACCATGCTTGCAGAATATTCTTTAACCTTAACCACAAGAAAATGATAATAATAAAGGAAGAAAAAATTTGTCAACAGCTTTAAATAGCCCGCCAGTTTGCCATAACTGGGCACAGGAGACAGTAGAGTAAAGAAGAAAGAAAGCATTGAGAAACATTGGTGTTGCGGGGAATGGAGTCAGTGACAAGGGCTTCAACAAACGTAGGTAGCAGAGCCAACGGACAGCAAGGGAAGGATCAATGTGGACACTTCCAAATGCCGTTGCACTACCCAAGATACACTAAAGATGATTACGAAACCATGCCGGAGTGGAAGCTGGATTGCTTGCTTAAAGAATACGGCCTACCGATGGTTGGGGATGTTGAACAAAAGAGAGAGTTCGCCATGGGATCCTTTGTTGGAACAATGGGGCTGCAAAATAAAAAATAGTGAGAGAAAGTTTGCTTCAAGGCACGTTACAAATGTCGCTTTCCTTAAGACAATATTCACTCCCACTAATTACGGTATGCACACGGGTTACAGGGGTCCAAGATACATTGAAGCCCAGAATAAATATGTTTGTTTAACTGCGTTATGCACACATGAAATTAGACACGAATACCCTTAGATTTTACTATTCAACTAAGATATTAGAAATCTGTTCTTTGCAGAATGAACAGATCCTAATAACAAGTTTTGAAGAAATGAAGACTTTTGAGAGAGAGAGAATTTCAAAATTGCCTTATGTATTTTGTCAATTCTGTTTTTTTGTATTAAATTTGTAAGCCAATGGATCTATTTATAGAGGGCCAAAGGATATACTTTTTATTCTTCTGTGATCTGATTCAAACAGGTATATTTATTATATTTGTTGCCAAGTGATAGAAATGTTGAATCCAGTCCAACGGTAACGTTGGTTTCCTACCCCCCTTCTCGCATGGGTTCGAAACAAAGTTTTGAAATCCGTTCCGGAGACCATTCCGGTTGAGGCACTGGAACGGAATATTTCGGTACCGGTACGTTTCGGTGTACCGTTTCGGGATTAATTATATATTATATATAAATATTTATATGTATATATAAACTAACAATTAATAAAATAAATACATATATATGTAAGTGTGTATCATGTATATGTGTACATATATAGAAGAATTAAAGATTTATAATTAAGTGTGTATCATGTAGTAAATTAACTTAATTAAATTAATTCTCAAAAAAACGTTTCGGTGTACCGTTTCGGGATATACAATAAATAAATAAATTATATATATAAAAACTATATTTTCCAATAAATGAATAAATAAATTATATATATAAAATATATTAATAAATATGTGTTTTATATATTTTTTCAAAAAAAAAAAAAAAAAAAAAAAAAAATCGGACCGGAATTACTATTCCGGCCGGAATGCCGGAATCCGGCCGGAATTGACCGGAACGGCCGGAATTTGACCCGGAACGGAATAGATACCTATCCCATTCCGGTCACTGTTCCGGCACGAAAAATTCCGGCCATTCCGACCGGAACGGAACGGTTTTCAAAACATTGGTTCGAAACCCAATAGGTGTGATTTTTCATTTTAATTGCAGCGCCGCGCTTGCTTGTGGGCTTCACTTGTTGCTACATAAAATCAACAAAAATCAAAATCTAGAGGCATGGCTCGAACCCATGTCCTTTAGGTTGAAAGGAGCCATCAATACCACTAAGCCAAATAATTATTTACGGCATATTTATAGACCCAACTATTATAACCATAAGCAATAGCTTATAAAATTTCCTTAAATTCTCTCTATCCAAAATAATTCATAACTTCCAAAAATAAATCCCAACATATTATTAATAATAAATATAATATATATTATTTTAAAAATATTTCCAACAATCTCCCACCATTTTCAAAATACAACTTGGTTAGAATAGGAAAACTTATGCATAAATGAATGTGTCTTGTGGACTTGAACCTTCACATAGTGAAAATACATCAAAGCTAACTAGAATGACATAGTAGACATGCTTTGAACTAGTGATTCTATATGATTAGCCGGATATATCTCACATATAATTTTTCTTCTCTTTGGGTAGTTCATAAAAGCCGACACGTGGATTGGCCTTGTGTCTATATCCTGTTGTATTTTTCTTGAGCATTTATGCAGTACACAGTAGACTATTTATACACAAAAGAGTACTGAATATTCTTATAACAGAAAGATATTCGTGGGACACATATACACATATAGAAATTCCAGATTATTCCTTATGGATCATTTGCTGTGTTGTCCATTTGCTGAGGTGCCTTCTTCACTTTCTGATGGTGTAGTGATATTGTTTATAAACCCGGATGCTTGAAACAAAGAACATGAACCTTCCTTTGTTTCAGAATATCAGCATTGATCCTACACCATTGGTCTAGATAAACATCTAATGCATGTATTTCTCTAGAGCAATAGCCATCTGTAACAGCATCAAACAGAAAAAACCAAGGATTCTGATGTGAATCTTCCCTTCTCATGTACAGGAAACTAGGACTGGTAGCTAAGTATTAGGGGTGTAACCGATTCGCTTTGGTCCGGTTTTGTACAAATTTTGGGACCGCACTAGTATACATCGGTTTTGCATTTTCAAGAACAAATCTCAGACTGGTTACCCTCCTAAATTGGTATTTTTGGTTTTACCGGTTCCAGTCTGGTTCAGTCCAATTTTTCAATTTTAATCAAGTGTCAATGTAATTATATATATTATATATAAAATATATATTTAAGATTAAAATTTTATGATATAAATTATTTCATAAGACTAGTCAGCGCGAGCCTCACCAAGCACATTCCTAGAATGTCATCCAGAAGAAATATGCGCATTCTACTGTTTCTTACCGATTCTTCATAATATTTTCCTGCCAAGACTTGTCCCTCAGTGCCACTTAATCACTTTGTATCCATTTTCAAATTCCTACACAAAATACATTAATAATTCAAAATTTTCAAATCCTAAAACAAAAATTCAAACAATACTTTATTTAATTTTCATCTAATCTCATTTCATCTGTATACCGAAACAAGGACTAAAACTTGACCTCCTACTACTTTGATCATGAAATTCATCATTGGTGTTAGCACTAGCAATGTTGTAGGCAAACACTAATACAAACCACTTTTATAACTGACAATCCCATTAAATCTATTGTATTGAAAGAACCAAACGCAAATATTTTACAAGCTATATTGTCTCTTAGGTCTACGTATTTGGATAGGTACCATTCACCATCTATTGATTATTTTAACACTTATTTCTCTCTCCTTCCACTTGCTCTCTCTCTCAACATAAGTCAAAACAATAACTAAATTATAAATTAAATTATTAATTGACATATGGTCAGTATATTTGTAAAATCTGAAAAACAAAATTAGAATAAAATTATTATTATTAAAAAATAAGATTTTATTATTATTTAGACTACTAGATGAATAATTTTACGTGAGATGTATTACAAAGATAAAAGGTAAAACATGTCATTTTCTAACACTTCCAAAGAGACGTTTGGATAAACTGTTAAACATTAGATCCGGATTAGTTACACAAAATTAAAAAACTCATCTCATTTCATCTTAATTCATCATTACAATTTTTTCAAATTCTCATATAAAATATAATAAATAATTTTACTTTTTTAAATCCCAATACAAAATTAATATTACAAAATTATATTATAATAATATTTTAATCATTATTATTTAAAACATCTCATCTCATCTCATCTATATAACCAAACGGGCCTAAAGATGTTGCCTGAAACTACACTGGTGTTGTCAGCCAAATGAAGAGAATTAGAGAATGCAGGGCAAGATGTCTTAAATAAAACATATATCGAAGGAATGGAATAGCTAAACACGGTTAAAAAAGGTTTGTAGGCAATATGATTTGACTTTAATCCAACGATCAGAACCAGAGCCTTAAGCCCATTTGATTGAGGGAATTGGCACCGTATCATCAGATTTGAATTTTAAAATTAAAAAATAAAAAATAAATAAATTTAAGGGAAAAGTAGCCGTTGCAGTCACTAACCTACTCTCCCAAGTCTATATATTGATGAGTAGAATTTTTCTATATTCATTACATACGTTGTAATTTGGCTCACAATGTGTCCGCCCGTTTGTTAGATAGAGAGAGTGCGGGTGTGCTTGCATGGGAAGAATCCAAAAAGTTGGAGAAGGCAGGGCAATCGGACTCACAGGAACCCGGTTGCTCAGCCCTAACAGGAAGGTGTAAAGATCGAGAGAGGAAGCGTATTATCAGATCGTTCGTTTTGAGGTTATCGTTATCTCCTCTTGTCTAATCTTGCTTTTGATCTGGGAATTGCATTCTTGGGTTCCCACCATGGATTCTTTGAGATTTCTTACGATTCTTAATGCTCTTCAACCTTTTCATTCTCTATTTTACAGTTTTTGATGTGATACAATTGCTGTCATCCTTTTTGGTTTCTCAAATCTAGTTTTTTTTTTTTTGTGAATAAGTTGATGTCGAACAAAAAATTATTATTTTTCTATGGGTTGCTAATCGGGAAGTCTTAAGTTTTGGTTTAGCTGGTTTAAAAAAAAAAAAAACAAAGATTCGGTCTCTTTGATCTTCGGAACATTTTACTTGGTCTGCCATGATTCTCAAATCCTTAAAGTTCAATAAGGACAGTCAATGTCCTAATCATCGATGTCAATTCTCGTTCAAGTTTTCCCTACCAGAACTTGGCTCTGAATGTCTACACATTCTGTGTAAAGTAAAATGTATATCTTAGTCACCCATTTGTTGTTTGATTTATTTTCTGTGTAGCTTTTTATTAGATTTTCTTGATAAATTAAATACCAAATGCTGCAACACAACTGTAGAGAGGAATCTCAGGGAGATTATACTATGGAATCCCTCTACAACTGCTTCACCATTAGATATTCTATTCTTCAAAACCCAAAAAATAAGATAAATAAAAATGATACTTGCTGCTGTCTATTTTAAAGTTTGTTTCTTTATTCAGGTCATACAAATCTTGTATATGGATGGTGATTCCGACCATATACCTCGCTCATCCGTGTTTAAGAAGCCATGAACAATATTAAAGACATTCGGCTACTTTCATTGAACAGGTATTCAAAATTATTTTTCTGTAAGATTTTAGTGCAATAATGTAAAAGCTTTGTAGAAGATGATGGTTCAAAAGTGACTCTTAAGGTGTTCAATTTTTTGAAAGATATAGTAATAACAATTACAATTGCACTTCATTTAGGAATATTAGCTAGAAGTTTGTTGTATATTTTGATATTTAGATTTGAGTATCTGCATAATAAACATGGCTTGGTGATTTGAGTATCTACAAAAAGGTATTTAGCAATAATTCATGGCTTGGTGATTTGTAAAGCCTTAAATAAAAGATGAGATTAGATTTGAGTATCTGCATAGTGAACATATATCTAGTCTATACCTTTTTGTAGATCTGGTACCATATATTAGTCCTGGTATTTGTACCAAGACTTGTGCCCAGGATGTTTTTTTAACTATGCAAATTTTCTGGATCTCTTTACTATCTTGATTAAGCTTGTCTGTATAATTCATTTTTATCTTTTATAGGAAATTGTTCATGTAACGATGAGTTGTTTTCCATTTTTTGGTTCACGTTTTTCATTTTCAGTTCTTGTATTAGATTTTAAATTTACAAGTCAGATTCCAATCCTCTCTCTCCTTCCCTTTCCTCTCTACCTCCCTCCATCTCCCTTTTCTCTCTCTCTTGCTCCCTTGTCTCTCCCTCTCTCTCTTTTCCCCAAGTGAGACTCATGAGAGCTTAGGGTGAAGCCATTGGTGGTTCCGAAACAAACTCAAGAGAGGACTAGGATGCGTCCTGAAGCATGCTCGAGGTTGTTGATGTTGCGATCTTCCAGAGGGACACAAGAGGGATCTGGCAAGATCACCTGTCATCTTGAGGAAACTCATAGGAGGACCGGGTTGGGTACTGAGGCAAGCTCAACTAGGGACTAGGGTTGTCGAGGGACACCTTGGGATCGGGGGAGATTGCGAGTCATCCCAAGGCAAACTTAAGGGAGGACCAGACTGTGTCGCAAGTCCAAGGCAAAGTTTTAAGTGGGACTAGGGATGTTGAGGTCGTGATCATCCCAAGGCAAACTAAGGATGGACTATGCAATGCAAACTCGATAGAAGATTAGAGGATTGAGTGAGGCCAATGGTCCTACTGAGTCAAACGAATTAGGCTAGGACACAAGTCGTCCAATGGGAAACTCAAGGGAGGATCGAGATGTGTTGCAAGCCACCCTAAGGGAAACTCTTGGGAGGATCGAGTTAGTACTCAAGTCACCCCTGAGAAAAGCTCGAAGGAGAGGATTAGGCAAGGCAATTGAGCTTCCTCAGGCAAACTAGAGATAGAATTGCTAGGTTGTGAATCATTCTAAGGCGAACTCAAGGGAGGACCAAGGTTGCAAAGTTCGTGATAATCCCTAGGTAAACCAGATGGAGGACCTAGCTTGACCATTGGTTGTATTGAGGTAAAGTCAAGGGAGGATAGGATAAGGGTCGACTTGAAGGAAACTAGAGGGAGAATTAGGCAAGGCTATTATGAGTTGTCATGTGGCAAACTCAAGGGAAGACTAGGATGGGTTGCAAATCGTCCCATGGCAAACTTGAGGGAGTAGGGTTGTTAAGCCGTGATCATCTCGAGGCAAATTTGAGGAAGGATCAAGTGAGGCACAATCATCTTGAAGGAGGATTGAGTTGGGCCGCAAATTGCTCCAACAAAAATTTGAGGGAAGGCCTCCCCCTAGCTTGGTATGGAAAGATTGCAAATTAAGTAACTGAAATCCTCCATCAAGTTTTCCTCGGACAAGCTCGATCCTCCGTTGAGTTTGCTTAGGATGACCCGACTTGTCTAATCTATCATAGAGTTTGCCATAGGAGGACACACGGCGTCGATAGACTCTCTCTCCCTTGGTCTTGGGTGGTGGCAGCTTAAAAACATGGTGTCTTTTCCTTTTTGAGGGAGGACTAGACTTATTGAAGCGGGAAGCGGCGATCATCCTGAGGAAAACTCAAGGAAGGATCAGGTGAGCCTATGGGTTGCCCTGAGGCAAAACAAAAAGTCAATTTCAAGTCTTCATCCCCTTATCCCCCTTTCACTGTTTAGCATTTCAACACTCAGTAGTAAATCCAAATTTCTCCCTATTGATGGTTTGTGCCCGTTCAACCATCCAGTTTGTCTTAGGACGACCCATGGCATCACCTAATCCTTCCTCGAGCTTGCCTTGGGATGATCATGACTTCAACAGCCCTAGTCCTTCCTCACGTTTACCTCGATGACGGGCGGCCTCATCCAGACGTCCTATCTTGAGAGGCGAATTAAGGCCCAACTAGGTCATCCCTCATGTTTGGCATGGGTCAACCCATGGCCTGGCCTAATAGGAACTAAAGTTTGCCTTGGGACGAATGGACCTCCCTCAAGTTTGTCTCATACAACTTGCAGTTCAGCTTGGTCCTTCATTGAGTTTGCTTGGGACAACCTGGCCACCTTGCCAGATCCTCCATCAAGTTTCCCTCAAGATGATCTCAACTTCATCAACCCTAGTCCTCCCTCTAGTTTGCCTTAGGAGGACCCACAACCTTAGTAGCCATAGTCCCCCCCTTGAGTTTTCCTCACCACGACTTGCGGCCCAACAAGATCATCCCAAGAGTTTGCCTTGGAGGACCTTTGTGCTTACTGAATCCTCTCTTGAGTTTGCCTTAAGAATCTCACCTAATCCCAAGGTGTAAGGGCTAAAGGTGGGATCACAATCATCCCCAGGGAGGACTAGGCTGGGTCGCAAGTTGTTTCGAGGAAAGCTTGGGAGAGGACTAGGGCTGTGATGCCCCCAAATTCCGCTTGGGATTGAACGGACATTTGAAGCGTCGAGACATGCAACACAAACAAGGTTACCTGCCCCCGTTCATGACATATAAGATGCAATGTTCCTAACATGCATATAGCATGATGCAATATTCGCAGCGGATAATCTTTTTCTTTAGCAATACTATGCACCAAACTAAAAATATCCCAAATACTTGAAACATATTTCATACATAAAAACATACTAAAAAGCCGTGATCACTACACTAGTCCAAAATGGTTGTGATCAAAAGAATACTTGAGATACAACTCCAAAAGTACAAGCATTAACCTAAGTTAAATACTATACCATCATCAACATCGCACCGTAGCCTAGATGACCGTATTCAGATGGTCAGATTCCAATTCTTCTTTGGGTCCTGTAACAAGATCTACCATTCGGGGGGAATGGTAGTTGGGACTACCACAGTGAGATTTGATTACAAATCTCAGTAAGTTAACATAAAACTCACACACAGGTTAAAGATGCATGCATGGCAGTAAAAGCATAAATGCATAAGTAAAGTCGTACATAAGCATAGCATAACTTGACATATAACATGACATAACCAGAACTTAAACGTGAACTGAACTTGACTTAACATGACATGAACTTGAGTTTAAAACATAACATGGACTTGAAATGTAGCATGAACGTAAACATGCATAACATAAATATGAACTTGAAAATAACATAAACTTGAACATATCATGACATAAACGTGAACTTGAGACATACTGTAAACGTGAACTTAACATGATGTGAACATGAACTTGGAACATAACTTGATCATGAACATAACATGTACGTGTACATAACAAAACATGAACTTGATCTGAAACTTGACTTATCATGCACTTGATCTGAAACTTGACTTAATACGTACTCCACAGTTGTTGTGGCCCCACGTATTCTACGTGTCACAATTGCTGTGTCTCACGTAGTGTATGCTCCACAGTTGTTGTGGCCCCATACTTCATGCTCCACAGTTGTTGTGGCCCCATGAATACACGTAACATAAAATATAATACGTACTCCACAGTTGTTGTGGCCCCACGTATACACGTAACATAAAATATAATACGTACTCCACAGTTGTTGTGGCCCCACGTATACACGTAACATAAAATATAATACGTACTCCACAGTTGTTGTGGCCCCACGTATACACGTAACATAAAATATAATACGTACTCCACAGTTGTTGTGGCCCCACGTATACACGTAACATAAAATATAATACGTACTCCACAGTTGTTGTGGCCCCACGTATACACGTAACATAAAATATAATACGTACTCCACAGTTGTTGTGGCCCCACGTATACACGTAACATAAAATATAATACGTACTCCACAGTTGTTGTGGCCCCACGTATACACGTAACATAAAATATAATACGTACTCCACAGTTGTTGTGGCCCCACGTATACACGTAACATAAAATATAATACGTACTCCACAGTTGTTGTGGCCCCACGTATACACGTAACATAAAAAATAATACGTACTCCACAGTTGTTGTGGCCCCACGTATACACGTAACATAAAAATATAATACGTACTCCACAGTTGTTGTGGCCCCACGTATATACGTAACATTAAATATAATACGTACTCCACAGTTGTTGTGGCCCCACGTATTCACGTAACATAAAATATAATACGTACTCCACAGTTGTTGTGGCCCCACGTATTATACGTAACATAACATGTCTTATCTTTCTTAATGCATGAGATATTAATTAATATCATATACTTTTCTAACATGGCGTATACTTGTAAATGGCACAATATGATTTAATCATAACATTTCATGGCATACTTAACATGGCATACTTATAACATACATCATTGTATGACAGAAAAGATTATGTAACAGATAATTATTCATGAGAGATTAAATCATACGTAGCAGATAAACATGTAATGACATAGCATGACATGGCATATACGATAACATACATACATAAATTGTAGTTCTCTTACCCATCACACATACACAATAAACTGATAGTAAGTTAGAGGCTAACTTACCTCGATCGTCGCGTTCTATGAGAATAGAGCGCGAGACACGAGGAACTGCACAACAGCTGGAAGAGGAACACTCAAGTCCTTAAGATTTTCACTTCTGAACTCAATTGCCATATTGTAAGCACTTGCAACACCACGGCCAACTTGAGGTTTCACTATACTCGGAAGAGATAAATTGACTTCAGAAAGCCTTTGCACTAAAACAAGTTCATTAAAATTATCAATAACAACCAAACAAACAACTCATTTCTCAATCCATATACTCTTAGCCATAGTCAACCACAAGATGACACCAGTCATCCCGGACTATAATCCATATCATCACTGCTTCGGGACACTGTCATACAGTTTCCCAACATTACACCATACGCTCCACACTTCTCTGCTACGCCATCCAACCCTTCGTGACACGCCATCCGGTGTATCACGACTTAGTACAGAGTACACTCACGTGAACTCTCTTCCATTCACACTACAAAACCCATCACTGCGATACACGTCTCACGGTGCATCGCTACGCGACACGGAGTACGCGCTACGCGTACTTCCTTCGCTACAACACTCATCAACACGATGCACATCACACGATGCATCGCCATACCACACGGAGTACACTACATGCGTACTCCCTTCCTTCTACGACCCACATCACTACAGCGCACGTCGCGCGGCGCGTCGCTGCATTACACAGAATACGCTACACGCGTATTCTCTTCACACAACCCGCCGTATCACATCTACGGCATCCATCTCACGCCTATACTTCACAGCACAGTCCACAAAACTACAAAATCAAGCCTAACACTTCACAACCACACTTCGTTTCACAACTACGCAGCGAACTCCACAAACACTAACTACACAGTCTACAGCCAACCAAATCAACTATGTTAAACATAAATAACTAAAGATAGAGGGTTATACCATCGACGGGATAACCCGTGCGTCGCTCGCTGCTCGTCACGAACATGCGTCGGAGGAGCATACGTGGCGGTACGGTGTCTGTCCACCACATAAAGTGGTAGTTTGGGCTTGAGAAAGGCTAGGCGTGGTCTTGGAAGACTCACGGTCGCCTTGTGATGGTCAAAGGTGGCGGAGCACGGCGGCATCACGCCGTGAACAGTAACTCCGAACGGTGAGCGGAGGAGACGCGAGGTAGCGAAAAGCCATAGAACTTCATGGAAAGCTAGGGAAAGGTAGAGGAACATGTGGTGGAGCTGTGGTGGCGAGGTGGTGGTCGGACGGTGGCTAACGGCGGCAGATCGGCCGTTTGAAACCATTTTTGGCCTTGGAGAGTGCGGGAGAGTGTGAGCTCTACGAAGCTCCGTTGGCCATGAAATTTCTTGGAGAGGTTCATGAGGATGAGAGGAACAAGATGGTGGTGGTGAAACACCACGGGTGGCCGTGTACGGCGGCGCACGGTGGTGCAACCGAACGGGTGTTTTGAGAAACCCATATGAGAAAAAGTGAGAGTTTGGGAAAAAGAAAGACATGGGGAGGAAGCCCTTGATGTGGTGAATCCAATGGTGGTGCTTGGTGGCTGATTTGGCCGTGTATGGTGGTCCAAAATGGTGAAAAGCCTTAAAAACCCATTTGTTTGGAGGCGAGAGTGGCGGCTAACCGTGGCTCGGATGGAGGTGAAACTTGGAGGGGATGTTCACCGGTGAGAGGGGAAGAAATCTGGGTGGGTGGTGTAGTCCACGCCGCCGGCGAGCGGCGGTTCTGGGCGGAGAAAGAAATCGGCAACAGGGGAGAAAACAGGGCAGGGGCAGCAACTTCCGGGGGCTCTCGGCGACTAACGGCTGGTCCGATGGCTCTGAAAATTGGTGTGTATGAACTATGGTGAAAGGGGAAGAGAATGGCGGGGGTGGTGTACGACACCTCCACCGGACGGCGGAGAAACGGGCGGTCAAAGGGGCGGCGACGGTAATGAGACAAGAAGGAAGAGCACGGGAAGAGAGAGAGAATTGGTGGCCGGCGTTGCACACCTCCGGTGCAGATGTGTTCGCCGGTGAGGGAGGGACATGCCGGAGGTGGAGGTGAGGCACGGCGGCCGGAGGTGGCGCCGGTAGGAAGCTAGAACCGATCAGCTATGGTGGAAGGGTGTAAGTCGACCATGGAGAGAAGGAGAGGAAAGAGAAGGAAAAAAAAGAAAAAAGGAAAAATGAAGGAAAAAGGGTAGGAGCCTAGGTAATAAACTTCAATCCTACGTTTTGGGATCCTCAAATAATTCAACGGTGAATTAAAACACTGATTAAAAACGCGTAAATGTTTTATTTTAAATAAAACACTTTAAATAAAACACCACGATGAATTAAGGTAGAATATTATTTTATAAACTAAAATTTATAAAATAATATTTCCTCATCATTATATAAAATGATAAAGTACCGTTAATTAATCGAAGATGATAAAACCAATTAATTTAAATAAGAGTTTTCAACGTAAAATTAAACATCTTAATATCTTAAAACAACTAAAATATTTAATCTAAGTAATTATCCACAATTATAATATTTTCAGAGCTCATTAAATTATTATAATTGTGCTACTTTAAAAACAAGCTTATCTAATACTTTGAAATTCGATGGATAAGATCCGGAAAAACGCCATCGAGGTACAACGCTTAGGATAAAACTGTTCATGATTTTACAGCTGTCGGTGAAGAACAAATTACGTGATTTACGGAAAAAGATAATCTATACGCGTGATTCCAGATGAGGGTAAAGACGAGAGAGATGTGATTACTGTCGGGAAAGAATCCAAAACTGATAATTTTAGCGGGCTGTTACAAGGGCTACTGAAGCTGTGTCCATCTCAAGGGAGTCTTGAGGAAGGATCACATGCGGCCTATCATCTCAAGGGATGACCAGGCTGGGTCGCAAGTCATTTCGAGGAAAACTTTAGGGAGGACTAGGAATGTTGAGAGAACGTCGAGTAAGGATTAGAGGTGGCCATGGGTGGTTCGAGGCAAACTTAAGGGACAATCAAACTTGAACGTCATCCTAAGGAAAACTTGAGGGAGGATCAAGCTATCTCAAGTCGTCCTAAGGAAAGTCAATACAGATATAAGGGTGCTAAACCCATAATTAATAATTATCCCAAGGCAAACTTTGGGAAGGATCTGGTGATGCCACAGGTCGTCCTTCTAAAGCTCGAGTATGCTACTAAAGCATGATTTTCTCAAGACAAACTCAAGGGAAGCTTTTGAGTAGAGCTATTGAGGTCGTGATCTTCCTTGCACAAGGCTAGGCAGCAAGTCCCCAAGGGAAACTTGAGGGGGCACTAGTACTACCATAGTCGTTAGTAGTCCTGAGCCAAACTTGAAGAAGGAGCTAGCAAGTCGTAGGTCTTCCCAAGGCAAACTAGAGGGTGGACTAGTCGTGCTGAAGTCGTAATCATCTTGAGTCAAACAAACTATAGGTAAGATTAGGCTAGGCTTAAAGGCCATCTCGAGGCAAACTCGAGGGTGGGTAGGAGGACTAGGCCATAAGCCACGAGGAAGCAAACTCAAGAGGGGATTAAGACTGCTAAGGTCATGATATTCCCTATGCAAGCTCAGGGGGGACTAGGGTTGTTGAGGGTTGTTGAGGCCTCTATCATTCTGAGGTAAACTCAAGGAAGGATTGGGAAAAGGAATGTGTCATGGGAGGACTAGGCTAGGTTGTGAGAGGACTAAGGTTGATTAGGTCATTATCGAACCAAGAAAAACTTGATGGAGAACTAGGGCTGCTAAGGTCGTGATTGTCCCAAGTCAAACTCAAGGCAGGACTGTGCAATGTCACACAGGTTGTCCCAAGGTAAACTCTAGGGAGCTCTAGGTAGCGTTGCAAATCACCGTGAGACAAACTCGATGAGTGTTAAAGCCAATTGAGGCTAAGATATCTCGAGGCAAACTCAAGGGAAGATTGGGCAAGGCCAATGGTCGTCTCAAGGAAAAAGTGAGGGAGGATAGGCCAAAGCCGTAAGTCTCCTCGAGTTAAACTTGATAAGGGACTAGGGCTACTGAGGCTATCATCGTTGTGAGGTACACACAAGGAAGGAGAAGGCAAGGTCACAGGTCTTCTCGAGGCAAAATCGATGGAGGACCAACCAGGTAGTAAGACGCCCAAAGGTGGCAACAAGGGGAACTGGGTTGTTGAGGTCATGTGTCACTGGGCTTTAAGTCTCTCTTACTCCAAGAGGAACTAGAGCTGCTCAGGCCTCGATTGTCTTTAGGAAAAATCGAGGGAAGATAAGGTAATACAACAAATCTTCCTGAGGCAAACTTGAGGGAGAATTATGCTCGATCATCTTGAGGCAAACTCCAGGAAGGACTAGGGTTGTTGAGGCAAACTCGAGGAAGAATAATGCTAGGTCATGAGTCAACCTGAGGCAAACTCGAGGAAGGACTAGCAACCAGACTAGGGTTGGTCCGGACTAGGGTTGGTCCGGTTGCTAGTCCTTAATCATCCCTAGGTAAACTCAAAGAAGGACCTAGCTTAGCCGTAGGTCATCCTGAGGAAACTCAATGGAGGACATGATGAGGGTTGTCCAAAGGAAAACTAGATAGAGGACCGGATGGGTTACAAGTCATCCCAAACTCTAGGGAGTAGTGTTGCTAAAGACACAATCTTCTCAAGGCAAACTTGAGGGAAGGCTTCACATGATCCTCCCTCGAGCTTGGCTTGGAAAGATCACAACCTAAGTAACACTAATCCTCTATCAAGTTTTCCCTGAACAAGCTCGATCCTTTGTTGAGTTTGTTTAGAATGACCAGCTTGCCCAATCTATCGTCCAGTTTGCCTAGGGACAATCATGGCCTCAGCAACTCTAGCCCCTCCCTCTCCCCCCTCGAGTTTGCCATAGGATGACCCATGACCTCCCCAAGCTCTCCCTTGAGTCAGCCTCAAGCAACCTCATCCTGTCCTCTTTCGAGTTTCCCTCTTGGCAACTTGAGGCCTTGCTCGGTACTTCCTCAAGTTTTGCTCTAGATGATAACGACCTAAGCAGCCCTAGTCCTCTCCTCGAGTTTGCCTCGAATGACTTGTGGTGCATCCCTATGCTTTGTTGAGTTTCTATCGAGATGACTGCAAACTTGTTGTATCCTCTGTCCAGTTTGCCATGTCACGCTCACGGCTTGATACCTAGTCTATAAGGGACTAGTGCTATTGAGGCTATGATCGTCGTGAGGTTCACACAAGGGAGAAGAAGGCAAGGTTTCAGGTCGTCTCAAGGCAAAATCGATAGAGGACCGTTTCAAGACATCCAAAGGCAAACACAAGGGGGACTAGGGTTGTTGAGGTCATGGGTCACTGGGCTGCAAGTCTCCCTTACTCCAAGAGGAACTAGAGCTACTCAGGCCTCGATTGTCTTTAGGAAAACTCGAGGAAAGGTAAGGCAATACAACAAATCTTCTTGAGACAAGCTTGAGGGATAATTATGCTAGGTTATGAGTCAACCTGAAGCAAACTCGAGGATGGACTAGGGTTGTTAAGGCAAACTCAAGGGAGAATTATGCTAGGTCGTGAGTCATCATGAGGCAAACTTGAGGAAGGACTAGGGTTGCTAAGTCCTTAATCATCCCTAGGTAAACTCAAAACTAGAGGGAGGACCGAATGGGTTGCAAGTCATCCCAAACTCAAGGGATGCTAAAGACGCGATCTTCTTGAGGCAAACTTGAGGGAAGGCCTCACATGATCCTCCCTCGAGCTTGGCTTGTAAAGATCGCAACCTAAGTAACACTAATCCTCTATCAAGTTTTCCTCGAACAAGCCTGGTCCTCCATTGAGTTTGTTTAGAATGACCTGACTTGTCCGATCTATCGTCAAGTTTGCCTTGGGACAATCATGGCCCCAACAACTCTAGCCACCCCTCGAGTTTGCCATAGGATGACCCAAAACCTCACCAAGCTCTCCCTTGAGTTTCCCTCTTGGTGACTTGAGGCCTTGCTCAGTCCTCCCTCAAGTTTGGCTCTGGACGATAACGACCTAAGCAGCCCTAGTCCTCTCCTCTAGTTTGCCTCGAATGACTTATGGCACATCCCTATGTTTTGTTGAGTTTCTCTCGAGATGACCACAAACTTGGTGGATCCTCTGTCAAGTTGGCCACGTCATGCTCGCAGCTTGATACTTAGTCTCCCCTATAGTTTGCCTTGAGATGACCCTTTACCGTTCCCCATCTGTGACGCCCCCAAATTCCGCTTGGGATTGAACGGACATTTGAAGCGTCGAGACATGCAACACAAGGTTACCTGCCCCCGTTCATGACATATAAGATGCAATGTTCCTACATGCATCTAGCATTATGCAATATTCGCAGCGGATAATTTTTTTCTTTAGCAATACTATGCACCAAACTAAAATATCCCAAATACTTGAAACATATTTCATACATAAAGGCATACTAAAAAGCCGTGATCACCACACTAGTCTAAAATGGTTGTGATCAAAAGAATACTTGAGATACAACTCCAAAAGTACAAGTATTAACCTAAGTTAAATACTATACCATCATCAACATCGCACCGTGGCCTAGTCGACCGTATTCAGTTGGTCAGATTCCAATTCTCCTTTGGGTCCTGTAACAAGATCTACCATTCGGGGGGAATGGTAGTTGGGACTACCACAGTGAGATTTGATTACAAATCTCAGTAAGTTAACATAAAACTTATACACAGGTTAAAAATGCATGCATGGCAGTAAAAGCATAAATGCATAATTATAGTCATACATAAACATAGTATAACTTGACATATAGCATGACTTAACCAGAACTTAAGCGTGAACTGAACTTGACTTAACATGGCATGAACTTAAGCTTAAAACATAACATGAACAATCAACATAACATGAACGTGAAACATAACATGGACATGAACATAACATAACATGAACGTGAGCTTGAACGTATCATAAACGTGAACATAACATGATGTGAACATGAACTTGGAACATAACATGAACATGAACATAACATGTACGTGAGCATAACATAACATGAACTTGATCTGAAACTTGACTTAACATAAACTTGGAATCTTATTTAATTGTCTTGATTAATAACGTGCATTAATACGTACTCCACAGTTGTTGTGGCCCCACGTATTCAAGTAACATAAAACATAATACGTACTCCACAGTTGTTGTGGCCCCACGTATTCTACATGTCACAATTGCTGTGTCTCATGTAGTGTATGCTCCACAGTTGTTGTGGCCCCATACTTCATGCTCCACAGTTGTTGTGGCCCCATGAATTCACATAACATAAAATATAATACGTACTCCACAGTTGTTGTGGCCCCACGTATTCTACATGTCACAATTGCTGTGTCTCATGTAGTGTATGCTCCACAGTTGTTGTGGCCCCATACTTCATGTAACATAAAATATAATACGTACTCCACAGTTGTTGTGGCCCCACGCATTATAAGTAACATAAATATAATACGTACTCCACAGTTGTTGTGGCCCCACGCATTATAAGTAACATAACATTAAATATAATACGTACTCCACAGTTGTTGTGGCCCCACGCATTATAAATAACATAAAATATAATACGTACTCCACAGTTGTTGTGGCCCCACGCATTATAAATAACATAAAATATAATACGTACTCCACAGTTGTTGTGGCCCCACGCATTATAAATAACATAAAATATAATACGTACTCCACAGTTGTTGTGGCCCCACGCATTATAAATAACATAACATAAATATAATACGTACTCCACAGTTGTTGTGGCCCCACGCATTATAAGTAACATAAATATAATACGTACTCCACAGTTGTTGTGGCCCCACGCATTATAAGTAACATAAAATATAATACGTACTCCACAGTTGTTGTGGCCCCACGCATTATAAATAACATAAAATATAATACGTACTCCACAGTTGTTGTGGCCCCACGCATTATAAATAACATAAATATAATACGTACTCCACAGTTGTTGTGGCCCCACGCATTATTATAACATAACATGTCTTATCTTTCTTAATGCATGTGATATTATTTAATATCATATACTTTTCTAACATGGCGTATACTTGTAAATGGCATAATATGATTTAATCATAAACATTTCATGGCATACATGTATCATATGGCATACTTAACATGGCATACTTATAACATACATCATTGTATGGCAGAAAAGATTATTTAACAGATAATTATTCATGAGAGATTAAATCATACGTAACAGATAAACATGTAATGACATAGCATGACATGGCATATACGATAACATACATACATAAATTGTAGTTCTCTTACCCATCACACATACACAATAAACTGATAGTAAGTTAGAGGCTAACTTACCTCGATCGTCGCGTTCTATGAGAATAGAGCGCGAGACACGAGGAACTGCACAACAGCTGGAAGAGGAACACTCGAGTCCTTAAGATTTTCACTTCTGAACTCAATTGCCATATTGTAAGCACTTGCAACACCACGGCCAACTTGAGGTTTCACTATACTCGGAAGAGATAAATTGACTTCAGAAAGCCTTTGCACTAAAACAAGTTCATTAAAATTATCAATAACAACCAAACAAACAACTCATTTCTCAATCCATATACTCTTAGCCATAGTCAACCACAAGATGACACCAGTCATCCCGGACTATAATCCATATCATCACTGCTTCGGGACACTGTCATACAGTTTCCCAACATTACACCATACGCTCCACACTTCTCTGCTACGCCATTCAACCCTTCGTGACACGCCATCCGATGTATCACGACTTAATACAGAGTACACTCACGTGAACTCTCTTCCATCCACACTACAATACCCATCACTGCGATACACGTCTCACGGTGCATCGCTACGCGACACGGAGTACGCGCTACGCGTACTTCCTTCGCTACAACTCTCATCAACACGATGCACATCACACGATGCATCGCCATACAACACGGAGTACACTACATGCGTACTCCCTTCCTTCTACGACACACATCACTACAGTGCACGTCGCGCGGCGCGTCGCTGCATTACACAGAATACGCTACACGCGTATTCTCTTCACACAACCCGCCGTATCACATCTACGGCATCCATCTCACGCCTATACTTCACAGCACAGTCCACAAAATACACAATCAAACGCAACACTTCACAACCACACTTCGCTTCACAACTACGCAACGAATTCCACAAATACAACTACACAATCCACAAACCAACCAACTATTTTAAACGTAAAATAACTAGAGATAGAAGGTTATACCATCGACGGGATAACCCGTGCGTCGCTCGTTGTTCGTCACGAACATGCGTCGGAGGAACGTACGTGGCGGCGTACGGTGGCTGTCCACCACATAAAGTGGTAGTTTGGGCTTGAGAAAGGCTAGGCGTGGTCTTGGAAGACTCATGATTTTACAGCTGTCGGTGAAGAACAAATTACGTGATTTACGGAAAAGATAATCTATACGAGTGATTCCAGATGAGGGTAAAGACGAGAGAGATGTGATTGCTGTCGGGAAATAATCCTGTCGGGAAATAATCCAAAACTGATAATTTTAGCGGGCTGTTACACCATCCTCCCTCAAGTTTCACTCGGAATGAATTGTTGTGCATCTGATTCTCCTCCAAGTTTTCCTAGGGATGATCGTGGTCTTGCTCTATCCTCTCTTGAGTTTGCCTTTGGAAAATTTTGGCCTCGGTAGCTGAAGTCCTTCCTTGAGTTTGCCTCTAGATGACCGCGACTTTAGCTACCATAGTAGAACCTGATCATTTCTTGAGTTTAGAGTTTAGCTCAAGGATTGAAACGGCTTTAATAGAACCATTCCTCCCTCAAGTTTAACTTAAGAAGACCTGCGTCATCACCAAATCCATCCTCGAGTTCAGCAACCCTAGTCCTCCATTGAGCTTTCCTTATGGCAACTTACCGGTTAGCTCAATCCTCCCTTGAGTTTGACTTGGGATGCTCGCGGTTCTTAAGTGGTTTTTCCCCCCTAAGGGCCTTAGGCTCAGGAACCCAAGCCCAAGAGGCCTGAGCTAATCAGATAAACCCTGGCCCATTTGGGCCCAGAGGCCCCAAAGAAAGAGGAACAAGGGGCGCTGTGCCGCATGGCCCCGAAGATATAATATCGAAAGGCAGACCATACATACAGAAGACCCATGATCCTTTGAGAACAAGCAAAGAGGGAGGAACGATCTGATACATCATACCTGTGACAAACATACAAATTAGACATAGGCCATGCCGCATTAAAGGCACCTTCTAGAGGGCTACACTGCATTAAATGAGCATGGCTAAAGAAGCTATGGGAAGGATGCCTCCCCCCACCATAAGGCATGGGCTCTTGGTCCCAGAATCAGGTATAAAAGCAACTCCCAGGTATCGAGATATGCGTTAGACTCTCTGAACTCTCTCTACTCAGTCAAACACCCGCTTAAAGATATATTGACTTAGGCATTGGAGGCTCACTTGGCCACCACTTTTGCCACCACTTCTCAGTGTTTTCTTTGTGTTTGTAGGCCCAAGATTGAAGACCCGAGCTACTGAGGGCCTGACCCAAAGGCGTAATAGTGGCACCGTCTATGGGATCTTGAAAAACTTTACGTGTCTTTTGTATGCTTGTGAGAGCCTGTTCTCAGATAGCTCTAGAACTAGATGAGACAACAACGATGGTAAACATGGAAGTAATGCAACAAGAAGGGACAGAGAAGGAGACGCATAATAAAGCTATCAACGAGCTAAGGGACACTAGAGGGGGAACCAACACCATGCAAACAAGGGAGCATGTGCATGCCACCCTCTCACCTGCACCAGAGTGCACCCCAACAGAGGGTGAAGTACAGGATGAGTGCACACTCAAGAAGGTGGAGCCAAACGAGCTACTAGAGTTGGTTCTACTGGAACCAAACTGCTCAAAAATCACCACCAGGATTGGTACCTGGATGGCCGTCAAGATGAGGGTCGTTATGCCACAACTCTTTATGGAATTGATCAGCTTATAATGTTTTCTTCCAAGCGTAGAAGCTGTCAAAGTAATACAAGGGTAAGTCCCAAGATCGAATTCACAGGGACAATGGGTTATCAAAGCGTTTGTGAGATTTTCTTTGTGTAAAAGATGTATCGATTATGAAAGATGAAAATGGATGTGGATCTATGTTTCTAAAATTACTAAAACTAAGAGACTTAGAGAAAGTGTGTAGCAAATGAATTAAACTTGTAAGAAACAATAAAACAAACACTTGGGTTGGGTTTGAGATTCTTTTTATTTCGGATTCTAGATAATTTCTCGATTAACAATCCAGTCAAGGAATTGATATTCGGAAGATAAAAATTAAGCTCAAGTTTTTGCAATATTTTCTCAAGAAATTCTCTAATTTACTAGCCAAATTTATATTCATAATCAATCGAAAGAGGCCTTGATAAATTCAAGCTTTTGTTGTGCCTTACGTCAACAACAAAACAAGAGCAAGAGCCGCAATCTATTTTCCATTTGAATCCGACTAGTAATTTAGTGAAATCAACATTAAACAATAAAATATTGCATCAAACTAGAATCTAAAATAAATTAAATCTCATCCCACAACCCAAGCTTTAGAAATTAGTCACACATGATATTTTTAGTAACAAAAATAAATCTAAGTGAAGTCATAAAAAAAATCTGTAAAATAAATAAATAAAACAAATAACACTAAGAATTCCACGCCGGCTCAACTAAGAATTTAGGAAAGAAAACTGGGCAACAAAAAAAATAAAACTGAAAATGAATCCTCTGAAATAATAACTAAAAAAAAAACACTAAAACGTAAAGCAAAAAAATGAATCTGACTCTTCGAATTAACAGCTGCTAACGTAAATGAAAAGATAAGGAAAATGACAGTAAAATAAATTCCAGCCGTACTTAAGTTCTAAACTAACAAGAGCGAAAAGAAAACAAAAGAACAACAAGCCGCCCAAAGAGACAAAATTGAAAACAAAAAAAACAACCCAAAAACCCAGCCACTTCCGTTTGCTATGTAAATAAATAAAAAAAACTACTGCTCTAAGCTTCCTACCCCAAAGGAAAAACAAGAAATGAAAGCCTCTCCTCTCTACGTAAACTGCAGAAAAATAGTCCATCCTAAACTAAAAATTGCCCTTGGTTTTATAAGGTCTGCATGTGTGCTTTCTTCTCATTTTCTGTCCGTGAGCTGCTGTTTCCAGGTTGGTGCCAGCGTGTGAAGTGCATGTGTGCTGCGAGTGAGACCTGCACGTGTTCGTGAGCTGCAGCTGGTTTTCTGCATGTGCTGGTTGCTTTCCAGTCGTGAGTTGCAACATGATTTCTGCATGAGCTGGTTGCTTTCCAGCCATGCCCTGTTAATTGTTTTCTTTCAACTTTCTGCATTTGTGTTCAATCCGTGAGTTGCTGTTCTGCTTTGTGTGAGTGATTTTCTGCAGGTGCTGTCCATGGTTTCCAGCCGTGAGTTTCTAATTCCAGTTTGATGCATGTGTTCGTGAGCTGCCCGAGTGCTTTCCTGCATGTGTGCGTGAGTTTTTGCAGGTGTGCTGAGTTGCCGTGAGTTCCACTTTTTGCATGTGCCTTCTATCCTCTGCATCCGTGAGTTTCCTTTTTTTTGTTTTCCTGCATGTGTAAGCTGTCCGAGCGCATGTGTGAGCTGCTGCCTTGCATGTGTGTGACTTTCTCCATGTGCATGAGGTGTGTGAGTTGCTGCAAGTGTTTCTGCTTTCTGCAAGTGTTGCTCTTTTGATCTGTATTGAGGTGCTGCACTGCTTTTCTTTTTTCTGCTTTCTGCATGTGCTTTGCTTCTTTTATTTTTCTGCATCCGTGCTGCATGTTTGGTTTCTGCATGAGTGTGAGCTTCTGCTGCTGTTTTGCCGTGGGTGAGTGGTTGCTGTAAAACCAGCTTGATGCATGTGCTGTCCGTGTTTTCCTTTTGATTTCTGCATGTTCGGTTTGCAGCATGTGTTTCCTCAAGTGCCTCTGTGATGTTGTGAGTTCATGCATGTGCTTCCTTGGCTTTTCCATTTTCTGCATGTGCACTTCCTGCCGTGTATGCTGTTGCATGTGCATGAGTGAGTTTTGAGCTGCTTTGTTTCATGTCCTGCATGTGCCGTGAGTTTTGAGCTGCTTTATGTGAGCTGCCCGAGTGCCAAGTTCCTGCATTAGTCGGCCCTACATCAAAATGCATGCATCTATGTTTAATTAGGGGTAATATATTATTTCACATGTCAAAGAAAATTAAGTCACATTATCTAATTAATACTCTTATTTTAACTCATAAAGCACTTTTACTCAAGATATTTAAGAGTATTAATGTCACATAATTGACCATTTATCACACCCCCCAACTAGCTTTTTGCTAGACTCTAGCAAATGAAGCGAATGAATTCATGCAAAGGTGAAATTACCAACTTAAGAAAATCTGAGAATCACATGCCATGAAATAGATTTGTTGAGTTTAAGGACACTGGAGATAGATTAATCTGAATTTTGTATCAACTGAGAGATTTATACACAATTTAGTTAATCAACCAAGGGAATTACATGTAACAAAGCTTGCTTTCTTTTAAGTGCATAGAAATGAGGTTAGAATTCCAAGATCGACTACGAAGAGACATTAACAGTTTTAATCACAACAATCAATCTGAGAAAACCACATGGTCTTACTCTAATTCAAAACCATTGTAGCGGCGGCTTTCACGCTATTACACTTTGAAAGGCGCCTACTTCTTAGGACCCCGGTAATAGACAGCCTTTTCCAGTACACAAATGTAATTTTTGTTTTTGTTTTTGTTTTTGTTTTTGATCCCTGGCTTGTCTCTTTTCTCATTTAATTCAGATTTCTTCCCAAGCCATTAGGATATGGTTCATTAGAGTCTCAAACAATTGAAGTGTAAATCAACCAACAATGACTCAATGTAGTCTTTCTAGGCCTTCCGGGTATGTGTTGTGTGTGTTTAAGCAAAACTCTTAACATCTTTCCCTTGGTTTAACAACTAAATAAAATGGATAAGTCCCTCTTTTGACATATACTCATATTTGCACTATATTCCACATGTTCCATTACTTCAACAAATC